>SJYX01024072.1:0-23199 GCA_006410675.1 Oreotragus oreotragus | reverse complement strand
TTCTCCTCTAGGAGTTTTATAGTTTCTGGTCTTACATTTAGATCTTTAATCCATTTTGAGTTTATTTTTGTGTGTGGTGTTAGAAAGTGGTCTAGTTTCATTCTTTTACAAGTGGTTGACCAGTTTTCCCAGCACCACTTGTTAAAGAGATTGTCTTTGCTCCATTGTATATTCTTGTCTCCTTTGTCGAAGATAAGGTGGCCATAGGTGTGTGGATTTATCTCTGGGCTTTCTATTTTGTTCCATTGATCTATATTTCTGTCTTTGTGCCAGTACCATACTGTCTTGATGCCTTTGGCTTTGTAGTAGAGCCTGGAGTCAGGCAAGTTGATTCCTCCAGTTCCATTTTTTTTTTTTTTTTTTAAATTTTCTCCTTTCCCGTGAACTGATAAATTTAGGAGAGGTTAATAGGTCAGAAGAAGAACAGTGAGAATGCTTCTTCCATAAATTCCTATGATTTAACCATAAAAACTACTTACCTGAACACCTTAACTTATTCCCCATTAAGACAGATAAAGGCAAGAACATATAGATTGATAAGATTACTTGTTATACATAAGAGGCTGCCTGTATTCTCAGAAATACCAGGCCATGCATCTTCATAAAGTGTTATTCTACTTCATATGATATAATTTTGTAAAAAAGGAAAAAAGGTATATGCACATTTGTAAAATATAATTTGAATGTGTATGTAAAAATGTTATACAAATTACCTATATTTAAAATGTCAGAAATTATTGTCCTTGAAAGGTAAAAGTTGGCACTGCCTTATCTCTGTGAATGCATGCATGTATGTGTGTGTGAAAGTAGAAGGGAATAAAAATAAGGGTGAAGGGTTCAGTTTCCTATTTGCATTCTGGAGACAGCTGTATACCTTCTGTGTCTTTAGCAATTGCAGTCTAAGTATGGAATTTGAGAACATGATCACCAGGGTTCTTGCTCCAGTAACAGAAACACCAAGATCAAGGCAGGCAGGGCCCAGAGCCAGGCTTCTCATGATCAGGCAGTCAGATCAAATACCCTTCAGTCAGTCATGTCCGGCTCTTGCGACCCCATAGACTATAGTCCACCAGGCTCCTCTGTTCATGGGATTCTCCAGGCAAGAATACTGGCATGGGTCGCCATTTCTTACTCCAGGGGATTTTCCCAACCCAGGGATCAAAACCCCATCTCTTGAGTCTCCTGCGTTGGCAGGCAGATTCTTTGCCAACTGTACCACCTGGGAAGCTCCCAGGTGGAATATAAATCATGCCTTTATGCTGTGGCGTGACAGTGGCCTCTGCCTTACAACACCATGTTTGGTTCATACTAACTCAACAGTAAGCAAATTTCTCAAATAGAATATTGTTTGGATGAGGGTTGGGAAGAGAAACCCCTCTCCTTCCACACTTTGCATTCCTCTTTCCCATCCCATGTCAGAGGCAGGTAACACAGAAGAAGCCATCCCTGAGGCATCAGTCTACAGTATAACAGAGATTGGGCCCGCTTATTATACAGTGGAAGTGAGAAATAGATTTAAGGGCCTAGATCTGATAGACAGAGTTCCTGATGAACTATGGAATGAGGTTCGTGACATTGTACAGGAGACAGGGATCAAGACCATCCCCATGGAAAAGAAATGCAAAAAAGCAAAATGGCTGTCTGGAGAAGCCTTACAAATAGCACTGAAAAGAAGAGAGGTGAAAAGCAAAGGAGAAAAGAAAAGATATAAGCATCTGAATGCAGAGTTCCAAAGAATAGCAAGAAGAGATAAGAAAGCCTTCTTCAGCAATCAATGCAAAGAGACAGAGGAAAACAACAGAATGGGAAAGACTAGAGATCTCTTCAAGAGAATTGGAGATACCAAGGGAACATTTCATGCAAAGATGGGCTCGATAAAGGATAGAAATGGTATGGACCTAACAGAAGCAGAAGATATTAAGAAGAGGTGGCAAGAATACACAGAAGAACTGTACAGAAAAGATCTTCACGACCCAGATAATCATGAGGATGTGATCACTAATCTAGAGCCAGACATCTTGGAATGTGAAGTCAAGTGGGCCTTAGAAAGCATCACTAAGAACAAAGCTAGTGGAGGTGATGGAATTCCAGTTGAGCTGTTTCAAATCCTGGAAGATGATGCTGTGAAAGTGCTGCACTCAATATGCCAGCAAATTTGGAAAACTCAGCAGTGGCCACAGGACTGGAAAAGGTCAGTTTTCATTCCAATTCCAAAGAAAGGCAATGCCAAAGAATGCTCAAACTACCGCACAATTGCACTCATCTCACACGCTAGTAAAGTAATGCTCAAAATTCTCCAAGCCAGGCTTCAGCAATATGTGAACCGTGAACTCCCTGATGTTCAAGCTGGTTTTAGAACAGGCAGAGGAACCAGAGATCAAATTGCCAACATCCGCTGGATCATGGAAAAAGCAAGAGAGTTCCAGAAAAACATCTATTTCTGCTTTATTGACTATGCCAAAGCCTTTGACTGTGTGGATCACAATAAACTGTGGAAAATTCTGAAAGAGATGGGAATACCAGACCACCTAACCTGCCTCTTGAGAAATCTGTATGCAGGTCAGGAAGCAACAGTTAGAACTGGACATGGAACAACAGACTGGTTCCAAATAGGAAAAGGAGTACGTCAAGGCTGTATATTGTCTCCCTGCTTATTTAACTTATATGCAGAGTACATCATGAGAAACGCTGGACTGGAAGAAACACAAGCTGGAATCAAGATTGCCGGGAGAAATATCAATAACCTCAGATATGCTGATGACACCACCCTTATGGCAGAAAGTGAGGAGGAGCTAAAAAGCCTCTTGATGAAAGTGAAGGAGGAGAGCGAAAAAGTTGGCTTAAAGCTCAACATTCAGAAAACGAAGATCATGGCATCCGGTCCCATCACTTCATGGGAAATAGATGGGGAAACAGTGGAAACAGTGTCAGACTTTATTTTTTTGGGCTCCAAAATCACTGCAGATGGTGACTGCAGCCATGAAATTAAAAGACGCTTACTCCTTGGAAGAAAAGTTATGACCAACCTGGATAGTATATTCAAAAGCAGAGACATTACTTTGCCGACTAAGGTCCGCCTAGTCAAGGCTATGGTTTTTCCTGTGGTCATGTATGGATGTGAAAGTTGGACTGTGAAGAAAGCTGAGCGCCGAAGAATCGATGCTTTTGAACTGTGGTGTTGGAGAAGACTCTTGAGAGTCCCTTGGACTGCAAGGAGATCTAACCAGTCCATTCTGAAGGAGATCAACCCTGGGATTTCTTTGGAAGGAATGATGCTAAAGCTGAAACTCCAGTACTTTGGCCACCTCATGCGAAGAGTTGACTCATTGGAAAAGACTCTGATGCTGGGAGGGACTGGGGGCAGGAGGAGAAGGGGATGACAGAGGATGAGATGGCTGGATGGCATCACGGACTCGATGGACGTGAGTCTGAGTGAACTCTGGGAGATGGTGATGGATAGGGAGACCTGGTGTGCAGCGATTCATTGGGTCGCAAAGAGTTGGACACGACTGAGCGACTGAACTGAACTGAACTGATGACCGCATCCCTGCACACACCAGCGACCACGAACAGCCTCCTCTAGACTGGCTGGAAGGAATGGCTAGACTTCACTGCTAACCCTTTCTCTGTTCTTTCCTTCTAGTGAGGGCTCTGTGATGGGTTGAAAGAAGGGCTTGATGTCCTTCAGGGAAGGATGGGAGTACATACATGGGGACTGTTGTAAACAGGATGTTAGTCAGTGTCAATACCTACTACTCACATCCACCAGATAATTCCTACCTGATTTGCCATATATATATATATATATGCCATATATTATATACATATATATATATGTATATAAAATCTTCCCTGTCATCTTCAACTTGTGTTTCAGGACTGAAAACACTGAATCTTCAGAGAAGCAGAAAAACGCTGCCGTGCTGAAACTCTGAAAGCAGCAGCAGCCCCATTTGTCTCCAGGACTTCAGCATGCAAAATCGCCTCTCACAGACCATTCATTCACTGTCCTTTCTGGAACAATAGCTTGGAATCATTGTCCAAAGTCAATCCCCACTTGACATGAAGGATATAGTTCAAAGATTTGCTTTGGAAATTAAGATTCCCAATACACATTTAAAACAAGGCTTGTTATTTACAGAGCACGTTTTTCAAATGGGGCTTCTGTTTTGTTTCGTTGCCCCCCAGCATACTGTTTGGGCTATCATGATGGCTCAGATGGTAAAGAATCTGCCTGCAGTGCAGGAGACCTGGGTTTGATCCCTGGGTTGAGAAGATCCTGGAGAAGGGAAGCATTACCCACCCCAAAATTCTTGCCTGGAGAATTCCATGGACAGAGGAGCTGGCACTCTACAGTCCATGAAGTCCTAGAGAGCTGGACATGACTGAGCTTCTACCACCAACTAATAGGAAGGCTAAACTGAACACATGGTGGCATCCATTCTATGGTTGAGTTTTTATGGGGAAGTTGGTTGCTTGACCCAATCAGTAATGCTATGATATCCATCAAGACACCTTTACAGGTAACATGCTATATGCAAGGTAGTAGCAAGGTGGATTTTGCATCCAAGCTTCGCTTGTACTTCAAGGAAAAACAGAAGACTTGAAAGTGAAACTGTCTGGAAAATCTAGATGGTGTGATCTTTGCATAGATACACTGTATGCCAAAAAAAATGCTATTAAAACCTGTGTCATAAGTAAAGGAGTGAAGAAAAAAATTAGTGTAAAATACATGTAATACCACCGTCTCTGAAATAAGTGTAGTAAACACTTAAAAAAGAAATACGAAATCAGAAATCAGTGCTAGACTAAAAGCCAGTGCTAAGTACAACCCCCTGCTTGGCCATCAAGACTCTGGATAACATGGGCAAATTCCTCTTCATCACTGAATTTTTAGTTTCCTCATCTGTAAAGCCAAGCAGCTGGAACAAGATGATCTATTGTGTCTATTCCAGTGTTGAAATTCTATGATTTTCTGATTCTGTCTGAGTCACTAACAGAAAATAGAAATAAGCATCAAAATAACAAAACACATTTTGCCTTTCATCATGAATACATATCTCCAAACTCTCAAATCCTCAGTGCATCAAATTATATTGCGTAATTACCATGCAATATCTATTGGTATTATTCCCAAATGCTGTATTTTGTCAAGAATTAGTGTCTAAGACTAATTAAAAATTCAGAATATTGAATTCTTTATAGAGTGCACTCATCAGCCACTAATGATTATTCATTTTTTGTTTCATTGTGATTAACTTACCTCTGGCTTTATTATTGTAATCGTTCCAGTGCCCTCATTTTTCCCTAGCTGAATAATCTTCCAGGAATATTCAGAGAAACATTAAATAAAGTGATATTTTTATAATATCCGGCTAAGATACAGTTAATAATTACTTTTTGGAATATGAAGCAACAGATGGTAATCAGCTAGTTTTCATTTCCACAAGTGACAAAGAAAGACTAAAGCAAGAACAAAAAAGTCTGTGAATACCAAAAGAAGCTCTGGTCATTTCTACTTTTTAGAATTTGGATATTTAAAAGAAATATCAGTCAACCTGTTTTTCTGAATATAGTTGAGAATATGGCTGGTATATTTGTAGTGGTTGAGTTGAAAGGCCTCATGAAAATTAGACAGAAAATTATATTCCTCCCAGTCCCTTTCATGAACATAATTTCTACAAACTGTATCTAAGCTCAGCCCTGGGAATCATATAAATATGCCCCCAGGTAATCTGGCTTCCCTGGTGGCTCAGAGGTTAAAGCATCTGCCTGGAATGCTGGAGACCCAGGTTCGATTCCTGGGTCGGGAAGATCCCCTGGAGAAAGAAATGGCACCCCACTCCAGTACTCTTGCCTGGAGAATCCCATGGAGGGAGGAGCCTGGTAGGCTACAGTACATGGGGTCGCAAAGGGTCAGACATGACTGAGCGACTTCACTTCACTTCACTTCAATCTGGACAGACCCACCTCTACTTCAGCGTTTCCATGGAAAAGTTTTCTAAAGTATCTTGGTTAGTCCTTTGGGGGTTCATAAGCTCATAAGGACTGTGCCATTTTTATCCATGGTCAGAAGTCATTGCAGAGGAGAGAGTAGAAGAATGGGCTGAAAAAAAGACCTGACAAGAATTAAACAATAAATTAATATTCATGACACCTGTATGTTACCAAACTTTACACATTCTCTCATATAATTCCCACAACAAACCCAAAGCCATATTCTCAGAAATGTTCACTTGCCTATAGTTTTGCAACTACTAAATGGATAAGTAGGAATTTGAATCCAGAAAAATTTCTGAGTGTTGAGAGGAACTATCATGAACAATATTTCAAATAGATGATTGTTGATTTGAGGGTCTTTATCTACATGTTTAACCCATTCATTTATTTGACCCCATTAATCTGGGACCAATAATTTTTAGAATTTCAAAGCAGTGAAGAAAATATGGGTTCATTAATAAAGGATATTAGGTATTCATCTAGAAAAAAAAGTTGGATGCTTACCTGTTGGATTCATATTTTTCAAATATTTTAATACAAACCAAAAATGAAACCATAAAAACACCTGAAGAGGGGAACTTTTTCATAATCAAAGAGTAGAGAAGGCTCTTTCAAGAACAGCATAAAACTCAGAAAACATAACAGAAAAGTAAACTAGACTATGCTAAAAATAAACTCAACATTGCTAAACCATTATAAGCACTCAAAATAATGCAACCACCTAGAAGATTTGCAATTTGTATCAGAGTCAACATTTTTCTAAAGTGTAAATAGTGTCTACAGACTAATATAAAAATACCCACAAAAGGCTGTTGATAATAGAGGAAACTATATATGTGTGGGAATAGAGGGTTTGTGGAACTCTCTTTGACTTCCACTGAGTTCTACTGTAAACCTATAACTGTTCTAAAAAATAAAGTCTGTTAAAAAAATCCATGAGCATCCAATAGGAAAAAGGAATGTAGGTCAAGAGACAGTCCACATGCAAAAATGAAAATAGCTCTTGAAATTAAGAGAAGATATTTAATCTTACTCATAATAAAAGAAAATAAATTATGATGTTTTAAAGACACTACATTTTGTATATTATAGTGGAAAAGATTAGAAGATCTTACTAACACATCCTGATGAAAAACGTGGAGAAACAGATCCTTTCACACATTTCTAAGGGTGTTGCTGTAACCTCCATATAGGGCAATTTGAGAATATCTCACAAAATTTTAAATGCACGTATTCTTTTCACCCAGCAGTTTCACCTCCAGGAATTCATCATTCTGATATAATTCCATATGTGTGAAATTTTATGTGCAGAATGGTATTCATTGTTGAATATTCATATCCGTGATATTTTTTGTAATAGCAAAAGGCTGAAAATTCATATACATTGCATTTTGTAATAGTAATAATAAAAGATTGGAAGCACCTCTGGTGTCTATCAACAAGAGACAGGTTAACTAAATTAGAGTGCAGTCATAATGTTGGGGTGTGGAGAAATGTTACTGTCATATACTTTTGGTTTTCAACAGTAAGAGTTTTTCCTTAATGTTCTTATGTCTTGTCCCACTGTTTCCTGAAGTGGGTTGCCTAATTATTGAATTTGAGTGAGAAACTGCCAGTGCTCCTGGTCTGTTTGCCCATCTTTCTTTTTGGGATCTACCTGCTCCATATTTATGTCTGTTTCATCAGATCACGAGCCTTTCGGAGAAGCCATTCATGTAGGAAGGTCCATGACTCTGAGTACTTCTCACTAAGTTGGTAAAATTGGTAAGTCTGTCTAATTTGAAGGTTCGGTGTTAGGAAATCATTGTCATTGTGTATCTGAGCTGCATTCTGCAGCATCAGCTTTACCAGTAATACATATACATTTTTTCATCTTCATCTGCTTTGCACGGTGTTCTCACAGAGGTTTCAAAATTCAGGTGGGACAAGCACAGGTGTCATATACTGTTCCTTCCCTATTTAACACACACATTTGGATAGTATCCACTCACAGAAATGAGAAAGTGTTCTGGGTACAGAGAGGATGCAATCTCCAAGTTAAATTGATGGCAGAAAAGAGCAAGGTGCAGAACAGCCTGTGTAGAGTGCTACCATTTGGGTAAAAGGAAGTGGAGGAAAGAACATATGTTCATTTGTATCTGCCTAACATCTCTGAAAGGATAACACTTGAAATTGATAGCAATTGGTTGCCCCTACAAAGGGAAAGAGTGTGGCTGGGGAAAGAGATGGGAGATTTTTCAGTGTCCACTTCTGTGTCATCGAGATTTTGAATATGTGAGAATGTATGTGAGTTCATTTCCTCTGTAGTACATGCTTCTAAAAGTATCTTTTTCTCTCCCCTCTCTTTCTTGCTCCCCCATCGATGTCTATCCCACCAGTGCTGGTGTTCATGTGTGCATGTGTGCTAAGCTGCATCAGTAGTGTCTCTTTGCAGTCCTATAGACCATAGCCTGCTAGACTCTTCTGTCCATGGGCTTCTAGAGGCAAAATTACTGGAGTGGATTGCCGTGCCCTCCTCCAGGGTTCTTCCTGACCCAAGGATCAAGCCATCTTCTGTTATCTCTTCTGCATTGGCAGGCAGGTTCTTTACCACTAGTGCCACCTGGGAAGCCCACAGGTGTTCATAAAACAATATAATTGTGCAATATGAGAAGGGGCAAGATTTATCTATGACAATTCATGTTCTTTATTCTTCCCTGACACCTAAAAAGGCTTCTCTCTGCTCAGCCCCTTGTTGGCCCTCCTTATCCATGAAGGGCTCTTTCCACCAGGTGACTGGGGCTTTGATGATGCTGAATCAAGAGACAGGGATTCAGGTGGAAGTCAGCTCAGTGGGAAAGAGGCTGGTGGGGGAGTTCAGGTTGTCTGAGAGGTTGGCACAAAATGAACTGAGAGATATGTGGAAAGTAGGTGTAAGTGTGAGGGAAGTAAGGTGTAAGTATGAGAGAAGTAGGAAGTATTCCTGAGAATTGCATAAGTTTCATGGTTCTGAGATAGGACTATGTGAGTCACAGTTTCAGTGGACTTTTAGCTGAAAACCATTGTGATTGAGCCTAGCTGCTTTGGATGACCTCAAATATTAGACGGCAGCCACAAAATTAAAAGACACTTGTTCCTTGGAAGAAAAGTAATGACAAAGTTAGACAGCATATTAAAAAGCAGAGATATCACTTTGTCCACAAAGATCCATCTAGTCAAAGCTATGGCTTTTCCAGTAGTCAGGTATGGATGTGAGAGCTGAACCATAAGGAAGGCTGAGCACCAAAGAATTGATGCTTTCAAACTGTGGTGCTGGATAAGACTCTAGAGAGTCCCTTGGACTGCAAGGAGATCAGACCAGTCAATCCTAAAGGAAATCATCACTGAATACTCATTGGAAGAACTGATGCTGAAGACGAAGCTCCAATACTTTGGCCACCTGTTGTGAAAAACCAACTCACTGGGAAAGACCCTGATGCTGGGAAAGATTGAAAGCAGGAGGAGAAGGAGGTGACAGAGGATGAGATGGTTGGATGGTATCATGGGCTCAATGGACATGAGTTTGAGCAAACTCTGAAAGATAGTGAAGGGCAGGGAAGCCTGGCATGCTTAGTCATGGAATAGCAAAGTGTCAGACACAACTTAGTGACTGAATGACAACAAAAATAACAATATCAGCATTCAGTAGACATATAAAACAAGTTATAAGGATTAAAGCCCTCCCACTGATAAACTTCTACTGACTCATTTACTATGGAGAATAAGTGAAACTCACTCAGTCGTGTCTGACTCTTTGCCAATCCCATGAACGAAATAGTCCATGGAGTTCTCCAGGCCAGAATACTGGAGTGGGTAGCCTTTCCCTTCTCCAAGGGATCTTCCCAACTCAGGGATCAAACTCAGGTCTCCCGCATTGCAGGTGGATTCTTTACCAGCTGAGCCACAAGGGAAGCCCAAGAATACTGGAGTGGGTAGCCTATCCCTTCTTCAGCAGATATTCCCAACCCAGGAATCAAACCAGGGTCTCCTGCATTGCAGGTGGATTCTTAACCAGCTGAGCCACAGGGGAAGCACAAGAATACTGGAGCGGGTAGCCTATCCCTTCTCCAGCAGATCTTCCCAACCCAGGAATCAAACTGGGGTCTCTTTCAGGCAGATTCTTTACCAATGGAGCTAGCAGGGAAGCCCTTATTGCATAGATGCATAGCTTATTACCTTTCTCCTTCCTAAAAATACAATAAGGGCACTGATATCCTGTGTCCTAGGAGCTTCCAGTGAACAGTTTTGTGTGTGTGTGTGTGTGTGTTTTTCTCACCAGCAGGTATCAGATACAAGCAGTGGGCAGCCACTGTGGACCCTGAGCTAAGTTTACCAGCACCTCCATGCCATAAAGTCTTGATGGAGGAGACCTGAGTGAAGTCAGAGGCCTTCTGGCGGGGCGGGGAGAGCTCACCCAGACCCGTTTCCCAAATCTACTGACCCTACGATTCACACATCTCCCATCCCTGACTTCTGTTTCTTCCTCCAGCTGATCTGCAAAATGCTTGGTTTGAATGTTCATATAAGACATATTTTCATTGGTAAGACTGAGTTCTGTTTATATTATAAAATACAAAACTACACCATTTACGCAGATAATCAAAGAAGTATCGGATTGTCTTGGTTATAAATTTTCTTTCTTCCCAACATGAAATTCTGTTCACATATTTTCAGTTTTCACAGTTTGTTGCTCATATAGCTCATTACTTGGAAATACACACACTCAAGGAAACTTGGGCTTAAGTAAGATTTAGCAACATTGCCCCTCTCTGCTGAGATCTGCTGGGGATTTTGTTAGAATCCTTGAGTTCTGGAATTATCATTGGCTTCTATGACAATGGAAGTAATACGAAATAATCACTGGTAAGAACTCATTTCCTAGTCAGAGAGGTTTGGGATAAAAATTTGATTTAAAACTTAAAACAGCTTAAAAATTTGATTTAAAACTTCAGGGAAAAAATTCAACAATAAAGGTTGAGTATCATTCAAATACCTAAGTAGAAGCAGAATTCCCTACAGAATAGAAACTTTTCTGAAATATATAGCAAAAAGACTTCCTTTCTTGGGCTTTTTATAATTATCTATGGATGCAGGAAGAACAAAGCTAAAAAAAACGATATGCTCTGGATGATTTTCAATGCTCTGATTTTATTTTCAGCTATATCCGCCCCCTCCCTCATTCATGAAAGTCAAATCATCCTAGCCAGATATTATTTTCACTTGGGAATGCTGCTTTCAATAGTAAGGTTTAATAACATTGAGTTTATAGTATGTATGGACTTTCAAAACCTTGTAGCAGTTTTCCTGTATTTCTAAATCCACAAGTATTTCTTCTCAGTAGAATATACTAATTCCTTGAATTGCTTGTGGAGTAACAGTTATAAGTCTATTCGTTCACTTACACAGAATTGTATTTTGTTTAATAAGACATCACCAGCAAACAATACCCTATTTGCCTAAACTTTGATGAATCAGAGTAAATGACAAATGAATACCTCTTTCCTCTTTTCAAGGCAAGCTCCCAACACCAACTACACATTGGATGATGCACATCAGTGTTAACTCTGATGCAAAGAAGAGTAGGGAGCCCTTTCTTGGGCCAGATCCCTGAAAACTGGGAAAGCTTGGATCAATGCTCATGGAAAAAAAAAGTGAACATGAAAGTTAATCTCACCATCGTGTCTGACTCTTTGTAATCCCATGGACTGTAGCTTGCCCAACTCCTCTGTCTATGAAATGCTCTAGGCAAGAGTACTGGAGTGGGTTGCCATTTCCTTCTCCAGGGGATCTTCCCTACGCAGGGATTGAACCTTGGTCTCCTGCATTGCAAGCAGATTCTTTACCAATTGAGCCACTAGGGAAGCCCACTGCCCATGGAAGAGCTGGCCAAATACCCAAGAACAACAATTGGCCTAGTCTTGTGCCTGGAAAGGCAATTTAGAGCAAGGGATTCTCTAGTTCCGAATTTGTCCTTCATTCTTGAGATGCTTCCTGCCATTCCACTGAGTTTTTTAAGGCATTTTGACTGAGCAGTGTTATTGTAGCCCTCACTTTTCAGATATGACTTCAGTGGAAATCCTGCTAAGCCTGGCATATACTGGGGTAGGCAACAAGTAGCTTGATTCCAACTATGACATAGAAAGGGGCTTCCCTGATAACTTGGTAAAGAATCTGCCTGCAGTGCAGAAGACTCCAGTTCGAATCCTGGGTTGGGAAGGTCCCATGGAGAAGGCATCGGCCATCCACTCCAGTATTTTGGGGCTTTCCTTCTGGCTCAGCTTGTAAATATTGTAAAGTAATTAACCTCCAATTAAAATAAATAAATTTCTATTTAAAAAAATGAATCTGCCTGCAATGCAGGAGACCTGGGTTCAATCCCTGGGTTGGGAAGATCCCCTGGAGAAGGGAAGGGTTACCCACTGCAGTATTCTGGCCTGGTTGCAAAGATTCGGACATGACTAAGTGACTTTTATTTCCACTTTCTTTCTTTCATGACATAGAAAAGGGGAGGGAGTAGGGCTGGAGGTAGATAATATAAAGAGGTGACAGCCATAATCTCTTTTGTTCTATTTTCTGTTGTAATGAAAAATAAGACCAACTAAAATCATGACTCATCTTCTCAATTTAATTATCTGGTTATAGAATGTTTAGTGGTTCTCTCGTATTTCCCATCATTATGAATTTTGTTTTCCGCTTTGGCATTTGGCCATTATATTACATGGAAAGAACCGGCCACAGGCACCTTCTCTTGCCATTCATATGGTTAAGAGTTCCTGTTGTTCAAATGCTATGTTGTTGCTATAAAATTGCATGCATGAATAATCAAGCAATGTTATTCTAAATTTGAAGGATAAACAACCTGCTACATCTTGGTTACAAGACTGCAACCATAATCAGTCTCTGCTCAATTTAGCTGAAAATGACTAATGATTAGAACAAGGTTATATCACTCCAAGAGCAGGTCATGTCTTAAAGTTACAGCCTCAAGTAATAGAAAATTGCCTTGCCACAGTAAAGACTGAGATTACAGTCCTACTATTTAAGGTAGAAATACTCTGTGATTTGTCAATTCAACTTGTAAAAAAGTGAGGAATCCATATACTAAGGGAATCCACCCAGTGTCCTGAGCTGGTCTACCTCTACGTGAGTGAATATATTAGGGCACCATTATGTGCCACCTGATAACCTGGAAATGAATTTGTCTCTGTTAATTTAAGTAAAATTCACATCTCATATTGAGTGGGCTTCCCAGGTGGCACTAGTGGTAAAGAATCCACCTGCCAATGCAAGAGATGTAAGAGATGCAGTTTTGATCCCTAGGTTGGAAAAGTCCCCTGGAGTAGGACATGGCACCCCACTCTAGTATTCCTGTCTGGAGAATCCCATGGACAGAGGAACTTGGCAGGCCACAGTCTACAGGGTTACTAAGAGTCAGACACATCTGAGCAACTGAGCACACATGATTACTTGTGGGAGTAAATTCTTAGAGATTATCAGAAGATGGTTGCAAAACCTCAATAAATGTGGTCAACTAGTAACTTCAGAATTATTAATCAGACTCTTTCAAGATGGCAAGAAGCAAAGATATACTGTGACTACCTCAAATCATGGACAGTTGTTGTAAAGAATCACAAGGAAGGAAAAGAGACATGAGACATTCTCAGGAGACTTATAAGCAGGGACTTTAGACCCTGAAAGTCTGCTCTGGAGTCAATAGGAGCCAAGAGGATCACTTTCATCATAACTGGTCATCTGCCACTCCATCCAAGCTTTGCTGCTGTGATGAATTAACAATTCCACATCTCTGTTGCTTCTGCTCCTACCATTGCTGACTCAGTGCACGCTCCTTATTGGGGAGGTTTCTTCTTATTTAAGGCGTTACTGCCTCATGGCTTTCTGCCCTTTCTGATTTTTTTTTTTTTTTTTGCATTTCTTGCATTTTTGCATTACAATTCTTTTTTTTGCATTCTTTTAATAAGCCTCTTGATGAAAGTGAAAGAGGAGAGTGAAAAAGCTAGAGTAAAGCTCAACATTCAGAAAACTAAGATCATGGCATCTGGTCCCATCACTTCATGGGAATTAGATGGGGAAACAGTGTCAGACTTTACTTTTGGGGGCTCCAAAATCACTGCAGATGGTGATTGCAGCCATGAAATTAAAAGACACTTACTCCTTGGAAGGAAGGTTATGACCAACCTAGATAGTATATATTTTTTTAATTAATTTAAATTTATTTAATTGGAGGCTAATTACTTTACAATATTGTATTGGTTCTGCCACACATCAACATGAATCCGCCATGGGCGTACATGAGTTCCCCATCCTGAACCCCCCTCCTACCTTCCTCCCCGTACCATCCCTCTGGGTCATCCCAGTGCACCAGCCTCAAGCATCCTATATCCTGCATCGAACCTGGACTGGCGATTCATTTCTTATATGATATTATACATGTTTCAATGCCATTCCCCCAAATCGTCCCACCCTCTCACTCTCCCACAGAGTCCAAAAGACTGTTCTATACATCNTCAGACTTTATTTTTGGGGGCTCCAAAATCACTGCAGATGGTGATTGCAGCCATGAAATTAAAAGACACTTACTCCTTGGAAGGAAGGTTATGACCAACCTAGATAGTATATATTTTTAAAATTAATTTAAATTTATTTAATTGGAGGCTAATTACTTTACAATATTGTATTGGTTCTGCCACACATCAACATGAATCCGCCATGGGCGTACATGAGTTCCCCATCCTGAACCCCCCTCCTACCTTCCTCCCCGTACCATCCCTCTGGGTCATCCCAGTGCACCAGCCTCAAGCATCCTATATCCTGCATCGAACCTGGACTGGCGATTCATTTCTTATATGATATTATACATGTTTCAATGCCATTCCCCCAAATCGTCCCACCCTCTCACTCTCCCACAGAGTCCAAAAGACTGTTCTATACATCTGTGTCTCTTTTGCTGTCTCGCATATGGGATTATTGTTACCATCTTTCTAAATTCAATATATATGTGTTAGTATACTGTATTGGTATTTTTCTTTCTGGCTTACTTCACTCTGTATAATAGGCTCCAGTTTCATCCACCTCATTAGAACTGATTCAAATTATTCTTCTTAATGGCTGAGTAATACTCCATTGTGTATATGTACCACAGCTTTCTTATCCATTCATCTGCTGATGGTGGGTCTCTGGCCAGCACAGAAACCTCTGCCTTGGGGTCACAGGCCCATTCAGCCTTGTCCTCATCAGCTGTGCCCAAGGGAGCAAGAATCTGCAGTACAAAAATGACCCACTTAAAATAAAAAGACCCCTATGTGTAAGAAACACTTCAGAAGGGAGTGGCAGGCATTCTGAGGATACTAGAGGACCTCCTTCCATGAGATCAGGGCAGGACTGTGACTTGGGCAGTGGAACCTAGTATACTGCGCTGTGTTATGCTGATAGAGGCACTCCTAGATGGTGAACACGAAATTCCAAAAAGCAGTAGGAGACCAGTTGTTGCCCAACAGAGAACAAGCTTAAGGGTCAGTCCATCTGAAAACTGCTTTTATTGTGGAGAGGTGTTTCTTTCATGGAAGCCATATATTAACCTTCCTTCTTCTGAGCTCAGATAACCTCCACATAAAACCAACTCTATGTAATTTGACTACAGGGCAAGTATATATGGCTCTTTCAACAGGAAGATATGTGTGTATACAAATAAACTATATATACAAACAAAGCTACATATAATACAAAAAGTCCCTGAGTTAGGATGGTTAAACTTAAAATTTTTTTGACTTTATGATATCAAAGAAATATACATTTAGTAGAACCTGTCCTTTGAATTTTGAGTTTTGATCTTTTTCTGGGATGTGCGTTATGATACACTAGTGATACTGGGCAGGGTAGTGAGCTGTAGCTCCTAATCAGCTGCAAGCTTGTGAGGGCAAATGACTGATACACTTACAGCCTTTCTGTTTTTCACTTGCAGTGAGTACTGTATTCAATAAATTACATGAGATAGTCCACACTTTATTATAAAATAGGCTTTGTGTTAGATGACTTTCTGACTGTGGGCTAATATAGGTAAGTTAAGCTATGATGTCCAGTATATTAGGTGTATGAAACACATTTTTGACTTACAATATTTTCAATTTATGGCATCAGGATATAACTCCATTGTAAGTTGAGAAAAATCTGTATATCTGTATGTTTCTAGACAATGTACTAGACACAAATAGATTTATATAACATATACAGTAATGTATAATATTCGTTATATGTATTCCATCATATCATATGTATTCTATTATAAATGAAAGGGAAAGTTGCTCAGTTGTGTCCAACTCTTTGGGACCCCATGGGCTAATACAGTCCATGGAATTGTCCAGGCCAGAATACTGGAGTGGTAGCCTTTCCCTTCTCCAGGGGATCTTTCCAACCCAGGGATCGAACCCAGGTCTCCCACATTATAGGTGGATTCTTTACCATCTGAGCCACAAGGGAAGGCCAAGAATACTGGAGTGGATATACCAGTGGGTATATCTTCTCCAGAGGGTCTTCCTGACCCAGGAATTGAACCAGGTCTCCTGTATTGCAGGCGGAATCTTAACCAACTGAGCTATCAGGGAAGCCCCATTTTATAAATGATGAAAATATATAATATGTAGTATGTATTTAAGCTTCCCTGGTGGCTCAGAGGTTAAAGTGTCTGCCTGCAATGCAGGAGACCTGGGTTCGATCCCTGGGTCGGGAAGATCCCCTGGAGAAGGAAATGGCAACCCACTCCAGTATTCTTGCCTGGAGAATCCCATGGATGGAGGAGCCTGGTGGGCTACAGTCCAAGGGGTCGCAAAGATAAAATATAAATAAATATTGTGTCATATATGTATATATATTTCCATGATACTTGCAAATGTAAATTTATCCCTCAGAGATAGAAGAACTCACAAAAATTAAGATTCTGGCCCTCAAAAGTTGAGGATCAGCCCCTAAAATATGATAAATGCTTCTAAAGGAAATTTCTAGCGAAGCTCAACAAGCCTCCCCCTTATTCTACACCTCTGACTCCCTATGAACAATAAACCTATTGGAAACTTCAATACAAAGCACTTCCTTGTCAAGGGAATTCCATATGTATTCACTCAATAATTGATAAGAATCATTTTAATTTGGCCAGACTGTTGGCTATTACACTGCACACCAAACTCACAAATAGTTTTCCAAACTGAGTCATGGGAGACGTTTAAAAGGAAGAAAAAAATGTTTCCAAGTCTTAAAAACAAGCTGAAATGGAGATAAATATACTATTATTTGCAGATTTTAGGCTCAACCTTGGCTATTCAACAGCATCAGTTGTCCACCTTCATTTCTGCCTCCCTTCTGTTCATGAGCACAATACACTTCCATTACGGACCACTCTCATACACACAGTGGGTTTCAGTAAGGTGGCCCGCACACGGCAGAGGACCATTCTTCTGCTCTTCCACCTTATGAAAACTTTCAAAGCACTGGTCTACTGCAGTCTAGGTAAATTGCATCTGGAGTTGCACAGTGTATAGACTGCACAATTGTGTGCCTCAGTTGCATATAACTGACCTTCTAAGACCTTTGATTGGTATACTGTCTAGGTTTAAACTAGTCTATTCACTTTGTCTTTTGAATTTTTAGAAAGCATAAAAGGACAATAATTACAGACAATTAGGGGGAAAAACTCCAATGTACACACAGGTACTAAAGGCAATAGGTGATGAAATGTTTAATGCTCAGGCTCAATAAAAACCACAGTGCTGATGGAGTTATTTACATCATTCTTCAAGGTTCTGAAAGAAGTAAACTGTGTCAGGAGGAAATATTGCTTTGTGTCTGGGGCCGAGGCTTGGGAGATGAAGGTTAAATACAAGAAATTGCTTGGGGTGGATTTAACTGTGGTCAATAATTCCAGGAAACACACTATATTTTCATTCTGTGGAAATTAGCTTCTGTAAGTTTCCTGTGTGTGTGTGAGAGAGAGAGAGAGGCAGGGAGGGAGGGAGAGAAAGGCTGTATATGTGCAAGAATGTCTCAATTCCTTCAATCAGAAAAATCATTTTGAATAAAAATTGTTTGATAGTGCAGGTGGTTATGAGATTCTTTCAACTTAAAAGTAGCAGTTCTCCACCCCATTAATTCCATCTTCAAAGTTCGCCATTATTTAAACATCGTTGTTTGTCTCCTCCTGAGTTGCTGGTTTGGAACGACTCCTGCCACATCCATTAACCACTGAAGCAGGCAGGGCTCCTGTTGCATTATCTTATTAAATGACTGTTTGCTTTTTAAATGCCTTATATATGAAAAAAAGCACAAGATCTATTTCCTGTCATGAAATAACCACATTGATTAAAATACAAATCCAGCAAGATGGCCTCAAAATTTGCTTCTGCCAAATTGGCAATGACTATGAAAACTAAGATTGCTGTAAAATAGCTTTAAGATGTGAAACCCCACCAGTAACTATTATTGTGAGGTAGGAACAGCATGAAAATAAACAGTATTCTGAGAAGAATCTGGCAAGGCAGAATGGTCTGAACTATATGCTAAAAATGTTTCAAAGCATTTAAGGTGAATATGAATTAGAGAACTAAGGAACTTAATATCAACTAACTGTCTGTGGCTCTTACCCACTGGCCTTGACCTGTCCCTCTTCCTCCTTCAGGACAGTTCCCACACTGCCACCAAAGCATTCTTTCTTAGATACTCAGTTCAGTTCAGTTCAGTCGCTCAGTCGTGTCCGACTCTTTGCGACCCCATGAATCGCAGCACGCCAGGCCTCCCTGTCCATCACCATCTCCCGGAGTTCACTCAGACTCACGTCCATCGAGTCCGTGATGCCATCCAGCCATCTCATCCTCGGTCGTCCCCTTCTCCTCCTGCCCCCAATCCCTCCCAGCATCAGAGTCTTTTCCAATGAGTCAACTCTTCGCATGAGGTGGCCAAAGTACTGGAGTTTCAGCTTTAGCATCATTCCTTCCAAAGAAATCCCAGGGTTGATCTCCTTCAGAATGGACTGGTTGGATCTCCTTGCAGTCCAAGGGACTCTCAAGAGTCTTCTCCAACACCACAGTTCAAAAGCATCGATTCTTCGGCGCTCAGCTTTCTTCACAGTCCAACTTTCACATCCATACATGACCACAGGAAAAACCATAGCCTTGACTAGGCGGACCTTAGTCGGCAAAGTAATGTCTCTGCTTTTGAATATACTATCCAGGTTGGTCATAACTTTTCTTCCAAGGAGTAAGCGTCTTTTAATTTCATGGCTGCAGTCACCATCTGCAGTGATTTTGGAGCCCAAAAAAATAAAGTCTGACACTGTTTCCACTGTTTCCCCATCTATTTCCCATGAAGTGATGGGACCGGATGCCATGATCTTCGTTTTCTGAATGTTGAGCTTTAAGCCAACTTTTTCGCTCTCCTCCTTCACTTTCATCAAGAGGCTTTTTAGCTCCTCCTCACTTTCTGCCATAAGGGTGGTGTCATCAGCATATCTGAGGTTATTGATATTTCTCCCGGCAATCTTGATTCCAGCTTGTGTTTCTTCCAGTCCAGCGTTTCTCATGATGTACTCTGCATATAAGTTAAATAAGCAGGGAGACAATATACAGCCTTGACGTACTCCTTTTCCTATTTGGAACCAGTCTGTTGTTCCATGTGCAGTTCTAACTGTTGCTTCCTGACCTGCATACAGATTTCTCAAGAGGCAGGTTAGGTGGTCTGGTATTCCCATCTCTTTCAGAATTTTCCACAGTTTATTGTGATCCACACAGTCAAAGGCTTTGGCATAGTCAATAAAGCAGAAATAGATGTTTTTCTGGAACTCTCTTGGTTTGCGAGAGCCGGGCCGGCGCACTCAGCGCGGGCCGCTTGCGAGAGCCGGGCCGGCGCACTCAGCGCGGGCCGCTTGCGAGAGCCGGGCCGGCGCACTCAGCGCGGGCGAGAGAAGCTACCCCACGTCCGAGGTCAGGGGCAGCAACCTAGAGTGCCAGGCTGCGACGGCGCAGGAACGGCCGAGAGGAGCTACCCTGTGTCTGAGGTCAGTGGCGGCCGGGAGGAGCTACCCCTCATCCGAGGTCAGTGGCGGCCGGGAGGAGACACCCCGCGTCTGAGGTCAGGGCGGCGGCCGGGAGGAGCTACCCCGTGTCCGAGGTCAGGGGCGGCCAGGAAGAGACACCCCACGTCCGAGGCCAGGGGCGGCCGGGAGAAGCCACCTTGCGCCCGAGGCCAGGGGTGGTGACCCGGAGGAGCCACCCTGAGCCCGAGGCCAGGGGCGGCAGCTGGGAGAAGCCACCCACGCCCGAGGCCACGGCCGGCGGCCGGGAGGAGCAACCCGAGGAGCAGGGGCTGCGCAGGCGCAGGAGGGCCTAGAGGAGCTGTCCCACGTTGAAGGTCAGGAACTGCGGCGGTAAGGAGATACCCCTCGTCCAAGGTAAGGAGCAGCCGTGAAGAGACAACCCACGCCCAAGGTAAGAGAAACCCAAGTAAGATGGTAGGTGTTGCAAGAGAGCATCAGAGGGCAGACACACTGAAACCATACTCGCAGAAAACTAGTCAATCTAATCACACTAGGACCAGGGCCTTGTCTAACTCAATGAAACCAAGCCATGCCTGCAGGGCAACCCAAGGCGGGCGGGTCATGGTGGAGAGGTCTGACAGAACGTGGTCCACTGGAGAAGGGAATGGCAAGCCACTTCAGTATTCTTGCCTTGAGAACCCCATGAACAGTATGAAAAGGCAAAATGATAGGATATCAAAAGAGAATCTCCCCAGGTCGTTAGGTGCCCAATATGCTACTGGAGATCAGTGGAGAAATAACTCCAGAAAGAATGAAGGGATGGAGCCAAAGCAAAAACAATACCCAGTTGTGCATGTGACTGGTGATAGAAGCAAGATCCGATGCTGTAAAGAACAATATTGCATAGGAACCTGGAATGTCAGGTCCATGAATCAAGGCAAATTGGAAGTGGTCAAACAAGAGATGGCAAGGGTGAACGTCGACATTCTAGGAATCAGCGAACTAAAATGGACTGGAATGGGTGAATTTAACTCAGATGACCATTATATCTACTACTGCGGGCAGGAATCCCTCAGAAGAAATGGAGTAGCCATCATGGTCAACAAAAGAGTCCGAAATGCAGTACTTGGATGCAATCTCAAAAACGACAGAATGATCTCTGTTCGTTTCCAAGGCAAACCATTCAATATCACAGTTATCCAAGTCTATGCCCCAACCAGTAATGCTGAAGAAGCTGAAGTTGAACGGTTTTATGAAGACCTACAAGACCTTGTAGAACTAACACCCAAAAAAGATGTCCTTTTCATTATAGGGGACTGGAATGCTAAAGTAGGAAGTCAAGAAACACCTGGAGTAACAGGCAAATTTGGCCTTGGAATGCGGAATGAAGCAGGGCAAAGACTAATAGAGTTTTGCCAAGAAAATGCACTGGTCATAGCAAACACCCTCTTCCAGCAACACAAGAGAAGACTCTACACATGGACATCACCAGATGGTCAACACCGAAATCAGATTGATTATATTCTTTGCAGCCAAAGATGGAGAAGCTCTATACAGTCAACAAAAACAAGACCAGGAGCTGACTGTGGCTCAGATCATGAACTCCTTATTTCCAAATTCAGACTTAAATTGAAGAAAGTAGGGAAAACCGCTAGACCATTCAGGTATGACCTAAATCAAATCCCTTATGATTATACAGTGGAAGTGAGAAATAGACTTAAGGGCCTAGATCTGATAGACAGAGTTCCTGATGAACTATGGAATGAGGTTCGTGACATTGTACAGGAGACAGGGATCAAGACCATCCCCATGGAAAAGAAATGCAAAAAAGCAAAATGGCTGTCTGGAGAAGCCTTACAAATAGCACTGAAAAGAAGAGAGGCGAAAAGCAAAGGAGAAAAGAAAAGATATAAGCATCTGAATGCAGAGTTCCAAGGAATAGCAAGAAGAGATAAGAAAGCCTTCTTCTTAGATATTAGGTAATTAAAACTGCTAGATGTTTCCCTCCTACTTACAGATCAAGTCCAAAATTTCAGCATTGAGCGCATTGCCCTCCCTCTGTGTGTTTTGATTTCTTTCTCTCTCCAGATGATGACCCTCTCCCACCCATACTGGAGCACCAAACTCTGCAAATTCTCTCTGCGTCTGTGTTGTCCTCTAAAGTGCAACTGATCCTTTCTACCTGGTGTGCAAGTCCTTTGTGGTCTTTCAAATCGACTTCAGAGATCATCTCTATGGGATCCCTCCCCAGACTCTTTTCCCTCCTGTAAATATTTTGTGGCACCTCTCACTCTGGTAGGATGGGACACTGGTGGAGTCATCTGCTGGAAGTATTTGGGAGTATATGAGGCTGGAGTAACTGCCTGTAAGTTGTGGTTGCTCAGTAAACACACTGACTTACCTTGACTGAACATTCATTTGGAGGATTTAGGGATGCTGATAAAGGCATCTGAAGCCTGAAGGCTTCAGGGCAGGGGCACTCAGCCCTCTTAGCCTGTCTTGGCAGCCACAGGTTACACAGCTTATGTTTACACCTTCCATCCACACCTTCCATCCATGCCTGCACTGAAGCCCCTTTGGGGCAGAAGCATTTTCATTTCTGCATCCCTCTGGCTTACAGACACTCTCTGAAGTAGTAAAGAAGTGCTTACTGAACTGAATGCTTCTATCAATCAGAATGAACATATTTTGAATATTTAAATCCTAATGGACAAAAACATAACTTTCCTGAGAAAAGAGCAATCGTTCTTTAGGAAGTAAACCAATTTTTAGAATTCCTCAGGAAATTGACACATATTTCATTTAACCCTCACAAATAACTCTGTGAACACAAACCACAGCATAACAGAGGCACCATCAGACAAACATGAGAGATTATTAGCTTCTACCTTACCTCCTCTTCCTGAGTCTGGCTTCATTTCTCATCTTTCCCATGCCACGCTGTCACCAGGCAAGGGCTGTGTTCCAACCAAGATAAGTTCTAGGGCTAGCAGAGAAATCTCACAAACTGCGTTTCCTACAGTAAAGTTGCCATGGATAAAGGCTTAATCCTTAGTCCCAGATGTTCAGAAATTCAGTTACAAAGGCTTTGTATCTTAATATCTTCCCTCAAGGAAATTTTCCTTGAATTAAAAAAAAAAAAAAAA
>SJYX01024071.1:0-28975 GCA_006410675.1 Oreotragus oreotragus | reverse complement strand
TTTAAAAAACCCCACCTTGCAGCATCGTTAGGCTTGGATGGACAGGGTCGGCTAACAGACTTTTCATTTGGCTCTGAAAGAAAAAAAAAAGCTTATTGATTCCGTGTATATGTGTTAATGTACGATATCTGTTTTTCTTTTTCTGATTTACTTCATTCTGTATGACAGACAAATGTAGATGAGCTATTTGCCGGGCAGGAACAGAGATGCAGACATAGAGAATGGATGTATGGACATGGGGGATGGGGGCGTGAACCGGGAGAGTAAGTTGACATATATGCACTACCATGTGTGAACTAGGCAGCTAGGGGGACCCGCGGTATAGCACAGGGAGCTTAGCTCAGTGCTCCACGCGGACCTAGATCAGCGGGATGCACGGGTGGGAGGGAAGCCCCAGAGGGAGGGGATATATGGATACCTACGGCTCATTCACTCCACTGTACAGCAGAAAGTAACACAATATTGTAGGGCAACTATACTCACTCCACGAAAAAAGCAAGCTTGTTGAAGTCAGAGACCGATATTATATCTCTGAAGCCTTAATACACTGAAAATGTAAAGAATGTGCTACATTCATTGTGTGGTCAATTATACAATTAACAGAAAAAGACTCAAGAGTAAATGGTCAAAAGTAAATTTTCAAGGACAATTGATGCAGTCGCAATTTCTTTTGGATGGCGTACAACATCACCAGCATAAGCTTCTACATAGTAATTAGAGCAGTGGCCAAACTTTGAGGATCACTGTCATCCCCTTGAAAATAGAATGATATTTAAATCATGTTCAGATTTCTGCTTCAGAGCTTAGGGAAAAGTCTCATACTTTAAAAATGTATCCTTTTAATGCACAAGGACACCAATAGTGATTAAAATGCTAACTATTTTCTATTTTGAACATTTGACTATCTGAATTTATCTTGCAGAAAGTTCTAAATACAGAGGTTTATGCTTCTATAGTATACACAATTGACCACAATCTCATTGACATGTAACAACCCTTCCCACTTCAAAAAAAAAAAGAAAAATTAAACAGAGAATAGACATGGCATTCATAAATGTGCTAATTATTTTCTTTATACTTATATAGCCATTAAGTAAAATACTAAGTGGAGAATGCACTTATATAGATTGATCAACTTATATGAGAATGATGAAATGTAGTAAGCNAGACAGGTACACAATTGACCACAATCTCATTGACATGTAACAACCCTTCCCACTTCAAAAAAAAAAAGAAAAATTAAACAGAGAATAGACATGGCATTCATAAATGTGCTAATTATTTTCTTTATACTTATATAGCCATTAAGTAAAATACTAAGTGGAGAATGCACTTATATAGATTGATCAACTTATATGAGAATGATGAAATGTAGTAAGCTTAGCTCTTTACAGAAATTTTGACAAACTAAAGTGCAAATATAAAATAAGTTTAAAGATTAATTAAGCTATATAATACAATGATTTCATTAGAAATTACTTGTGAGGTCTACATATTTTGAAAATAGTAGGATATTAATTTGGGAAAGTATTAAGTTTGTAGGTTTGAATGTTCATGTAGATTTGAGTTTTGTATTTATTCTTCTTATTTAAAAAAAATAATTTATACACAATAATATAAATTTTATTTTTTAGGAAATTGACACCTTATCAATTTTAACTCCTCAAAATAATTCACCCAACTCATTCAAAATGTGGGAGATTTTCACAGTCATTGCTTATACAAAAAGTAATAATTTTTATACCTTCTACAATTTTTAAAGATTTTTTATTCATATTATTGATATTGAAATTTAGTTATTTTCTTTATAGAGTTTTACATATTATATGTCAAGTTTCATTGTTTCTTAAATTTGGTGAATAATGTTACTTCATTTCCCTGAAGAGGAATAATCTTATTTTATATGATTCTGAAGTTGGTATGGCCCCTAGAATTTAAAAATTATTAATTCCTTGAGTAGTTGGTCTAAGAAATTTCTTATGAAATCCTTGCAAATTTGCATGTGAGCTAATTGTTCATAATCTAGCTCAATTGTATCATTCTTTAGAGTGAATGAGGCAAAATATAGAATCAAAGGCAAAAGAGATAAATGTAAGTCATATTTGAAGATGTGACAATTTTCATCAGTACTTGAAATTACTGTACTTTAAAGTACACAAAATATTAGCAAGAATGAACACTATCCACCAACTTGATGAAACATATTTATAAAATACTGCACCCAAAAACTATAGAATAAGCATTTTCCTGGATCCATGGAACACTCTCCAAGATAGATTATATATTTATCCACAAAACAATTCTAAAAAATTCTTTAAAAATCAATCATACAAAACGTGTTTTGTAAAAATAGAAGGTTTACAATAACAATTAAAAGCAGTAAGACATCTAAAAAAAAAATCCCCAAATATTTGAAAGTTATACAACGTGCCTCCAAATAATACATTAATCAAATGAATCATAATGGATATTATAAAATAATTTAAATTAAATTTTAGTGAGAACATATAACGTTGGGATGCAATTAAATTCTTGGACAAAATTTAAGGGCTACATTTTAAAATATATAAAATTAATGATCCAAGTTTCCTTTTTAAGAAATCATAAAACAAGAACAAATTGAAATAAATTAAGCAGAAATTAAAGTCATGAGTGAAAATCAAGGACATAGGAAATAGGTCAAATATTAAAAAATCATATTGTCAAAAATTCACATTTTTAATAAAGTGAATTATTCTCATAAACTTATAACAAGATGTATAAAGGAAAAAAAGACAGAATGGGAAAACAGAAACTACTAGTCAGGGATGAAATAAGGACAATCATATAAATTCTCCAGACAGACAACAATTAGAGATTTAAAAAATCATATTGTCAAAAATTCACATTTTTAATAAAGTGAATTATTCTCATAAACTTATAACAAGATGTATAAAGGAAAAAAAGACAGAATGGGAAAACAGAAACTACTAGTCAGGGATGAAATAAGGACAATCATATAAATTCTCCAGACAGACAACAATTAGAGAATATTAAGGGAAATTTTATGCCAGTAAGTTAGACAACTTAAATATAATGGAAAAAGTTCTTGAAAAAAAAGAAAAAAAGCAACAACAAATAAGTAGAAGTAAACACTCAAATATATCTATTTAAAAAAACTGAGTTCATATTCAAATACTTTTGCATAAAGACTAATCAAGGTCCAAATATATAACTGAATTTCATCAATTATATTTAAAAGAAATAATACAAATCATAAATAAAACTTTTACAAAGGTAGAAAGGACTAATTTCTAACTCAATTGGTTTGTACAGAATAACTTTGATATTAAAGATATTACACACAAAAATCAGATAAATTAAACTTTATGAGCATAGATTCAAAATTCTTAACAAAAAGTCAGCATATTGAATCCAACAATATGTAAAAAGGTAGTATATCATGACCAAGTAGAGTTAATCTGGAAATATAATGTTGGCTTAATATCTTCAGTCATTATAATTTGTCACATTAAAAGGATAATAATAATTAAAATGCATACAGACAAAAGAATTGAAAAAAATCAATGCCTATTCATATTTATGTATAGATAGATGAATAGATGGATAGATAGATATTTAATTCTCAGTAGCTGGAGTTAGAAGAGACTTTCTCAATCTAAAAAAAAGGACTCTATACAAATCTACAGCTAGCATCACAATTAATGGCAAACATCAAATATTTCCCTCTTTAAACAAAGGGAATAAAAAAACAAGACTATCTGGTAGGTGCTCATCACTTCTATTCAACATAGTACTGAAAACTCTAACAGATACAATAAGGCAAGAAAACAAATATTTTAGTGTAAAGATTAAACTAAGAAAAAGCTAAAGCTATATATTTTAAAATTATTGGAACATGCAAAATAGCTATTAGAAATAAGAAATGGTATTGGAAAATTGCAGGAATGATTAATATAAGATGAATTTTATTTTATATACAATCAATAAACAGAAAATTAGCATAATAGCACTTATGATAGCAACAAAATACTTAAAAATCTCAAAATAAGTATAATGAAAATACACAATATCTCAATGCTGCAATGTATAAAACATTTCTAAATTAAGGAAGATAGGAGTAAGTGGCTTCTCAGGTGGTGCTAGTGTTAAAGAATCTGCTTGCCAGTGCAGGAGACAGAAGAAAGCTGGTTCAATTCCTGGGTCAGAAAGATCCCCTGGAGAGTCTTGACTGCCCACTCCAGTGTTCTTGCCTGGAAAATCCCATGAACAGAGGGGCTTGGCCGGCTACAATCCATGGGGTCACAAAGAGCTAGGCATGACTGAAGTGACTTATGATGGTGATGAGTAAATGGTGAGATAAACAATCTTCATGGATTACAACACTTTACATTTTTGAATATACATTCTCTAAGCTGATTCTACAGATTCAATACAATCACAATCAAAATCCCCGTAGACTTTTAAAAGGAAAATTTGTAAGCGCATTCTAATACTGACATATAAATACAAAGAATCTGAAAGAATCTGTTTTGCCATTTAAAAACACAAACAAAGCTGGATGCTTTCTGCTTCTTATTTCAAGACATACTGTAAAATTAAATCAAATAGTATTATATTGGTCTAAGGATAAACACACGGATCAATGGAACAGAATAGGAAGTCTCAATCCACACATATATTACAGTTGACTTTTTACAGAAAAGTACTAAATTAAGAGAAAAGTAAGGACTTCGTGTGTGTGTGTGTTTAGCGTTTAACAAATATTAAAACAGCAGGATATTCAAGTTTAAAAAAAATAGAAAATAAAGAAAAATAACCTTAACTTCTTCTTTAATCCAGTAAAAGAAAACTGATTTGAAGTGGTATAGACTGAAACATGAAAACCAGAAAAACACAGGCTATAAGAAATCTAATCATCTTCATGATTGATGAAGATGATTAGACAAAATATTGATAACTTGATAAAATATTTCTTAGAAAATACACATAGACACACATATATGAACACACACATAGTCAATTGACCTTATCAAAACTAATAATTTCTGCTTTTAATATACACCATTAAGAAAATAATCTGAAAAGTCACAAATTCAAAGAATGATGAATCCAGAATTTATATAGAGCTTCAACAATGAAAGATAAACTCAGTTTAAAAATGGACAAATTAATTGAAAATAACTGAAAAAGAAGATATATAAATGTTCAATACATGTATGAAAATACAATAGCATTAGTCACTAAAGAAATACAGATTAAACAAATACAAATAAAGCATCATTTTTCCCTGGGTAGAGTGTTTAATATCAAGAAAGATCACAACACTGACAAGATTGATGCAACTGAATCTTATTCATTGCTAAGAGTTTGATTGCATAAATGGTGCAATAGATTTAGAAAACTGGTATTTTCTTTAAAATTACGCTTGTTTTCACACAATGATGAAACAATTCCACTTTGACTTACTTAACATATACCCACACACAAAAAATTTATAGGTAACATTAATCACAATCTTTTGCATAATTGTCTTAATAATCAATAGAAGTATGGGTAAATACTTTGAAATATTCATATAGTGGGATACCTATTGAAAATAAATTAGAATAAAATAATGATATATTGAATAACATGGGTAAATCTCTAAAAATTATATCACACAAAAGAAACCAATTGCAAAAGAATATAATCTCTGTAATTCTATTTATATACAGAACAAGAACAAGGAAAACATGTTACAAGGAGATTAGAGGTGGGAGGGGACATTTATTTATGGGATATGAGGGGGTTTTGTTTGCTGATAGATATGTTCTGTATTTTAATTGGAGCAGCTGCTAAATGTGTGCTCAGTTGCTCAGTGGTGTCCAGCTCTTTGTGACCCATGGACTGTAGGCTCCTCTGTCCATGAGATTTCCCAGGCAAGAATACTGGAGTGAGTTGCCATTTCCCCCTCCAGGGGATCTTCCAAACCCAGGTATCAAATCTCCATCTCTTGCATCTCCTGCATCGGCAGGTGGATCCTTTACCACTGGACCACCTGGGAAGCTACTATGTGAATAGACAGTTGTAAAGCACATCAAACTGAGCATTAAAGAAATTACCTATGTAAATTATATGTGAACAATATAAAAGCTATATAACCAACAAAATACCTAGGTTAATTCTTTATTGCCGATTGGATACATTTCAAATACCTTTAAACATGTACAAGATTCTATATAATTCAAATTTTGCGTTCAATTTTCTTTCTCCCCTGTTTTCTTTGTTTTCTTACTCCTCCCAACCTCCCCTATACTGAACTGCTGCACTTAAAAGTCCTCTTCAATCTTCACACCATTGCACATACTGTTTCTTTTACCTGGATTTCCCAAAATCTCTAACTTCTGAATAAGATTTACTCATCTTGCAGAACTCAGAATGTATTTCATTTTGTTTGACAAGTACCTTCAAACTTGCAGGTCAGTGTACGTATCCTTACTGAGAGCTATCAGAACAGCACTCTTTTTATAGCGCTTGTTATCTATTTTGTAGTTTTCTATTTGACAGCCTATCCAGGAGCTCCAGTCCAATGAGTATGGAAAAAGTCCATCTTTTATTTTAATTTATTGCCTTCAAACATTTGATCAATCTCTAAATAATAATAAAGCCTTTCTATAATGACCCTAAGGAACTTATTTTAAATTATATAAATCATTTACAACTAGCTTTAATAAAGTGATAATGAGGATGGTGCTAACAATAGCAAATATTAGCAAATATTGAGTGATTGCTCTATACCATTTATTGATGCATTTATTCTGCCTCTAATTTCATATACACAAGAGCCTTTGCAGTAGTAACTATTGTTAGCCCCATTATACAGATTAGGTAAAACAGATCAAGAGTTTAGCTTTTCAACGTGTTCAAATACTGGGACTGGGTCATTTAAACATAACAATTTAAACAAGATTTATGTGAGAAGGCTTTCTCGTGTAAGCTTAAATTTGAAAATAAATTCAAATTGAAACATCTTAAAATCTAATATGTGAGACTCCCCTGGTGGCACAGTGGGTAAGAATCTGCCTGCCAATGCAGGAGACATGCATTCAATCAATCCCTGGTCCGGTACAGCTCGGAGCAACTAAGTCCGTGTGTCACAGCTACTGAAGCCAATGCACCCCAGAGCCTGTGCTCCACAGTGGGAGAAGCTGCTGCAGTAAGAAGTGTGCTCAGTGTAATGAAGACTAGACCCCGCTCACCGCAACCAGAGAAAGCCAAGCAAAGTAACGAAGACCTGCTGCTGCTGCTGCTGCTGCTGCTGCTGCTGCTGCTGCTGCTGCTAAGTCGCTTCAGTCGTGTCCGACGCTGTGCGACCCCAGAGACGGCAGCCCACCAGGCTCCCCCGTCCCTGGGATTCTCCAGGCAAGAAAACTGGAGTGGGTTGCCATTTCCTTCTCCAGTGAAGACCTGGTGCAGCCAAAATCAAATAAATAAGTAAATATTTGAAAAATCTAACTGATGTAAGCACACTCAAGTTTCAAAAGAGAATGAATATCTCAAAGCAAGGATTTTCTATTCAATCATCTCTATCTATTATAAATATAGTTACATGAATAGTCAATGAGCTAAATTTCTATTTTGAGCAGATTGTTCACTACTGGAATTGGGTGATGTAGACAAAGTAATGTAAACAAATTTTGTATGAGAAGTTGTTTTTTCATGAAAACTTGAAACTAAATCCAGGCTAAACAACACAAATTTTAAATTAATCAATCTGGCTCTATTTCCAAAAGAGATTTATTAATTCAGAGTAAAGATTCTCTATTCCATCTATATATTATAATATATGTAAACAAATAATCAGTCTGCTTAATTTCAATTTTGAGTAGGTTGCTGAATTTAATGGGTAATTAGTTAAGTGAATTCAAAACTCTTTATTAGTGCTTGTGCTGTTGTGTACAACACCAGTGAAGTGATGACTCATTACTACAAGGTAAAGCTATGCCAGGTTTGTTAGAAAACATGTTTGTCAGCAGAAAAGACAGAATGAGATTATGATGCGAAATTTCCCAAAATTTCCTGCCAACACTTATCAATGTGAAAATCAAAACAATAGTTTTCACTGCTAACATTTTCTAACAATTTATTTAATCTATGTCCAAGTGTGATCTCCTTCAAGGGTTAGAAACAGAACTCACAGCATCCCTTTGGTTTTAAATATACACACAGGCAGGTGTGCACATGTATACATACACACACATTTATTTGCCTTTTTTTTTTGGTCTAAATCTCCAGTCACAATGTTTGTTTGTTTTTTAAAATATTCCTTGCAAATCAGTGGTCAAAAATTATTTTTAACTCAAATTATTCTTTCCAAATGGAATCTCAGCTGACTTTAATAAACTCAAGATTTAAATCATATTTACTAATTTGAGTGCCTCTAGTGACTTCAGGTTTTCCAAATTTGATGGCTTATTAAGTCTAGCATTTTAACAGCATCATCTTTTAGGATTCGAAATAGCTCAGCTGGAATTCCATCACCTCCACTAACTTTGTTCATAGTAATATTTCCTAATGCCACTTGACCTTGCACTGATGCCTGACTCTAGGTAAGTAACCACACCATTGTCATTATCCAGGTCATTAAGACCTTTTTTGTACAGTTTTTCTGTGTATTCTTGCCACCTCTTCTTAACATCCTCTGCTTCTGTTAAGTCTTTTCCATTTCTGTCCTTTCTTGTGACCATCTTTCCATGAAACGTTCCCTTGGTATCTCTAATTTTTTTTGAAGAGATCTCTAGTCATTCCCATTCTATTGTTTTCCTCCATTTCTTTGTTTTCCTCTATCTCCTTGCTATTCTTTGGAACTCTGCATTCAGTGGGGTATATCTTTCACTTTCTCCTTTGCCTTTCACTTCTCTTCTTTTCTTAGCTATTTGTAAGACCTCCTGATACAGTCATTTAGCCTTCTTGCAATTCTTTTTCTTTGGGATGGTTTCAGTCACTGTATCTTGTACAATGTCACACACCTCCATCCATAGTTCTTCAGGCACTCCGTCTGTCAGATCTAATCTCTTTAATCTATTTGTCACCTCCACTGTATAATCATAAGGGCTTTCATTTAGATCATACCTAAATGGCTTGGTAGCTTTATTGACTTTCTTCAATTTAAGTATGAATTTTGCAATGAGCTCATGATCTGAACCACAGTCAGCTCCAGGTTTTTTTTTTTTTTTTTTTTTGGATATTATAGAGCTTCTCTATCTTTAGTTGCAAAAAATATAATCAATCTGATTTAGGTATTGCCCATCTGGTGATGGTAAAGTATGTGCAGAGTCATCACTTTTGTTCTTGGAGGAGGGTGCTTGCCATGACCAGTGTGTTCTCTTGGCAAAAGTCTACTAGCCTTTGCCCTGCTTCATTTATAACAATGAAGTTGTTACAAAGTAACAAGTTTGTTACTCCAGCCATCTCCTGACTTCCTATTTTTGCATTCTTATCTGTTATGATGAAAAGGACATCTCTTGTATATTAGTGCTAGAAAGTCTTGTAGGTCTTCAAAGAACCATTTGACTTCAGCTCTTTGGCATTAGTAGTTGGGGCATAGACTGAGATTACTATAATGTTGAATGGTTTGCCTTGGAAAAGAACTGAGATCATTCTGTTGTTTTAGAGACTGCACCCAGGTACAGCATTTTGGACTCCTTTGTTGACTATGAGGACTATTTCATTTCTTCTAAGGGGTTCTTGCTCAGTAGAGTAAATATAATGGCCCTCTGAACTAAGTTCTCCCATTCTTATCCATTTTACTATACTGATTCCTAAAATTTTGATGTTCATTTTTGCCATCTCCTGCTTGACAACAACCAATTTACCTTGATTCATGGACCTAACATTCCAGATTCCTATGCAATATTTACACCACCGGACTTTACTTTCAACAGCAGACACATCCCCAGTTGGAGTCAAGACTGCAGGGGAAAATATCAGCGACCTCAGATATGTAAGTAACACCACTGTAATGGCAGAAAGCAAAGAGGAAGTAAAGAGCCTCTTGATGAAGGTGAAGGAGGAGAGTGAAAAAGCTGGCATAAAACACCCGTGGCAGATTCATGTCAATGTATGCCAAAACCAAAAGAATACTGTAAAGTAAAATAAAGTAAAAATAAAAAATAAAATAAAAAAACTCAGCATTCAAAAATCTAAGATCATGGCATCTAATTCCACCATTTCATGACAAACTGATAGAGAAAAAATGGAAACAGTGACAGACTTTATTTTCTTGGGCTCCAAAACGACTAAGGATGGTGACTGCAGCCATGAAATTAAAAGATATTTGCTCCTTGGAAGAAAAGTTATGACAAATCTAGAAAGGATATTAAAAAGCAGACACATCACTTTGCTGATAAAGGTCTGTATAATCAAAGGCATGTGTTTATCCAGTAGTCATATATGGATGTGAGAGTTAGACTGTAAAGAAAGCTGAAATTGAAAGTGTTAATTGCTCAGTCAAGTTCAACTCTTCATGACCCCATGGACTGTAGCCCCTCAGGCTCCTCTGTCTATAGGATTCCCCAGGTAAGAATGCTGGAGTGGGTTGCCATACCCTTCTCCAGGGGATCTTCCTGACCCAGGGATGGAACCCTGGTCTCCTGCATTGCAGGCAGATTCTTTACCATCTGAACCACCAGTGAAATACAAAGAATTGATGCTTTCAAACTGTGGTGCTAGCTAAGACTCTTGAGAATCCCTTGGACAACAAGTAGATCAAACCAGTCATTCCTAGAAGAAATTAACCCTGAATATTTATTGGAAGGACTGAAGCTGAAGCAGAAGCTCCAGTACTTTGGCCATCTGATTCAAGTGACAAGCAAGTCACTCAGTCCAGTCGGACTCTTTAGGACCCCATGGACTATACAGTGTATGGAATTCTCCAGGCCAGAATAGTGAAGTGGGTAGCCTTTACCTTCTCTGAGGGATCTTTCCAACCCAGGGATAAAACCCATGTCTCCCACATTGCAGGTAGGTTCTTTACCCACTGAGCCACAAGGGAAGCCCAAAGTACTGGAGTGGGTAGCCTAACCTTTCTCCAGCATATCTTCCCAAACCAGGAATCAGACTTGGGTCTCCTGCATTGCAGGTGTATTCTTTACCAACTGAGCTATCAGGGAAGGCAATAAACATGAACAAGGGATGTTTCATAAAGTACACATATAATTAAGCTGTTCAATGAAATAAATTAATATATTTACTCAATAAATGCTAAACAATAGTGTTTAAAATAAGAAAGAAAAGAATTTGAAGGAGATTTAAATTTGCTTAGTGGGGAGGATAAATAATCTCATATGGAGACAGCCTCATAGTTTTAGCAAAATTTTCCTTTGTAATGTCAGCGAACAAAATATTTGTGCTATGAGATTTGATCTTTCACAGTAATTGATATACTTTCTTGTAAACTGTTATTTTAAAAAGCTTATAATATTGTTTTGCTTAGGGGAACTCAAAGATCTGAGAAAAACATATTAAGTTAAAGGCAATTTCAACAAGACAGAAAATATACAGTAAAGTCCTGACATCATCCCAAATGATCCTTAGCTTTCATCGATGTATTACTTTGATGAAACTATTTAGAAGTCAAGTTGAAGTCATAAAAAGCCTCAGTTGACTCTCAATTTTAAGTGTAGATTATCTCTAGTGTTCCCTTTTTATTTCACAAATTTAATTTCTCCTTCCTGATATTTGAACTCAACATCAGAATATACTACCCACATTTATAAATAATTGCAAACACTTTAGATATAAAGTTCTTCATCTTGTCCCTAAAAGGACTTTAAAGGATTGTCCCTCATTTATTTTTGATTTCTGAAAAAAAGTGAGTTATTGCTGGCACCTGGTATACATTTTTAAAATGTATTATTTTCTTAATTAAAATAGATATTTAAAAGAAGTCAGAGAAAATTTTCTCATTTTAATTAAAAAGTGTTGTATCTTAATGAGTGAATAAAATGTATAAACACACACAAAATGGAATATTAATCAGTCATAAAAAATAATGAAATAGTGTCATTTGAAGCAACACGGATGAACCTAGAGATTATCAAACTAAGTGAACTGAATCAGACAGAGAAAACCAAATATATGATGTCACTTAATATGTGGACTCTAAAAATTGATACAAATGAACTTTCTTATAAAACAGAACTAGAGTTAGATGTAGAAAACAAATTTATGGCTATCAAAGGGTATAGCGAGGCAAAGGAGAGACAAATTAGAAGTTTGGGATTAAGATTTATTTACATGCTATATAAAATAGATAAATAACAAAGACTTGCTGTATATCACAAGGAAATATATTCAATACCTTGTAATAGCCTTATAACTGAAAAGAATCTGAAAAAGAGTATATATAGATGTTCGTGTATGTGTGTGTGTTTGTGTGTGTGTATAACTAAATCACTGTGCTCTGCATTTGAAACTAACAAAATACTTTAAATTAACTATAATTCAAGAAAAATGTTGCATCTTAAATTTATAAGAAAATTGCAAAAAGGACAAAATATATTACAGTATTAATAAAATCTCTTCTTAAACCAATTTTGCAGCTTCCTTAAAAAAAACTTTTTATTCCATCACTACTTGTTCCTTCTTGCCATCAGTCACTAAATTGCTTCCATTCTTCCAAGGTAGTCAGATTGTCCCTTGTTGTTTGAGTGTGAATGAAATTAAAAGGAAGATCAAGGAATGTTTTCTGCCTTACTTATGCTAATTCTCCTTCTTGAAAGATTTGAGGCAGGCTATATATAAGTATCTGGAGAAGGAAATGACAACCCACTCCAGTATTCTTGCCTGGGAAATCCTATGGACAGGGAAAGCAGGTGGGCTACAGTCCCTGGGGTCACAAAAGAGTCAGACATGACTTAGCAACTAAACCACAACAATATATAAGCATCAGCTAGCTTCCCTGGTACACGTGCAATGATCCTACCTCAATGGATGCAAAATTTCATCATGTGATGCTATTTCAGTCCCACAGCCTTGATCAATCAGATTTGTAATCCTGAATTTATGGACATCTCTCAGGAAAATTTTGATGGTTAAGAGTTATGTTATCTCATCAGTTTCCTCCATACCAATTTTTATCATAAGAAGCATGTGTTTCACTAATCTCCTCATAAGAAAATCTTTGCATCTCACTTGCCTTTGGGGGTAATACAGGCTTATTGCTTATAAAGTATGGCAAGATTCAAACAGTTCTTCATTCTTCCCAATTAAACATAAAAACAACCTTACTTTTAATACAGTGTATATCCTAAGGGAAATGCATATTGTCTTAAGTTGAAGCACCGTTTGAATACTTGGATAGACATTAATGAAAACGACATGCAGTTCTGTATTATGAGCACTGCATTTTATGATTAATTTCCAGCTGTGTTATTTTTTCTTTTAAATCAGTTAAATATAGCTGTCTTTGTGTTTCTGACTTTTTGAATCTTCAAAGGCTATAATTTGGAGTTTCAGATAAGCTTTTAATGTGCTTAATTTAGTTAGCAATCTAAATTTCTGTTGGATCCTTCAATAACAATGCAATGATGGGGGTCATCAAACAAAGCTGCATTTAGCCTACATCTAAGAGTTTTGAAGAAATTGCTTGGAAATTAATACCTAGGTTAATAACGATGATGTTGCTACATGCACACTATCTATTAATGCAATCTGACAACTTTTTACTGTTTCTGTGATTACTTGTGACATATATCAATACATTCAAAGTACAAAAGATATTTCAAGGATAAAAGTGAAAGTCTGAGAAATGCATATCTGGACTCTCTCATTTATTTTTAGTTGAAGTTAGGGAATACTACCACTGTTTCACCTTCTTTTGTTTATAGGTGAGGCTCTTTGTGACCCCGTGGACTGTAACCTACTAAGCTTCTCCATCCATGGGATTCTCCAGGCAAGAATACTGGAGTGGGTTGCCATTTCCTTCTCCAGGGGATCTTCCCGACCCAGGGATCGAACCCAGGTCTCCTGCACTGGAGGCAGACGCTTTAACCTCTGAGCCACCAGGGAAGTTCTTTTGTTTATAAAACACATGTATTTCACTCATGTGAAATATTCAGCAGTTTTATATGCATTTATTTTCATACTATCTAAAGTTTACTACTGTAATAGTTTCTCCTTTACTATTAGTTTACATTCATAGATAAGTTATGGTATTACTGAAAATTCTTGTTAAGACCAGATGTATTGTTATTTCTCTAGAATTGTATAAGTGTGGTCTGTTTTACAAATCTTATTTGGGGATAACAGATGTAAACTATTATATACAGAATGGATAAACAACAAAGTCTTCCTGTATAGTACAGAGAACTGTATTCAATACCCTTCAGTAAACCATTATAGAAAATAATGTTAAAAAGAATATATATATGTATATATATAGCTAACTTTGCTATACAGCAGAAATTAACACAATATTGTAAATCAATTATGAAAATGAAAGTGTTAGTCACCCAGTTGTGTTCAACTCTGGGACTCCATGGACTGCAGCCCACCAGGCTCCTCTGTCCATGGGATTCTCCAGGCAAGAATACTGGAGTGGGTTGCCATGCCCTCCTCCAAGGGATCTTTCTGACCCAGCAATAGAACCCAGGTTTTCTACATTTCAGGGAGATTCTTTAACATCTGCGCCACATACATCAATAAAATTTATTAAATTAAAAAAAGAAAATCTTATTTATATATACTGTTTTAGCTTCATAGGACACTTTAACACAATGGGAGGAAATGCCATTTTCAGATTCAAGAAGACAGAACATCAAATTTTAGGTCTGGCTCTTCCTAGCTGAGTGTTACTTAATCTCTCTAACCCTGAGAATGTTTCATTTCATTTCTAATGTTTCATTTCATTTCATGGTCTAAGCTTGAAATCTTAGACAATGTATTCATATAATATCAAGTGACTATATTGTGTTTATAGTACACTAATAAATATAAGAGAAATGTTATTTACTTATTTTTAATCAGAAACCTACTTCCACCACTTATTAAGTGATCAATTTTGGCCTCCGGCTCTCAGAACCTTGATTTCCTCATATGTAAAATAAGAATGTAAATGTTTACCTTGAAGTGATTTAGAGACCATGAAAGTAAAACAAACAGCTAGAACAGCAGAGCACATTAAATGTTCAGTAAAAGAAGATTGCTTTCATAAAACAATGCTTGTATTCTTTTCCACAACAAAAATAATCTGTAGACTCCAGGAACTCCTCTAATTCACTCTATGTATGAAATAGTTATTACTCCTTGCATTGCAGATAATTTCACTGTCATAATTTTATCCCTCAGTGGGCCAATAAACTTGATGAAGGCCTTATTCTAGGATTTCTCCCAATGTTTACCACTAAGTTTGCTTATAGTAGGATTTCAATAAATTGATACAGTTCGATAAAGGCAATTTAAACTTTAAAATGTTTTCCTTTGATTTTTGGAATATACAGAGTCCCCAAGATCATTCTGGGACACAATGATTTGCTACAAGTTTTCCTAGGACTCAGAGAAATGATTTTCTCAGTGAAGGGATGAAGATTAAAACCAGCAAAAGGAAAATTCAGATGAGACCGAGACTAGAAGAAGCCCTCAGCAAGCTCTTGGTGGTGTTTCCTCCCAGTAGAGTTGAAGGAGGATACACCCAGTTGTCCCAGCAACATTATACGACAGTGTGTGTGAGGTGATGGCAGCCACAGAGGCTCAGCCTGGAGCTTGGTGTTCAGTGATTTATTAAGGCTCGGTCACCAAGGCATGTAGTACCCACGTGGCTGACCTTAACTACTCACATCCTAGTCTTCCCACACCACACTCCTTGAGATAAAGCAACTGTTCATAATAAATGGCATTGTTAGGGAAAACTGTATTTGATCATGTTGTTATAAAGTGTGACTCAGGGCATCTTGTATACAAACACAGGTATTTAGCATAAATACAGTGTCACCTAAGGCATCAGTCACAAAAATCATTCTTCTCAGGAAGAATATACCAAAAATTAGGATGCTGCCTCCTGGGAATCCACCATAGGCCAGTCTTGAAGACAGATCTTTCCTTGAAATCTGCATATTTTGAGTAACTTAGGATAACTGCACTAAACTTGCCTTGCCCAGTAATACATTCACAAAATGGAAAAAAAAATTAAAACTATAAGAACATTCATGGAAAATTAGACCTACTAGTGCTTTCTTATCTGTCCAGCTAGTTTCCCAAAACATAGAAGAAAATGGTATTTGTTTCTAATGAAATTTTTTCAGCTATGTGTATATATTTTCCTCTTCTAGGTACTATTCTATACAATGTTTGATATCTTAATAATTGATATACTTTCATTACTAGTACATGTTAGACATGTTTCCATATGAGCACATAAATAAGCAACCTTGCTGTTTTCTAGGACTGAATAATGGTTAGTTTTGTGATTTTACCCTAGTTAGTTTAACCCATCTTCTCTATGGGTTAAACTTTATTTAGTTTCCAGTATTTTGCCTTAGAAAGAATGATTCAGTGACTGAACTTAGACATAAAATATTTTGAAAATATATATCTGTAGGACAAATTCTTAGAAGCAGAATTTCTTGGTCGATTTTTTGAAGAATTCAATTAATAAGCTTTATTAATAAACACACACAGAAGTCTGGACCCCCAAATTAGCTTAAATTGCTTCCATGCAAGACCTTCTGTATCACTGGCTGCTCACAAAGTTAAAACTACCAAAAAAGACAGCTGCCCGCCAACATTAGACGGGTACAGAGCAGAGCAGGTGAACACCAGAGCCTTAGAGAGGATGCTCTGAGTCTGCAATCAGCTCCCCAAAACGCTCTTCCAAAAATCAGCTCTGAGCAAAAAGCACTGGGAGACCTTTTCTGGGTAAGCTTTGACATATATTTCCAAATGGACTTCCAGTAGAGTTTTGCTAATTTGCACTCAAACCAGGTTGTGATTATGATGACATTAACATAAAGGTTACAAGATAGATAATTACAAGTTTCTAAATATCAGCAACATGTAAAGTATAAATACAAAATATCTTATTTCAACCAGAAGCAAGTAAACATTAGAAGGGACAATTTAACATGGCATTAAGTATGGTATTAATATGGATATAGACAGTCAAGTGACAGTGACTGGGTGTGTTTTATTTTGTGTTGATTTGCTGAGCTCTATAAATTTGTATGCATCAAAAAACAAGAGCACTACTATAAGATATATTTTTTGTGACAGTGTTACCGTTTTGATCTCTCACTAACCCCAGATATGAGTAAGTAAATAAAGTAATAGATGTAACCAGGTCGGATGACTAGACAAAACAGAATAAATTACTGTGAACTGTAGATTTGCCCATTAACTTGGTTGTTGAGATTACAGTTTCATGAACTTGTAACAGTTCTTGCCAGGAGAATTTTTCTTTGGAAAAATAACTTTTTTCTCTAAATGAAGCTGAAAATGAAAAAAAGAACTGTTTTAAATAGAGTAGAATCACATTTCAACTAATCTTAGCTAGGGTGTGAACAAAGCATTTCAGGCAGATAAGCTCATACTGTCTTCATTTTGATGACATACTTGGCCATTTCGTGTGGTCCTACGGCTTTTGTCACAACAATGGATTCTTTTTTCCCTTGTCACCGTCATTTCTGACACAGGAACAAGATATCAGAATTTTAATATCATGTATATATTTTCAGTGATTTTTGGCTATGCTAAATTGCCAGCAGGCTACATTATTGTAATTCTCTCTTTGCACATCTAACAGCTGCAAGCTTTCTTGTTCATGACAAGTTTCATGAACACATTTCTTCTTGTTGGAGCTTCTTCTAGACCGATGGCTACTTTATAAGTTGTAATGGAAATCATTTAAAGGTTTTCATACCTTGAGATTTTTCCACTCCGGTGATTTATAATGTCAAGTCTTTTGTACTTTGCTTAAACTAAGCTTTTTGAATTCTAAATAGCTTATCAATAGCAGGCATTTTCTTTTTAGTATTTAATTATATGAGATAGAAGTAACAAAATGTAATATCTCCAGAGCTAGATATTTAATCAAATTAATTGTTGTGATTCTTTGCTTTTTATCTAAAGCATCTGGGAGTACGTTATTGTCTTCACTTGCAGAGAGCCGCTTGTTTTTGATTAGTTGTAAAGGTAAGTGACTTTGAATATTTATTTCCTGCCTACATACCAAATTATTTTCTTTTTTATTTTTAATTGACATTTCTCTGAATATCTCTTGGAAAAGAAAATTGAGAGTGATGTCTTTTCTTTGATTCAGAGATGAGAAGAACATATTTAAAACCATTCATTTAAACCCTAGTTGATAAGAGAAGTAAACAAAGGTCTGTATCTTCTCCGAGCATAAGCAAATGGTTATGCTTATGTTTAAACAACAGAAGCTTATTTCTTACAGTTCTAGAGGCCAAGAAGTTCAAGATCAAGACACTGGTAGATTTGGTGACTAGTGAAGGCTTGCTTCCTGGTTCATGAATGGCCATGGTCTTGCTTTGTTCTCACACAGCAGAAGGCATGAAGGAGCTCTCTCTGGGGCTTCTTTTACAAGAGAACTAACTCCATTCATTACGGATCCACCATTCTGACCTACTCATCTCCTAAAAGTCTCACTTTCCAATATATGAAGGTTCAGATTTCAACCAGTGAATATGATGGGAGCATAAACATCTAGCCTATAGCAAAAGTCAGTCTTTCTCTTCAAGGATATCTTGTAGATACATCAAAAAGTACTAAGAATATAGGAAGCTTTTAAAAAATGTTATTTTCTTGCCCTATTCAATTTTAAGTGAAATTAAGTGAAAACAGAATGAGTCACTGCATCCAGATCATATTTATACTGATGTTCTAGTTAATGTTTGGTTTCCAACAACTGAACAAAAACGACAGTCCTGCTTTCTACACTGAAGTTATTTGATGTATTTCCTGCCAAGGCAATTAGTAGTAGTGATACAGGAAGCTTGGCATTTAAGGAAAGCTGGAAATCCAGAAATTCTCTCCTATTTGCAAAAAAAAAAAAAAAAAAGACCTATAGAGTGGCAGGGCTCTTGTTATAAAGGAAAACTTCTGCTAGTGGCCCACAGAAGTTTGGGGATTTTTTTTTTTTTTTTTTTTGAGGAATGATTCTCACTCTGTTGTACTGGTTTTCCCTTCTAAAGCCTTTCACGTTTACATATGGCTTCCTTAAAGATTCAGAATGGTAAGGTAACAAGGATATAAAAAGCTTTGATGAAATCACTGTTCAAAAAACGTTTTTTTAAAGGCTAAAGAAATGATAACATTCTAAAGAAGTAAAAACCTGCTTTCTTGGAATAAGTTCCTTTAAGATCACTTCCACTGCTTATTTTGCTGGGTTTGAGACATAGAATGAGAATAATATTAGGCAGTAGGCTGATACCTCATTTAGGTATACATGAAGTATATACTCTTTCTTGAGTATTTATCATGTGCCAAGAACTGTATGGAAATGTCCCTTAGAAACATTTTCATTTAGTTCTTTCAATATACCTATGAGATAGGTATAATTATCTATTCATAGTAAAACATTAAGTAAAATTTCCAGATTTCACTGCAAATACATTTCAAGGACAGAATCTTAATCAAAATCAGCCTGACTCTATAACTAGAATTCTCAGCTCCTTCAAAGCAAAAGCTATTTATTTGAATAAATACTCCAGCCTCTGATCCATGAGCCATGAAAAAGACTACTACTTTAGCCCCGCCGTAACAGTAACATGTAGGGACCTCATTAAGCCCTCTCTCACCTTCCTGGAAAGTTGATGACTGCAGGAGTCTCTCCCCCTTTCAGAATTTAATCGATTTTCCAACTTTCATGATCTCTACAAACAGTGGTGTCCAACATGGTCTTAAAATTCCCCTCAACTTGCCTAAGATTATTCAAGTTCCCTCTCAATCACAGGCCCATGATGTTCCTTTTCTTAGAGCAATTGCTTTATTTATTTTTGGCCACTCCAGTGACTTATGGGATATTAGTTACCCCTTTAGGGATTGAACCCAGGCCGTGATACTAAAAGCACCAAATCGAAACAACTGGGTCCCCAGGGAATTCCTTGGAGCATTTAGTTTAGAAAAATCACAACTGTAAATTCTTCCTCTGTTCCTTTGATGTGTATGTAAGTTTTTTCCCAGTCTCTTGCCAGTTTCCAATCCAGGGAATGTCTTTCTTGTCACTTCAATCATGTCTCACTCTTTGCGACCTATGGACTGTAGCCTGCAGGTTCCTCTATCCGTGGGATTCTCCAGGTCTTTCTTGAGGACCCAGGAACTCTGTCGTTACAATCTAAACTTCAAAGGAGATGGTAACCTTATTTCTCTGTCTCTATGGGCAGGTAGGAGCCTAATATATGTAGGATGGGTACCGATTAGCAAATACAGATGGCCTAATCACAGAGCAAAAAAAAAAAAAATGCAAATACAGGAATAACTCAATGTGCTCAACACATCCCAGCAATCAACCCCCAGTCCTTACCCCCAAGTACTTTTCCACTAGCTCATGCCACTCCACTAGAGTGATGAAGTGTATGAGACTGCTTAAATAATCAAAAGTACCTGGAAATATGTAAAACCAGATAGAAATAGTAAATGGTCTAACTACCCAGAGAAAATATCATTATGATTTCAATGATTGAGATTGTGCTTAGACCCACTACATCAATTTTTATCCCCACCATTTACAATGTTCCTTTCACAAAGTGGTAGTTTAATACATCTGTTTTGAATAAAGTATAGCTCAGAAACTAAGAAACCAATGAAATAAATAAAATTATCTTAACAAGAGAATAACAAAGAGAAGTAATGACCTTGATTAAGTGTTCTATTGGTTTGACAGCACTGAAATAATTGGTTTACTGGGACTCAGCTATGCCTGAATCTGTCATCTGTGCAACTAGTGTGTCTTGGGTAGGCAGAAGTAGCTATCAACCATATGTATTGATATAGAAACAACTACAGGAGACAAATGGACAATTTTCGAAAAGATTAGTATTAGCCTCTTCCTTGGGAGATGCTATGTCTTCAAAAAGGAATCATTGAAAGATAATCTTGCACAAAAATAGTAACTGATTCATCCAGCCTTCCTTTTAGGAGGAATGCATTCCCAGCTGAATTTTGGAAGATAGATATGTTTGTGTATGGAAGATATTTTGTAAGCTTTTGAACATACTGGTTTACTAACATATGTGTTTGGTGTCCTAAAAGGTAATCAACATATAAAATGTTTTATTGTATCAAGACAAGAAGCACATCTGAATCCTTCTTTTTTTTTTTCAAAACATTTTTATTGGCTTATCCAGTAAAACAATGTACCTTGAAGTCACACCTTTAATTCTGAATGTATCAGTTAAGAATGGCCATACTTCCAAGCACTACTTGAGTTTGTTTTACATCTAGGAAGTAATACAGTAATGTTTTTCTATTGCACCAAGGTGCACCTTGGTGCACCAAAGAATAGCTAGTAAAAATCCCTGTAGCATACATTTCTAAAAGTAGAAAATGAAAGTCTCTCAGTTGTGTCTGACTCTTTGCAACTCCTTGGACTGTAGAATGCCAGGCTCTTTTATCCATGGAATTCTCCAGGCAAGAATACTGTTGTGGGCTCAGTTCAATTCAATTCAGTTGCCCTGTCATGTCCGACTCTTTGTGACCTATGGACTGCAGCACGCCAGGCTTCCCTGTCCATCACCAACTCCTGGAACTTGCTCAGATTCATGTCCAATGAGTCAGTGATACCATCCAACCATATCATCCTCTTTCATCCCCTTCTTCTCCTGCCCTCATTCTTTCCCAGCATCAAGGTCTTTCCCAAGGAGTCAACTCTTTGCATCAGGTGGCCAAAGTATTGGAGTTTCAGCTTCAATATCAATCCTTCCAATGAATATTCAGGTCTGATTTCCTTTAGGATTTGACAGTATGATCTCCTTGCTGTCCAAGGGTCTCTCAAGAGTCTTCTCCAACACCACAATTCAAAAGCATCAATTCTTTGGTGCTCAGCTTTCTTTATAGTCCAACTCTCACATCCATATATAACTACTGGAAAAAACATATCTGTGACTAGATGGACCTTTGTTGGTAAAGTATTATCTCTGCTTTTTAATATGCTGTCTAGTTTGGGCATAACTTTTCTTCCAAGGAGCAAGTATCTTTAATTTCATAGCTCACTCCCCATCTGCAGTGATTTTGGAGCCCAAGAAAATAAAGTCTCTCACTGTTTCCATTGTTTCCCCATCTATTTGCCATGAAGGGATGGGACCGGATGCCATGATCTGTTTTTTGAATGCTGGGTTTTAAGCCAGCTTTTTCACTCTCCTCTTTCACTTTCATCAAGAGGCTCTTTAGTTCTTCGCTTTCTGCCATAGGGGTGGTGTCATCTGCATATCTGAAGTTATTGATATTTCTGCCTGCAATCTTGATTCCAGCTTGTGTTTCTTCCAGTCTGGCATTTTGCATGATGTAGTCTGCGTATAAGTTAAATAAGCAGGGTGACACTATACAGCCTTGATGTATTCTTTCCTCAATTTGGAACCAGTCTGTTCTATGTCCAGTTCTAATTGTCTCCTGGAACTTGCTCAGATTCATGTCCAATGAGTCAGTGATACCATCCAACCATATCATCCTCTTTCATCCCCTTCTTCTCCTGCCCTCATTCTTTCCCAGCATCAAGGTCTTTCCCAAGGAGTCAACTCTTTGCATCAGGTGGCCAAAGTATTGGAGTTTCAGCTTCAATATCAATCCTTCCAATGAATATTCAGGTCTGATTTCCTTTAGGATTTGACAGTATGATCTCCTTGCTGTCCAAGGGTCTCTCAAGAGTCTTCTCCAACACCACAATTCAAAAGCATCAATTCTTTGGTGCTCAGCTTTCTTTATAGTCCAACTCTCACATCCATATATAACTACTGGAAAAAACATATCTGTGACTAGATGGACCTTTGTTGGTAAAGTATTATCTCTGCTTTTTAATATGCTGTCTAGTTTGGGCATAACTTTTCTTCCAAGGAGCAAGTATCTTTAATTTCATAGCTCACTCCCCATCTGCAGTGATTTTGGAGCCCAAGAAAATAAAGTCTCTCACTGTTTCCATTGTTTCCCCATCTATTTGCCATGAAGGGATGGGACCGGATGCCATGATCTGTTTTTTGAATGCTGGGTTTTAAGCCAGCTTTTTCACTCTCCTCTTTCACTTTCATCAAGAGGCTCTTTAGTTCTTCGCTTTCTGCCATAGGGGTGGTGTCATCTGCATATCTGAAGTTATTGATATTTCTGCCTGCAATCTTGATTCCAGCTTGTGTTTCTTCCAGTCTGGCATTTTGCATGATCTAGTCTGCGTATAAGTTAAATAAGCAGGGTGACACTATACAGCCTTGATGTATTCTTTCCTCAATTTGGAACCAGTCTGTTCTATGTCCAGTTCTAATTGTTGCTCCTTGACCTGCATACAGATATCTCAGGAGGTAGGTAAGGTGGTCTGGTATTTCCATCTCTTGAAGGATTTTCCAGAGTTTGTTATGATCTACACATGCTGTTCCCTTCTCCAGGGGATCTTCCCAATCCAGGGATCCAACACAGGTCTCCTAAATTGCTGCCAGATTCTTTACCATCTGAGCTACCAGTGAAGGACTATGTCAATGCTAAATAAGGCTTAGGGTCATAAACGCAGGCTAGGGCTGTGTTCATAACAAAGAATAATACATTTGAATAAATAAGTGGCACATATGCCACACAGAAATCAGAGAACCCTTACTTCTTAGGCAGTTTTTAATAATTTTCAGGAGAAATTCCTCTGAGGCTAAAAGATTGATGTGAACTCCTTTCAGAAGATTATTCTACTTGAAAAGGATTTCATGTCTTCCTGATTGCTAATCATGTACTAACTGTAGCCAGAATAAACACTCAGAACTATTAAATTTGGTTCTGAACACTAAGTATCAAATAAACTGTCTAGTCTGTCTTTACTCTCTCATGAATGATCACAAGATTTTGCTCTGCATCTATCCAGAGAGCAAAATGGAATTGTCCCATTTAATCATAAGCGTCAGTTGCATGGAAAAGATGAGTGTTTTTCCAGGGCCAATTCAGTCTTTGTTGCAATAGCCTACTAAGTTAATCCCCTTAACTTCCTTTTCATTTTTTGATTTAATTTTAGAAAATAGAACTTCTCTATAATACAGTTATGAGCAGCATTACTCTACTTAAGGGAGTTTGTATTCAGAGAAGATATGTACTGTAGAAGAGGAGTCTCTCTATGCAGACCAAGGACACAGTGACCTTTGCAAGTTCACTTGTTAGAGGAAGGAGGACTGGGTGGGAGTAACTGTCTACACTGGGGGCCCTCTCCATAGGTGCAGCATGGGACTTGGCATTGATATTCTATTACTTATTTCTGACAGACATATACATGGACTCACACTGTGAGGAGACTTTGAACAAGTGGAGGTTGTGTGTTCTGGAAAGAGAAATTAGGAAGGAATATCCTTAGCAGTTACTCCCTTAGACAGGTTCTCTGAAGAAATCTTACAAGCAAGTGACTTTCATGCCGCTGCCAAATTGAGCTCAGTATTCCTGTATATTCCTGTATTTACCTTGTGTTTTTGTCTGAGAATCTCAGGATTTTAAATGGCTTCACAAACTTCCACTCTGTATTTCTGCCATGGCTACTAAGATATAAGGAGGTGACTCTTCTACCTTACCTCTAATATTTTTTTAAACAAGATAGAAAAGTTTTCTTTCAAGAATCTTTACTAGGAAGGGCCAACCTGCTCAGAAATAGCTTCCCTGACAGCTTCATGCCTTTTCAGGATTGAACTTAAGCTCTATCTTCTCTTTTTCTCTTTTAAAGCCCTAAAATAATTGGAGGAATATTTTTATTATACCATCCATCTGGAAAAGGAAGGCTGGGATACTCAGAAGGGCTGTTCTTTCTTGTAGTATTTTTGGCGTTTTCTCAGGGTGGGGTATTTGATATGTTGTGAGGAAGATGGCCCTCATTAGATTTCCAGCCCATTTGCACAGGAACCTGAAGAGCTCAAAGAAGAAAGAGCTGCATTCACCAATAACCTATAAATTTCTATCTTTTGACTTTTAGTTCTAACTAATTTTTATAACAGCATTTTTTTAATTTTGTTAAAATTCTCTTTTTTCCTCTTCTTTTTCTTGCTCTCTCTCTCTCTCTCTTTTTTTTTTCTTTTTTTTTTTTTTGCTGTTTTTTAACACCAAGTTTCATAGTAGGCTAACCACATGCCCAGGACCATTTGTTGCTTTATAATAATAGTAATAACTGATGCTTATGCAGACTGGTTTCATCAACTCTGAGCACTTCATAGATGCCAACCCACTGAACCAAGTAACTGCCTTAATATAATCTTTCTATCATCCTGAATTTTTAGACGAGGAGTTTTTAGATGAGGGACTGAAAAGTTTAGAGACTTGTTCTTATTCATTCTCATCACTATTGCATCTGCTTTACTGTGCAAAAATATAGTATTATAAACAAACTCAAAATTTAAACAGTGTGACCTTATTATCTCTATTAGTTTCTTTGTAAAAAATAGGTCATTGATTTATACAGAATTTCATAATACTCTGCTTGTTAATTAGAAGTACTGGTTTCTGTCCATTAATCATTATCTCAGACTAAAGTGTAAAAATTTTGTCTAAATCAACCTTTTTTTTGAGTTTCCCAATAAACTCAGCTTTGTTTGCAGGACCTACTTACATAGGATGTTAATATACATGAATCAAAATTTAACAGATCATCAGCAAGTTCACAGGTAAATATAAATTATGAACCTTTAGCATTTAGAAACAAAGAAATTCATACAACAGTATGTATTTTAGGTTCTGGACCTACCTTGGTAATGTTTCTGGGCAATTGTTTCTAAGGCTTAGACATGATCATTGATAGAAAATTTGTAGCTGAGAACATAAAAAAAGATAAACGAGAAATTGGTTAAAGATCATATAACTCATTCAAGTACAAAAGTGGCAATAAAGATGTATTGAGAGCCAGAAGTTGACATATGTTAACATTTCTATTTAGCATTAACTTTTTCTTATAATCCATCGTTTGGCCCTGTTAATGGCCACACTTCCTCTTTGGTCCAACACTTCACCACAGGATTAGTATAAAGATTAAGAGAGTATAAAATATAGTATAAAGATTAAGAGACTGGGCCTTGCAGCATCATGGTTTAGCATTAGAATCTACCCCCTCTTTTCTTATTAAGGAGGATGGGCAAGTCATATAACATTTTTGAGTCTTGATTTTCTCCCTGATAATAAGAGGTTAATAGAAAGCACCACCACACTATGTAGAACTGTAGGATGGATTAAACATACTTGAAAAAATTAACCATGTGCCAAGAATCAAGTCTGTGTTCAATAAATAGCAATAATAGTAATGATTGCTTTCTTATTCTCTAGTTACTATGTCTTGAGTCCTGCCCTGTGGTCCATTCCCCAGATCACACTTCAGTCTCTGTGCCAACACTGAACGCATCTAGCATTTGTTCCTCTGAATTTCAGTGAAATCTACTGTGACTTTGTATTATCCTCATGAGCCAAGATGTTTAGTGCATTTGATGGAACTATTAGCTAGATGGATAATCCTTGTAAAGACAATAGTAAGTAAAAAACCAAGTAAACGCTCCAGATTTTTTCTTTTACCCAGTTTGGCAGTGAGCACATATTTTAAGAAAGAAACTCTAAAGGCCATACAAACAATCATAGAACTTGCAGCTAACTGGTTTTTATCCAGCAGAAACCTAGCTTTTTGGTAATGAAATAATTAAGTCTCAAAAACATTTTAAGGTCATAAATGTGGTATATCAGTTTGAGTTTAGTTAGGAGAGAGAAACTATATATATATATATATATATATATATTACTAACTAGGTACTGAAGAACTGAAGAGTAAAAAAACTATCTGGAGGTAGTAATTGGTGCAGGTGCGGGGGGGTGGGTAGGCTGAAGCTTCAACCCCTGAGGCAGATAAGAGGCTGAAAGAGTCTGAAATTATTGAAATTTAGAAGATACAGGGAAGAATTTTGCGACTCTGAAGCACAAACTGCTACACAGAAGATGCTGTTAAGTCTGTATTAATGTCTATAAGTCCAGAAGAGGAACCCCACGGAAACATTAGCTGAGATTGTTGGCTTGTGCTGGTATTAATATCTCCAAGGCAAAGGGAGCAAGGACACTGGTTCTGAAAATGTTGGAAAAAACTTTAAACTGGATTCAGCTACTGCCAACTAGAATAAACTGCTATTACCAAGTGAAGACACGTTGCTAGAAGAATCATGACAGGAGAAAGGGGCAAGGTGTTTTCTTCCATTCCCCTCCAGGGTCCCTTGCTGGCTGAGCACAAAAAGGAGCCAAGTGGGAAAACAAAAATGTGGTTGGCCCTTCCAGCGCCAGCATCACAGATTACTGAACAGTGGGTAAAACCTGATATTCTTTACTAACTGGCACAAACAGTTAGTGGAAAAGTTGGATGTAGCACCAAATCAGGTAGAATAACTCTGATGGTAGGTGTTGGAAGCAGTGCATGAAATGTGTATCTCCACCTTCAACTCATCTCTCTGTCTCACTACGTGAGGAATGAGAACTCACATGAGAACTCACACCAAATTTTCCTTTCCCCACATCCTGCTGCTCACATTTATGAGCTTCTCTTCTTCCATATAGTGTATAACAGTTCACATCTTGTCTTCCTCTCATTTGGCCTCTTTCATGGTATAGCAGATTTTGAAATCAGATTTTTATTCTCTCATCCAGTGAATACTGGAAATTTGATAAGAGAATGGATTTCAGGTTCTCACCACACATACACCCAAAAGTAACTATGCGAGGCAATGGACAGGTTTATTAAATTGACTACAGTCATGTATATGTATATCAAATCATTATGTTATATATCTTCAATATGCGCTGTGCTAAGTCACTTAGTCATGTCCGACTCTTTATGATCCCATGGACTGTAGCCCAACAGGCTCCTCTGTTGATGGGGATTCTGCAGGCAAGAATACTGAAGTGGGTTGCCAAGCTTTCCTCCAGGGGATCTTCCTCACCAAGGGATTGAGCCCAGGTCTTCCACATTGCAGGCACATTCTTTACCATCTGAGCCACCAAGAAAGCCCTATCTTCAATATAAACAATTCTTACTTTTAAATTATCAAGAAGGAAATTCTGAGAAGCAGAACTGAAGCTTGCAGTGAGTCCACACCCTAGTTGGAATAGATTAAGTTTGACTGCATGATATCACTCAATATTTATACTCTCCAATATTCTACAGTCAGAAGAATTCTTTTTGATATGCTCTCTTTAGCTTTATCAGTTCACATCCTTCCCCAAGATTCTCTCAACCTAGTCTTGCTCCATTACCTTTCTTTGTTTCCCAGACTTCTGTGTATTCAGTTCAAGTGACTGGCGTTGACCTCCTCTCCACCTCCTGAAAAAGATTTTAACAATTCCATTCACCATTGCAATGAAAACAATAAAATACTTAGGAATATATCTACTTAAAGAAACAAAAGACCTATATATAGAAAACTATAAAACACTGGTGAAAGAAATCAAAGAGGACACTAATAAATGGAGAAATGTACTGTGTTCATGGAGCGGAAGAATCAATATAGTGAAAATGAGTATACTACCCAAAGCAATCCATAGATTCAATGCAATCCCTATCAAGCTACCAACGGTATTTTTCACAGAGCTAGAACAAATAATTTCACAATTTGTATGGAAATACAATAAAACCTCAAATAGCCAAAGCAATCTTGAGAAAGAAGAATGGAACTGGAGGAATTAACTCGCCTGACTTCAAGCTCTACTACAAAGCCACCGTCATCAAGACAGTATGGTACTGGCACAAAGACAGAAATATAGATCAATGGAACAAATTAGAAAGCCCAGAGATAAATCCACACAC
>SJYX01024070.1:356366-376708 GCA_006410675.1 Oreotragus oreotragus | reverse complement strand
TTTTTTTACACGAACTCCCAAACATGAACCCCCCTCCCACCTCCCCCACCACATCTTCACTCCAGATTATCATGCATAGATATTATATTGTTCAAAATAGTTTTTTTGAACTTACTAAGATATTAGTGGGTTTCCCAGATGGCACTAGTGGTGAAGAATCCATCTGCAGATTCAGGAGACATAAGAGATGTGGGTTCTCTCCCTAGGTTGGGAAGATCCCCTGGAGGAGGGCATGGCAACCCACTCCAGTATTCTTGCCTGGAGAATCCCATGGACCGAGGAGCCTGGTGAGCTACAGGCCATAGGTTTGCAAAGAGTCAGATATGACTGAAGGAACTTGACATACAAGATATTATTAGTTTTCTCTTTTATTCAGTGTAATCGATATATATTAATATATTTTATGCACATTAATGTATATTAACAATGTAATTAATTTCATTGCTTGGTTTTTTAAATATGAAAGTGACCTATTTTACTTGGGACAGAATTCTCTTAATCCTGTTTATGTGTTTTAGATTTAATTTGGTAATATTTTGTTTTAGATGTTTCTCCTAGGTTCATTCCTGGAGGGCTTTAAAAAAAAAACTGTTGAACATTGTTTTCAGTTCCTGATTCACTAGTTTTGAGGTGAGGATAAAAAATTTTCATTTCAATACAGTAAGGTATGATATTGATAGCTCTGGTTAGGTGAGGGGCACACTTACAAAACCATGGTTTTAAAAGATAATTATTTAGTTGCAAATAATGTAACTGACAAGGGATTAATTTTTAAAATTTATAAACAGTTCATGCAATTCAATATCAAAACAAAATAAAACACCCAATCATAATTTGGCAGAAGACCTAAAGAGACATTTCTCCATAGAAGACATTCAGATGGCCTGGAGGCACATGAAAAGATGCTTAACATCACTAATTATTAAAGTAGTACAAATCTAAGCTACAAGATGTTATCTCACACCAGTCAGAATGACCAACACCAAAAAATCTGTGAATAATAAATTCTGGAGAGGGTGTGGGGAAAAGGGAACCTTCCTATACTGCTGATAGGAGAATTTATCAGAATATATGGAGGATAATTTATAAGAATGGATGAAGGTTATTTAATGAATTAAAAATAGATCTGCCATGAATGCTAAATTACTTCAGTCATGTCCCACTCTGTGCGACCCTACGGACTGTAGCCTGCCGGTCTCCTCTGTCCTTGGGATTGTCCAGGCAAGAATATTGGCATGGGTTTCCACGGCCCCCTCCCTGGGATCTTCTTGACCCAGGGATTGCACCCACATCTCTTATGCCTCCTGCATCGGCAGGTGTGTTCTCTACCACTAGTTCCATATGACTCCTGGACATGTATCCAGAGAAAAACATGGCTCAAAAAGATACATGCACCCCAGTGTTCATTGCTGCACTGTTTACAGTAGCCAAGGCATGGAAGCAACCTAAATGTATATCAAAAAGTGAATGGATATGGAAGAAGGGGTACAATGGAATATTCCGTTCAGTTCAGTCTCTCAGTCATGTCCAACTCTTTGTGACCCCACGGACTGCAATATGCCAGGCTTCCCTGTCCATCATCAGTTCCCAGAGTTTCCTCAGACATGTCCATTGAGTCGGTGATGCCATCCCACCATCTCATCCTCTGTTGTCCCCTTCTCCCCCTGCCTTCAATCTTTCCCAGCATCAGGGTCTTTTCAAATGAGTCAGCTCTTCGCATCAGGTGGCCAAAATATTAGAGATTCAGCTTCAACATCAGTCCTTCCAATGAACACCCAGGACTGATCTTTAGGATGGACTAGTTGGATCTCCTTGTAGTCCAAGGGACTTGCAAGAGTCTTCTGTAACAACACAGTTCAAAAGCATCAATTCTTTGGTGCTCAGCTTTCTTTATGGTCCAACTCCAACATCCATAATGTGACCACTGGAAAAACCATAGCTTTGACTAGGCGGACCTTTGTCAACAGCATAATGTCTCTGCTTATTACTCAGCTATCAAAAGGAATGAAATAATGCCATTTGCAGCAACAAGGATGGACCTGGAGATCAGCATACTAAGTGAAGTATTCAGAGAAAGTCACAGATCGTATGATATCACTTATGTGCAGAATCTGAAAAAATAGATGTAAATGAACTTATTTACAAAACAGGAACAGACTCACAGACTTAGAGAACCAACTTAAGGTTACCAGGGGTGAAGAGTAAAGGGGACCAATAGACTGGGGGCTTGGAACTGACATGTACACACTGCTATATTTAAAATAAAATACCTTTCCATGGAAAAAAAGGACACAGAGCTCTTTAGATTTCTACTTCTTCTTGTATCAATGTTTTACTAAGTTATCTATTGTTTTTTAAGATTCTTTTTTCCCATTTCACATAAGTGGTTGAGTTTATTTATGTAAAATTTTAATAATATTATTTTACTATGTTTTTTCCATGTAGGGAATATTTAATGACATCCTCTCCCTTATGATAAAGAGAATTTATGTGCCTGTATTTTTCTTAATGAATCCTTGAGGAGATTTATCAGTGTTTTGTAATTTTCTAGAAAGCTACATTTGGCTTTATTAATTTTCTCTGTTGTTTTTCTATTTTATTGGCTTATGACCTTAATTTCATATACTTGTTTTCATTTACTAATTTGAAGTTTGGTTGTTTATCTTCTTAAGGTGGAAATGTAAGTAATTAATTCTGACATAAGCATTTAGTACTTTAAATACATCCTGACAATATTAACATGTGTTCCTTCTATGTCCTTTAGTTGATAATAATTTCTAGTTTTTCTCATTACTTTTCACTGACCTATAAGTCATGTAGAAGCATGTGTTTAGTTTCCATATATAAAATACAGCATTAGCTATCTTATTTATCAGATTCTTATTTAAATTCGCTGAGATCAGTGAATAAAGTCAGTAAGAAAGCAATTTCTATTTCTTGGAGATTTTCTATGACTCAATACATTGTTTATCTGAGTGAACACCCCAAATACAGTTGAAGAAAATGTGTATTATGCAGTTGTTGGATGCAACTTGCTATAATGCCAGGCCAGTGGTGATTGACAGGGCTTGAATATTGTATAGCTTTTGTGATGTTTTTGGTCTAGTTCTTTTTTATTTTTTGATATTTACGTTATTTATTTGACTGTGCTGGGCCTTAATTTGGGCACCTGGACTCTTCACTCTTCAGGTGAGGACTCTTGAGATGCAGCATGTGGGGATCCAGTTCCCTGATCAGGGATAGAACCCAGGCCCCCCTGCAGGAGTGAGGAGTCTTAGCTACTGGACCACCCAGTAGCTACTGGAAGTCCCAGGCTTTGTATCTTAATGCTCAGGGGAAAGAGTTAAAATTCTCAGATCTAGTTGTGGATGTTCTTGCTCCCTACTTTAGTACATACTCATAGATGAGTCCATGTTTTTCCAATGAACTGACCCTTTTATCATTACGAAGCATCTCTACATTCCTCTGGAAGTACTCTTTGCCTCAGGTTCCTTTTAATATTTATATAACCATTCCAGTTTTCTTGTAATTAATGTTGATAAGTTATACATTTTTCCCCATTACTTTTTCCTTTTGTTGTATAATTAGGCAACGATTTAACCTCCCTTTCTATCTTGACGTGTGTGTACATTAGTAAAACCATATGGACTTGTTTCCCATCCATAGGCTTGGACATAGTATCGTAGACTAGAATGTGCACCCAGCATCATCTTATCTGCTTTTGGCTGCTCTGGACTGCGGCACACGGGCTCTCTAGGAACGGTGAGCAGCCTTCCCACTGCGGCGGCTTCTCTTGTTGTGGAGCCTGGGCTCTAGGGCGCCAGTAGCTGTGGTGCACTTGGGCTGTTTCCCCGTGTCGTGCGGGATTTTAGTTCCCAGAGCAGGGATCGAACCTGCATACCCTGCATTGGCAGGTGGCTTCTTAACCACTGGAACACCAGGGAAGTCCCCAACATAATTTAAAAATAATCACAATGATTTTATTAGAGTACATCCCCATCTATCATCAATCCTATTATATATGCTTTTACAGATTGTTAGATTGTGTTTAGTACTGGTCCTCTCAGTTAGAATCTATTGAGTAGTTATTAATACAATATTAGGTGCTGTTTTGGAGAAGGAAATGGCAACCCACTCCAGTATTCTTGCCTGGAGAATCCCGTGGACAGGGGAGCCTGGTGTATTAGGCAACGATTTAACCTCCCTTTCTATCTTTACGTGTGTGTACATTAGTAAAACCATATGGACTTGTTTCCCATCCATAGGCTTGGACATAGTATCGTAGACTAGAATGTGCACCCAGCATCATCTTATCTGCTTTTGGCTGCTCTGGACTGCGGCACACGGGCTCTCTAGGAACGGTGAGCAGCCTTCCCACTGCGGCGGCTTCTCTTGTTGTGGAGCCTGGGCTCTAGGGCGCCAGTAGCTGTGGTGCACTTGGGCTGTTTCCCCGTGTCGTGCGGGATTTTAGTTCCCAGAGCAGGGATCGAACCTGCATACCTTGCATTGGCAGGTGGCTTCTTAACCACTGGAACACCAGGGAAGTCCCCAACATAATTTAAAAATAATCACAATGATTTTATTAGAGTACATCCCCATCTATCATCAATCCTATTATATATGCTTTTACAGATTGTTAGATTGTGTTTAGTACTGGTCCTCTCAGTTAGAATCTATTGAGTAGTTATTAATACAATATTAGGTGCTGTTTTGGAGAAGGAAATGGCAACCCACTCCAGTATTCTTGCCTGGAGAATCCCGTGGACAGGGGAGCCTGGTGGGCTGCCATCTGTGGAGTCGCACAGAGTTGGACACGACTGATGTGACTTAGCATGCATGTATTGGAGAAGGAAATAGCAACCCACTCCAGTATTCTTGCCTGGAGAATCCAGGGACAGAGGAGCCTGGTGGGCTGCCGTCTGTGGGGTCGCACAGAGTCGGACACGACTGATGTGACTTAGCAGCAGCAGCAGCAGGTGCTGTTTAAAGAAATTTATAAGGAATAAATTAATTTAATCCCTTTCCAATCCTACGAGGCAAGAATTTATAACCTTCCCTAGTTTTCAGTTGAGACACAGAGAGGACTGAGAAACTTGCCCAAGGTCATACATTTGGAAATGGCACATTGGGAAGTGGGCTTTGGACCCAGACATTCTGGTTCCAGAACCTTCAGTCAAGACTTAGGGGTCATGAGACTAAAAAGAAGGGAATAAAGAAGAGGAGGGGTGGCATGAAGCCAATGGAGCAAAGTAAGGAAAGAGAGAAGTGTCAACAGCTGCCAATGCAACTGCAACACTAATCACATAGCAACAGAACATTAGCCGTTGGACTTGGCAATTGAAAGACGACTTTCACTACTGAGTCTTGGTCGGGTACAGGAGGAGGAGGTCCTTGATGGCGGCATGAGGAATAAAGCAGAGGTGATGAACGCAGAGTGCAAACTTCTGAGATCCTGGTGTGGAAATATGTTTGAGGATGAATGCGGGTGGGAAAGGAAATTGCGGTTTGCGATCCTTTTGTTGAGAGGTGACTTAGCTCTTTTGTGTTTTAGAATGAGAGAAATGTGAGTGTGTTTATGGGCAGCTGAAATGGAGCCAGCAGAGTGGGAAAGATCCATGCCTAAGCCCTATTAGGAAATCATTGGGAAGACCACCAGAGCTGCTTAACACAAAGAGAAAACAGCAGAGGGCTGTGCACAGTGGCAGAAGCATGAAGCCGCTTCACCTGCTTCCCTGCAGTTTCCCACAGGCCACCTCGCCCTGGCATTCCCGACAGACCCGACTCCATAGTTAAATGCTAGAGGCACACTGGAATCTTTTTTCTCTAACAAAACTGTCTGCTGATGAATTAAGTGTGAAGGAATCAGATACAGATGGAGTGAGTTTCACTGAAAATAAACATGAATTACAAAACTGGAAGAGGAAAAATGCCCCAGGAAAAATCACTGTGTGCCAAATGAAAATTGTTTGGAATGTTATTTTTTTTTACCTTGACTCAATCTTCCCATCCATCCCTCTGTCGTCCTTTAACTTATTCCCAATTTGTCTGCAGAGATGACATTTTCAGCCCTTTGGGGACCTTGGGAACAGCTCTGGGGAAATCACGGAGGCCAGGACTGATGGGAAGCAGTGATACAAGATGGGTACAGGCATTTTTCAGTCAGCACGGGGCCTGTGGGGATGCTGGTGAGGAATTATCCTGGCGTGCTTCAAGGATGCCCTTCCTCCTTAGCTAGACAGATTCAAATGTGGCAGCACATCAGAATGGAAAACTCCATGAGCTTCAGAGTCAGACTGACTCAGGATGGAATGCTGGGAATGCCATATATTAGCCATGTGCCCTTAATCAAGTGATTGATCTCATAAGCCTCAGTTGCATTATTTGGAAAATGGGAATAACAAGTGATCTCTAGCTCATACAAATATTAGGCTTCAAGGAGGCTGTGCCTTCACAAAACAGAAAGTGCCTGGTAAATGCTATGAGTGCAGAAAGTATTTCCACCCAGAGGGGGATCACAGGGATCTCCAAAGTCATTTAAAAAGTGACTTTATACCTACAATTCATATTTTTAAAAGATATTCCAAGGGGTAAATGAAATAATACAGAGTGAGGACATTGACATCACTGACATTCAGTGAATGATGGCTTTGTTGTGAAGATATCAACAATTCAACTAAAACCATTAACAGGGAGTGGCCATGTGACTAGATTCTAGCCAACCAGACATAAGCAGAATATTTGCTAGGGTTTTGGAGGACGGTCTTTAAAAGGAGGCTCTTCCCAAGTCACTCAGTGGTAAAGAGTCGACCTGCCAGTGCAAGAGACCCAGCTTCGATCCCTGGGTTGAAAAGATCCCCTAAAGAAGGGCATGGCAACCCACTCCAGTATTCTTGCCTGGAGAATCCCACGGACAGAAGAGCCTGGCAGGCTATATAGTCCATGGGGTCATGAAGAATCAGACACAGCTGAGTAACCGATCATGCACACATGATTTAAAGGGAGCCCACTCAGCCAGCATGTACCTTTTATGCATGCTCTTCCCCTCTTTGTCTAGGTCATGATTGTATCACTGGAAGTGGTTCAGCCATTTCAGTGGCGTAACATGTGATAAAGAAGAGCTGGGGAAAAAGACAGAAGCATCCTGTATTCCTGTTGGCATCTCAAAATAGCTATAGAAGCCCTTGATTGCTGACTTCCAGATTTATTGTTGTTGTTGTAATATATTACATGTGTGCATGCTAAGTTGCTTCAGTCATGTCCGACTCTTTGCAACCGTACGGACTGTAGCCCACCAGGCTCCTGTGTCCATGATATTCTCCGGGCAAGAGTACTGAGGTGGGTTTCCTATGTCCTCCTCCAGGGGATCTTGTAGACCCAGGGATCAAATGTGAGTCTCTTATGTCTCTGACTTGACAGCTGGGTTCTTTACCACTGGCACCACCCAGGGAGCCCTATATATTACATATATCCCATTATATTATTATAATAGGAAGAACACACTTCCTGATTTATCTGTGCCATGTGATTTTCAGTTTCTCTCACTAAAAACCAAAGCAAGTCTTATTACATGAGCTTACACAAAGTCATGGCACCCCACCCCAGTACTCTTGCCTGGAAAATCCAATGGACAGAGTAGCCTGGTGGGCTGCAGTCCATGGGGTCGCTAACAGTCGGACAGACTGAGCGACTTCACTTTCACTTTTCTCTTTCATGCATTGGAGAAGGAAATGGCAACCCACTCCAGTATTCTTGCCTGGAGAATCCCAGGGATGAGGGAGCCTGGTGGGCTGCCGTCTATGGGGTCACACAGAGTCAGACACGACTGAAGTGACTTAGCAGCAGCAGCAGCACACAAAGTCATAGAAAACATGAAGTTCAAAATACTATAAGATTAATACCATATGCTGTCACTTATCTGTGGAATATAAAAAAGCCAAATTCATAGAAACAGAGAGTAGAATGGTGGTTAGCAAGGGCTGGAAGTGGGAGAAATGGAAAGATTTTGGCCACAGGGTACAAACTCCCAGTTAAATAATGAGTAAGTTCTGGGAATGTAATGTACTGCATGATGATTATATTTAGTAATATTGTATTATATATTTTAAAGTTGTTTGTAGAGTACATCTTAGGTGGTCTCACCAAAAAAAAAAAAGGTAATTATGTGATAGGTTGGAGGTATTAGTTAATACTATAATGATGATTATTTTGCAATATGTGTTTCAAATCAATTAGATCACAATAAACCTGAAAAGAAAGAAAAACACCACAGCATAGATTTCCCTATATATATTGGGACTCACCTTCTAAGACCCTGAAGTAGGTTGTTTCTGATTTCTGGATAAGGGGAATGACGGTCCAATGCTGGTTGGCCCAGGCTGGCTTACAGGTGAGTTAAGCAGGAGCCAGGGACACTGAGTGATGGTCAAACTCTGGGATCTGGCTTTGGAACGGATGATGAGTAGAAGGCTATCCACTGGGGCCAGAGGCAGATGCAGCAGTAAGACAGATGGGTGCCTGAACAGGGAGAACGATTACGGTGTCAGGGGAGCTATCAAGAGAGCATCCAGAGCTTAAAAAATTGGGAGAGGCAGGCTACTAGGTGAAAACTCTCATTGACTCAGAGTCTACATTGTTGAACAACTTCCACGGGAGGCCACGTGGCATAATGAGAGTCAGAGCATATAGTTGTGGGGAAAATGTAGACCCTAAAGAATATTCTAGACAAGTTGGCATCCTGGCTTACTCAACTACCAACAATGCCAAGTGATACCACCTCTCTGTATTCTAGTCTACTAACCTCTCAATTGACATAGCAATGGCTATTTGAGTGTTCACAGGATTATTGAATATGTATAAGCATTATATATGTGTATATATATGGGTTTGTATATATTGAACATGTATATACATGTATATGTACATATATATATGCCTACTTCATTATTTCAGCAACAGCCCTGAGTGCCTATTCTTATGCCATCCACAATGCTAGATGCTCTGATTCAAGTAGTGTGGAGAATTCTCTAAAAAACGAGACACTGATATTTAAAAACAAAATTCTGATCAATTCATTCTTCTCAAGTTATTTTGGGGATTCTTGTTGTTCCTAGAATAAAAACACGAGATGCTTAAAGTGACACATAAGAACATGTATGAAGCTATGTTGCTCCTGCTTAAAATCAACCTACTCTAAAGCTACCCTCTACTATCTCACCCCAACATCTTGGTTTTATATATACATGCTGTGCCTACATTGTTAGTCATGTATGACTCTTTCTGACCCTTTGGACTCTAGCCTGCCAGACTCCTCTGTCCATGGGGTTTTCCAGGCAAGAATACTGGAGCAGGTTACCATTTCCTTCTCCAGGGGATCTTCTCAGGGATTGAACCTGTGTTTCCTGTGTCCTGCATTGCAGGCAGATTCTTTACCCGCTGAACCATCAAGGAAGCCGATATCTATCTATCTATCTATATACATGTCATGTTGGTTATCTATTAATGTCTGTCTATTTCACTAGATCTGAGCCCTGTTTGGCAAGAACTCTTATCTATTTCCCTGATGGTCCAGATGGTAAAGAATCCACCTGCAGTGCAGGAGTCTCAGGTTTGATCCTTGGGTTGGGAAAATCCCCTGGAGGTGGGAATGACAACCCACTCCAGTATTCTTGCCTGGAGACTCCCACAGACACAGGAGCCTGGTGGCTATCTATGGTCCTTAGGGTTGCAGAGTTGGACACAACTGAGCAACTAACACTTACTTTCTTACTTACTTACCTGTTTCGCCTGCCAAAACCTTAAACCGAGCAGTATTCCTGATAGTTAGCAGCCAGTCAAGAAAAAGTTTTTAAATAAATGGAACAATGAATGACCACTGAAAGCTACTATGGCAGATCCAGTTATCCCATGCGATGGGAGCATGGAGAGAGGAATGGCAACGTTTGCTTTGGCAAGAGGAAGTGGATAATCCTTTATGGAGAACAGGACAATGAAGCGTGGCTTTAAAGCACACCACAGAAAAGTTATCTTCAAGAAAAAGTTTTTAAATAAATGGAACAATGAATGACCACTGAAAGCTACTATGGCAGATCCAGTTATCCCATGCGATGGGAGCATGGAGAGAGGAATGGCAACGTTTGCTTTGGCAAGAGGAAGTGGATAATCCTTTATGGAGAACAGGACAATGAAGCGTGGCTTTAAAGCACACCACAGAAAAGTTATCCAAGTAGAGAAGCTATTTGGTGGGAAAACTCCCAGAAGCTACTGATTGAACAAGCTTCATTTTTTTTTTCCATCTGTAAAATAAGGTATTTGATATCTATCATACATAAAGGTTATGAGTATCAGCTGAGATACATGATGTAAAATTGTCCACCCAACATATATAAAGTATTATGATCAGTCTGTACTTTTCTCAGAAATCCTGCTTCATGAGTATCTTGCTGCTCCTGCTGCTGCTAAGTCACTTCAGTCGTGTCTGACTCTGTGTGACCCCATAGACGGCAGCCCACCAGGCTCCCCCATCCCTGGGATTCTCCAGGCAAGAACACTGGAGTGGGTTGCCATTCCCTTCTCCAATGCATGAAAGAGAAAAGTGAAAGTGAAGTCGCTCAGTCTGTCCGACCGTTAGCGACCCCATGGACTGCAGCCCACCAGGCTCCTCCGTCCATTGGATTTTCCAGGCAAGAGTACTGGGGTGGGGTGCCATTGCCTTCCCCCATGAGTATCTTAAAAAACTGAAAAGTCTAACAAAAACAACAATAAGAATTACTCTTTGTTGATTGCCTACTGTGTACCTAACACTGGATATACAGTTTGTTGCTCTAATCCTACAACAAACTGTCACAGTAGCTAATATTTTCTTCATTTTAAAAGTAGAAAAGCTGATGTCCAGAGAGTTCAAGTGACCTATGCAAAACCACAGAGTACTGATATCCTCTGTGAGATTTCACCTCACAGTGAAGTCTTAACACAATGGCCGGAGGCAGAGGCATTCAACAAGTGGTGGCTCAGTGCCTATTGTGCTATCAGCTGGGGAAGCAATGTCTATAAAAAAGACAAGCATTCTGCTTCCATGGAGCATACCGTTCACTGGGATAAAACATATGGTCGAGATCTGACTGTTGCTGTTTGGAGCCACACCATCAGGCTGTCACCTCCTCTCTGCATGGAGGCCCATTTCTTCAGATTGATGGCCACTCATTTCAAACTGATGAAAGTCTTGGTATTTCACCTTGATGCTTAATCTCCTCATGTCAAGAAGTCAGTAGGGCAAGGGAGGAATCAGAACTGAGCATGGTTAACTGGTGAGACCATTAGCAGAATGACATCCTCAATTCTCAGGTTATGTTGTCCAGACAAGAAAGAAGAAGGCTGGAGTTAGACCCAGGCACTTCGGCTCTCATTCACATCAGTCTAGGACGTGTTGGTGCTCAGTGTAAACTTGTGAGATGTCACTGTGAGACATGAGATCAGCGATCAGCTAGATGGTGCACATTTCCTTCTAATCCATGTCCAATGAAATAGACCATGTAAGTTATATAAAACAATATAAATTATGGGCTGCTCTTGTGGCTCAGCTGGTAAAGGATCTGCCTGCAATGCAGGAGACCTGGATTCCATCCCTGGTTGGGAAGATCCCCTGGAGAAGGGAAAGGCTACCCACTTCAGTATTCGAGCCTGGAGAATTCCGTGGACTACAGTCCATGGGGTCACAAAGAGTCAGACATGATGGAGCAACTTTCACTTTCTTTCAAACAAATTATAGTATTAATAATTTGTACAGTAAGTGCTATAATTTATAGAGCAAATACTATACAATTAAACTGACACCATTACCACCACCCTGAGCTGGTTTTAAACCTTTACCAGCACACCGCTGCTGGAGCATCTCTCCTAAGTCTCAGTTTCTCCACTTGTAAAAGGGGCAGAAGAATGAAATAAGTTTAAAACCCCGAGATGCCTGGGTGATGTATTTGGAGAAACCATGGTTGAAACAGCACAGAACAAGATAAGTTCTAGATGATGGCCCTGTGTTACCTATGGACATTCAGAGAGTCATTTGCCTCTCTGAGGCTCAGTCCCCTCCTGTGTAGAATCAGGCTGCTAACTACTACATCATTAGGTTTTTCTGTGCATCAAAGGTAACAAAAGTTATAAAAACATGAGGCCTATCAGTTTTTTAGTTCAGTCGCTCAGTCGTGTCCAACTCTTTGTGACCCCATGGACCGCAGCAGCCCAGGCCTCCCTGTCCATCACCAACTCCTGGAGTTCACCCAAACCCATGTCCATTGAGTCAGTGAGGCATCCAACCATCTCATCCTCTTTTGTCCCCTTCTCTTCCTGCCCTCAATCTTTCCCAGCATCAGGGTCTTTTCAACTGAGTCAGCTCTTCACATCAAGTGGCCAAAGTATTGGAGTTTCAGCTTCAACATCAGTCCTTCCAATGAATATTCATAACTGATTTCCTTTAGGACTGATTTCCTTTAGGATGGACTGGTTGGACCTCTTTGCAGTCCAAGGGACTCTCAAGAGTCTTCTCCAACACCACAGTTCAAAAGCATCGATTCTTCAGCACTCAGCTTTCTTTATAGTCCAACTCTCACATCCATACATGACCACTGGAAAAACCATAGCCTCGACTAGACGGACTTTTGTTGACAAAGTAATGTCTCTGCTTTTCAATAATAGGACATATAGAAGCTAATAAATGTTAAACTTTCCCTATTGCTGCCACTTCCATGAACTATGAATGAAAAATAAATGAATGAATATTTTTTCAGAGTTGCTTTGCTTCTTCTCTACTTTGATCACTTTTAGTATATTGATTTTGCTTAATACATACCCATCATTTACTGATGATGTTTTGTTGTTCGTATATGCTCTAACTTCCTGTTCTACAACTCTAATATTTTAAAGGCTCTTCTAAACACAACAGTCTGAAGCCAGTTTCCTTTGGAAGGGACAAGTGAACATGAATTTATTCAATAGCTACTTAGTAGCAGGCATTGTGTTGGCCTGTTACATATTTTGTTCATTAAGCCTTCCAACAAAGAACGAGTGAGCTCTCCGTATCACAGAAACAGTTCCTTTGGGCATCTGCAGAATCCCGCTTATACACGAGTGAGCTCTCCGTATCACAGAAACAGTTCCTTTGGGCATCTGCAGAATCCCGCTTGTACCACCAGGGGGCAGTAAACAGACACAATTGAGGATTTTGAAAGCTCCAGCTGCTCAGCGTCGGATACCTGCACTTCTCTTGGGAGACAGTGCACTGGGGTACCTTGAGCAAGTCTCTCCTGGCGGAGTTGCCACCTGAGGGTAAATGATGAAGGTAGAGACCTGTGAGCCAGAACAAGGCCACCCCTAGCTATGGACATGGAAACCAGAAGAGCTTCAGGGAACTAAATACAACGTTTCGAGTGAGCAAGGAGATGATATATACAAGCCCCTGTTTGTTAGAGAAGGAGAGTCTGAGGCTCAGAGAGAGAAGGAGATTTATTCAAGATTATCCAGTGAGTTCACAGCAGAGCTGGAGCCAGAACCCATGAACCCCATGTTCACACACAAACTCACTTGTTGATAAGTAGGCACATACGTATGTGTGAGAGATTCTGATACCACTCGTATCTGGCATTATTAAAGAGGAGACTGCAACTTTTCTTCCTGGTGGGTCTTTCCATCCTGGGACTTTGTAAAGGACTTTGCACACAACACTTCCACCTGCATTGTTGGTAGGCAAGCCTGGGTTTACGGCATCTTGGTAGAAGATAGCCACAAATCCAGGTAACATAAAAACAGATCTACTAAAGGAAAATACAAATGTCTTTTTCAGAAATACAATTATTGTGGCCACAAATAAAGGCTCATCCTCATTTTGAATGTGGTACCCAGAAAGGATTCTAGCAGGACATCAGTGCACTCATTTATTCTTTTTCCTTTCATTAAATAATACTGGAGTCCAACACTGCCTTAGGATCTATATTAGAAATTATGGAAATGAATAAAAATAAGAAGTAATACCTTGTGGGTGTACATGAGATATAGTTCCGCAATCTAGTGGCACATCCTGGCAAGAAACTAGATAAATGCAATAGAGAATCATAAATTTTGTTTTGTTAGGATATGTGCCAGAGGTTACATTTCTGTTTTCCCTTCTTTTCGCTAGCAAAATATCTGCCAGGAGTCCATTTCAATTTACCAAGAGTGGTCTCTCTTACAGGAAGTCATGAGCAGAGTAAGGCACCTTGGAGGTATGGGTGCACATATAGACACATTGGAATCATCTTCAGTCATGTCTGACTCTTTGCGACCCCATGGACTATAGCCTGCCAGGCTCCTCTGTCCATGGGATTCTCCAAACAAGAATACTGGAGTGAGTTGCCATTTGCTTCTCCAGGGGACCTTCCCAACCCAGGGATCAAACTCGTGTCTCTTACGTCTCCTACATTGGGAGGCGAATACTTTACCATTAGCACCACCTGGGAAGCCCTTTAAATTACTGACTCAAATTCAATTACAGAACACTGAAGTTTTCTTTAGTAACTTCATTCACAATGTGAAACTGATTATATGAAACTAGGAGTCTCATATCAACAATACTGTTCTATGAAGGATCTAAAAATCAGAGCTGAAATCATAATCTTCTGTGTTAAGGAGGAAATTTATCTTTTTAAAATCTTTGCTTTTCAGGAGGCCTTCTGAAAGCAGAGTTGCTTTAATATCTAAGGGTATTAAGCTGGTGCATGCCAGTTAAGATGGCACAGCTTCCCTGAACTAATCAAATTAATACTTTAATTACCCCAGTTTCCTTCCACTGAATAAGAAGTGATTCCAGGAGAAGGAAAAGGGAAGAAAAGATGACTGCAGTACTTTGGCCACCTCATGCGAAGAGTTGACTCATTGGAAAAGACTCTGATGCTGGGAGGGATTGGGGGCAGGAGGAGAAGGGGACGACCAAGGATGAGATGGCTGGATGGCATCACGGACTCGATGGACGTGAGTCTGAGTTAACTCCGAGAGATGGTGATGAACAGGAGGCCTGGCGTGCTGCAATTCATGGGGTCGCAAAGAGTCGGACACGACTGAGCAACTGAACTGAACTGAACTGAACCAGCCACCTTCACGGATGCTGCTAAAACCACTTGACTAAACATGGGACTCCAGCATGCTTGAAACAAAAACAAATTTAAAAAGAAATGGTGAAGCACCACATCAGGGGAAGCTGTTTGCAAGACAATTTAGACAGAATTAAAGACTTCCATCATGAGGGCTATGCTGAGGCCATTCTGGGGTATAGGGGCGGCATTTTACGGGGTGAGCATCTGTCTGTTCAGAACACAATGCCAACAGGAAACGAAGCTGCCTGCTCATGTCTCTGCTGTCTCCACCAGGCTGTTCGAAACCCCGTCTCATGTCACAGCATCCTCTGTGTGGGGCTGGGACCCTGGCTCGGGGCAGGCTGCAGCCTCGGACACGCCGGCAAGTCCTCCTCCAGTTCATCCTCGTATCTCTTTCAGAGAGTCTAGTTACCATGTGCGACCCCAGAAGACACACTCCGATGAACACTCCAGCCCAGGACCCTGACACCACGGCTCTGTGAACCTGAAAAACTCACAAAGGGAGCAGTCGGTCCAGTTGGATTCACACGTTATGACACGCAGATCATTCTTCTGGGAGGATTTTGTTCCATTCCTTCTGAAGGAGATGACAATACTTGATAGTTCTTACTATGCACCAGGTAGAATTCTAAACACATTCACACACAGGATGTGTGTGAGTCAAGCCTTCAGGAGATCTTTTGTTCAGGCAGCATCCGGGTGCTTTAAAAAGTCTTGAAATTCTCATGCTTTACAAGTGTTACTAACACCTGACACAGTCTACACCTGAGGAGTAAGGGTCTGGGCGTGGGGTCACGCCCGCAGTAACCCGGTTGGGATGAGAGGTGGGGAGATTTCCTCCTCCTGCGAGTGGCTGGAGTTCAGGGCAAAGAGAGGGTGGGAATAAACCCCACGTGACTCGGGCCTCTGCCCTTTGTTTTTCTGATAATCACGGAGGAAAAGAGGCTTAGATAGGGGAGTTTAGGCAGAGATTAGACATCAGAAATAGTTGCAGCTGTCAGTTAAGCGGCCTCTGCCTGGATTTCTCCATAATGGCTGAGTTGGTCAGATTATAAACGCCTGAGAGATTACATAGATGAGGCTCTGAGAGACAGGAAGGAAGCTCTGAGCCAGGGATCAGAAGTCACCTCCTCCTTTCATTGAGACGGAAACATTTTCCTTCCAGCCCTCTTTGGCGCTTCCCTCATGCAGACCATCAGATAAATTTCTGAGACGTGTTTAAGCAAGTGTAACAGATGTGCTGGCATCAGGCTCCCACCAGCTTATACGAGCTCAGCTGTTAAACAGCCATTATTAAAAATTACATTCTATAAACTCACGATCAAATAAACTACACTAAGGAATTCCCTGGTGGTCCCGTGGTTAGGGTTCTGCATTTTCCATTGCCAGGAACCCAGGTTCGATCCCTGGTCAGGGAACTAAGATCCTGAAAGCAGTACAGCATGGCTTCAATATAAAAATTATACCCAAAACAAAACAGTCCTCAAAACTCATCACTTCTGATTTTACTACATCTTCCTATTCTGTTTTTGAAGATACTTGCACCAACAGTGTTTTTGTGGGGTGAGCTTACTACACGTGTGTGACCAAATCCCTTTCTTACGGCTCATTCAGTGACTCACACGGTGCCCTGAAAATGGCCCCAGTGGGAGTGTTTACATCATGTGACGGAGCGGACTACAAAGCAGGATGTCTTTGCCTCCCAGACAGCTGGCTGTAGACACTGCCAGGGATGGGGAGGGGGATACGGAGGGGCTGCAGTGAGGTTTATCCTCTCCCCCTGGGCTGAGTCCTCAGGGGGTTAAGAGTGTGAGCGCTGACTAAAGAGGCCCCCACTCCAGACCTGGTGTGTGGGTAACACATAACCTTGGGCTTGTTACAACATTCGAAGCCTCAGTTCCTCTTCTGTAAAATGGGGATAATATACCAAGGCCACGGGGTTGAAGAGCAAATGAACTAATACACACAAAGTGCTTTGCAAAGTGTCTCATGCAAAATCAGCAATTAAACCTCAACATAAATCGGTTAACACTTCCCACTGTTTCTTCTTCTTTTTTTTTTTTAATCACTAGGTTGCAAAGAGCTGGACATGACTGAGTAGCTGAACAACAGCAAGGGCTGTATAGCAGCTACCCTGGTTTAGCAGTGCTCAGTGAAAATGCACGTGACGGTTTCAAGTCTACGCTGTCCCCAGTGACCAAGGTTTCATGTCTACGCTGTCTCCAGTTACCCAGGACACTGCCTGCACACACCGATCTATGATGGAGCCTGTATGCATTATGACATTAACAATAACCATACTAGGCAACAAAGCATACACTGCTTGGGTCTTGCCAAGGATATAGCTTAGTTTTAAACTTCAGTTAATCAGTGATGCTACTAACTGGGCTACCAGAACCCACTGTAGTTTCTCCCAGCTTTGTCTTTCAAGATCACAATGGAATTCCTTGGAAAGACACGAAGGATTTGTTTGACAAGATAGTTCAAAACGCACTACAAGTTCAGACACGTCGGTTCCAGAATGGTCATCAATAAGACTTACGGCCCCTCGAGAGGTCTATCTTCACATCAGGTGGCCAAAGTATTGGAGCTTCAGCTTCAGCATCAGTCCTTACAATGAATATTCAGGATCGATTTCCTTTAGGACTGACTGATTTGATCTCCTTGCTGTCCAAGGGATTCTCAAGAGTCTTTCCAGCATTATAGTTTAAAAGCATCAATTCTTCGGCACTCAGCCTTCTTTATGGTCCAACTCTCATAACCTTTGTCAACAAAGCAATATCTCTGCTTTTTAATACACTGTCTAGCTTTGTCATAGCTATTCTTCCATGTAACAAGTATCTTTTAATTTCTCAGTTGCAGCCACCATCCACATTGATTTTGGAGCCCAAGAAAATGAAATCTAACACTATTTCCACATTTCCCCCATCTATTTGCCATGAAGTGATAGGACCAGATGCCATGATCTTAGTTTTTTAATGTTGAGTTTTAAGCAAGCTTTTTTACTCTTCTCTTTTCACCTTCCATCAAGAGCCTTTTTCTGCCATTAAAGTGGTATCATCTTCATATCTGAGGTTGTTGCTATTTCTCCCTGCAGTCTTGATTCCAGTTTGTGATTCATCCAGCCTGGCGTTTTTGTATGATGTACTCTGCATAGAAGTTAAATAACCCGGGTGACAATATACATCCTTGACGTACTCTTTTCCCAATTTGGAGCCAGTCCATCATTCCATGTCCAGTTCTAACTATTGCTTCTTATCCTGCATACAGCTTTCTCAGGAGGCAGGTAAGGGACCTAGAGATTGTCATACCGAGTGAAATTAAGTCAGACAGAGACGGACAAATATCATATAATATCACTTACATGTGAGGTCTAAACAAAAAAGGTACAAGTGAACTTATTTACAAAACAGAGAGAGTTACAAATGTAGAAACAAAACTTATGATTATGAGTAAGAGAAGGCAGGGAGGGAGGAGCTGGGAGAATGGGGTTGACATATACACACTACTATATACAAAACAGGTAACTAATATGGACCTACTGTATAGCACTGGGAACTCTAGTCTATGCTCTGCAGTGGCCTATATGGGAAAAGAGTCTTAAAAAGAGTGACTGTGTGTATATGTGTAACTGGTGCACTGTGCTGTACTGCAGAAACTAACATAACATTGTGAAGCAACTATACTCTAATAAAAGTTAAGAAAAAAAAAAGAAAGGAAAAGCTAACCAGACTGTCTAGGACCTTGTAGACCTTGTAAATAGTTTCACTTCCCCTCAGAACAAGGTGTGAAGCATCAGAGATTTCTCAGAAGAGTCCTCCACTCTCTGGAGTACACAGTAAAGTATGGTAACGGCTGGGAACAGTGGAAGCTTTTTCAGTAATCTCTCTTAGGAGGTAATTGAAGAGGAAAGGTTATGTTCTGGATCTGCTGTGAAGCAATTGCCAACAGAATTTCCTAAAAGATTGGATGTGACTTGTGGGGAAAAGAAAAGGATTATCTTTGTCCATTGGTCTGAGCAACTGAAAAGGTCAAGATGCATTGACAGAGATGCCATTAATTGTAGAAAGAGAAGATTTGAAATGGGACGTATCGGGAGCTCAGTTTTAGACATTGTGATTTTGAAATTCTTATTAGATATCCAAGTATAAATGTCAGATGGGCAGTTGGAAACATGAGTCAGAACATCAGAGTTGAGGTTGAGGTTGGAGAAAAATTTGAGCTGTGGTAGACAAAACAAGTACTCATTACCAGGCAGTCCTCCCCTCCTTCTGGGCAGAAGAAAGATTCTGCTTCCCAGTTTCCTTGCTATGGGGCAGACCCATTTGTCTGGTTCAGCTTCATGAGCTAAGAGTGAAAATTAAAGATGTTAAATACTAGTCAGTGATTCTCCAGCACTCTTTCTCTTTACCATGTAGCAACCAAGGACATGGGTTTGGGTGGACTCCAGGAGTCAGTGATGGACAGGGAGCCCTGGCGTGCTGTGGTTCATGGGGCCACAAAGAGTCGGACATGACTGAGTGACTGAACTGAACTGAACCAAGGAAGACACATGTTCCAGGACACCCAAAGAGTCTGGGTGCCTGAGTTAGGTGTAGCAGAACTTTCCACCTCACACTCCTGTCTTCCCCTAGTGGTCATGGAGAAAGAGGAGAAATAAATTTTTGTTGTAGTAAATCACAGAGAATTTCTTAGCAGAGACTTGTTAGCCTATCTTAATGAATATGGGCGTCATCAGCATGTACATATTACTTAAATAACAGGAGACTGAAATCACCAAGGGAGTGATTATACATAGGAAGGGAAAGAGATCCAGTGTTTAGCTCTCAGGGAAAAGAGGCAGAAAGAGCAGTGGAGACTGAAAGAAAGCAGTCAGTTAGTAAGAAAGGAAGAAACCCAGAAGGGTGGCCAACTGAAGATAGTGCTTTAAGAAGGCTGCAGTGACTGAGTCAGCTGCAGCCTGTAGATCAGGTAATAGAAGGATTGAGAACTGATCACTGGAATTGGCAACTTGGTGGTCATTAATGACCTTGACAATAGCAGTTTCAGTTTAATCAGTTCACTTCAGTCGCTCAGTCGTGTCCGACTCTTTGCGACCCCATGAACCGCAGCACGCCAGGCCTCCCTGTCCATCATCATCTCTCGGAGTTCACTCAGACTCACATCCATCAAGTCGGTAATGCCATCCAGCCATCTCATCCTCGGACGTCCCCTTCTACTCCTGCC
>SJYX01024070.1:327463-339101 GCA_006410675.1 Oreotragus oreotragus | reverse complement strand
AAAAAAAAAAAAAAACCTGTTGATACCTTCTTGGTGGGCATGGAACCATCAGTCTCTACATCAAAACCAGATTTTGGGTGGAGGTCTACCCCCACCTGCAGAATGGCTGCAATGCCAACCTTGGCGTCCATCTAAACCCTGAACTGTGAGTCTGGGGTCTGGATTTTCCAAGCTACATCTCTCCTTAGCCACGTCTCCTCCCATTAGGCTCTAGAAACAGCCTAATGGTCTGGGAGAGGTAGGCACTTATTCCTTCTGGATGACTTACTTTTCTTGTTAGCTTCACTCTAGCAATGACCCCTCGCCCGAGTAATGATAAGGATCTAGCTTCTGTATTTCCCCCCTCAGCACAGTCAGAGACAGTTTCATCCTGCACCCTGAGAAAGACTGGCTGCAGCCAGCCCTGCTCTTCTTGAGATCTAAGCCATAGATCTTTAAGTTCCTCTCCAAGCTCCTGATATCCCAGTACCTGCTGGCCGGAGCCCACAGGATGGGATTAAGCTCAGCCTTTTCTCTTTGTGTCTCTCACTCTGGTACCTGTTTCCTACAGTTACTTTTTATTACCTTATTTATTTAGTTAGCTTTACTTTTTACTTCTCCACTTCCCTGTATTACATCTCTGTTAAAATGACTATTATGTTCTCTGTTTTCCTAATTTAAAAAAGAATATTTATCTGTGTTGCATCTTAGGGTCTTAATTGCAGCTCACTGTGTCTTCCTTGAGTCTCGTGGGATCTTTCGTTGGGGAAACACGCTCTCTTGTTGTGGTGCAGAGGCTCGGTAGCTGCAGCGCCCAGGCTTAATTGCTCTGTGGCATATGGGATTTTAGTTCCTTGACCAGGGATTGAACTTGTGTCCCTTGCCCTGCAAGGTGGATTCTGAACCACTGGCCCAACCAGGGAAGTCCCTGCCTACTTTCCTGATTTGATTCTTCCTGATACAAACTGGAATCTACACCGGTGGGGGACATGGTTTAGTAGCAAACTTTAGAAATAAGCAGTTTCTTTCTCTGGAATATTATTTCTCTGTTTATATTTGGAAGAAGATATGGATTCCTCTTTGGTTTACCTGCTTTTAATCTAAGAATTGGAGAAAGCAATGGCATCCCACTCCAGTACTCTTGCCTGGAAACTCTCATGGATGGATGAGCCTGGTGGGCTGCAGTCCATCGGGTCGCTAAGAGTCAGACATGACTGAGCGACTTCACTTTGACTTTTCACTTTCATGCATTGGAGAAGGAAATGGCAACCCACTCCAGTATTCTTACCTAGAGAATACCAGGGACGGGGAGAGCCTGGTGGGCTACAGTCTATGGGGTCACACAGACCTGGAGATGGGCTGAGGGTCAGCCTCCTATATATGAGCTGAAGGTACCACTATTCACCCATTTCCTCACCTGTCCATTCTTTGTGAGGCAGATACTATTTCCCATGCTGCTAACTGTGTGAGTATAGTTGATGTAATTTTGCCCACAGTAGCCTTGAAGGCACATGTTCCATGGGCAGGCTACTTCAGACCTATAAGATCCATTCTCCAATCCTGCCTTATAAAGGAGCCCTACATATTAACCACTATTAAGTTTCTATTATTATTATTATTATTAGCTCCACATTTACTTCTTGAGCTTCTTCCCAATCTTCGTTATAACCTGGAAAGGAAGAACATTAAATGGGTGGTACCCTTAACTTCCAAAGGAGAAATGAATAGTAAAAATCAGAGAGAGACCAGAATAGGATTCNGTTTCTATTATTATTATTATTAGCTCCACATTTACTTCTTGAGCTTCTTCCCAATCTTCGTTATAACCTGGAAAGGAAGAACATTAAATGGGTGGTACCCTTAACTTCCAAAGGAGAAATGAATAGTAAAAATCAGAGAGAGACGAGAATAGGATTCCCCAAAGTACATGGAATGACTGTTATCCCTGGATGATGTTTATAGCTCTTCTTTCTCTTTTATACCCCTCCACATTTCATTTATAGTGAATTTACAGTATAATTCTGCTAAAGGAAAATTATAATAAAATTCAAAAATGAGGATAAACTAAATCTAGACAGAAATTATATGAAAAAAAAATGAACTTTTATAGGAAAAAATGAACTTTCAAAAGCATGAAGTTTGTAATCAAGTGTGTTGCCTCAACCATGCCCCTAGTTTCTTGTGTGTCCTCCTGGCCATGAGGAGATGTGTTGGTCCAAAGGGTTGCCATTTCCTTCTCCAGGGAATCTTCCCGATCCAGGGATCGAACCCAGGTCTCCCGCTTTTTAGACAGAGGCTTTACTGTCTGAGCCACGACGGAAGGCCAAGAAGAAGTTAACCAAACAAAGGATGTGAAGGGCTCTTTTAAGAAGCATAAGGAAAGGAAAATGATCAGGTAGAGGATGGAAGGAGATGTGAGCTGGAGAAATGAGGGGTGAAGAGGAGGAAAGAAAAAGCACAGACTCAGCGTACAGAGACACTNGGAAGGCCAAGAAGAAGTTAACCAAACAAAGGATGTGAAGGGCTCTTTTAAGAAGCATAAGGAAAGGAAAATGATCAGGTAGAGGATGGAAGGAGATGTGAGCTGGAGAAATGAGGGGTGAAGAGGAGGAAAGAAAAAGCACAGACTCAGCGTACAGAGACACTCAATTCACTACCATCTATGGAGATTTCCTCTGAAAAGAGGGTTGGCTCCTGGCCCCAGCCAGCAGCGCCTCCAATCTACCTCCATGTCAGATGTCTGTCAGCACTCTGCGAGGCCCACTGGAAATCAAGGCTATTCACAGTTTGTCTTGGACCTCTTCAAGTCCTCCCACCCCTACCAGCGACTGAAAAGGGAAGGGGAAAAAGTTATCAAGTTTCTCTAGCCACAGCGAGAATAGCCAAAAAATGAAAGGAGAAAAAGGCAGCATTAGCAAAGGAGACATGTTCCCAGGACTCCTCATTGTCAAAGTCTCTATTCATTCCCCCAAATATATGTTGAGCATCACTGCATGCCAAGGGTTGCAGTAGGCACCGGAGACCATTATCAATGCCAGCCTGAGCTAGGTGTTCTTTATCTCGCTGCATGTCCTTCCCCCAAGCAAACCACAGTGCCTGGACCTCAACCTGCTTCCAAGCCCTCTTCAGATGTTTCCTTTCCCGAGGACAGAAGGTAGATTGTACCGAATATGTGCCTCGATGTCTCAGGCGGGGAAACAAGACAAGGAGTTGCATCTCCAAGTTCTTACCTCCAAAAAGACACAGATCTGAGCAGCAATGCTTCCACCTGCTTTTCAGTTGACTGAAACTTTCTCCAACCTCAAAGTTGAACTAGGTGTCATTCTTCAAAAGCACATCCATATATACCTGTTTTTCACATGTTAACACCTTTGTCCATGATGTTTCCCTCTGGGTTTTCCTTTATGTTTTTTCCCATTTGCTGGCAAACTCCTAGTCAGTTTGTGTTTATTTTTCTTGTAAAATATTGTGTATATATATCTATATCTATATCTATATCTATATCTATATATATATATATATATAGAGAGAGAGAGAGTTAGTTAGTTGCTCAAGCTCAGTCGTGTCTGACTCTTTGTGACCTCATGGACTGTAGCCCACCAGGCTCCTCTGTCCATGGAATTCTCCAGGCAAAAATATTGGAGTGGGTAAGCCAGTCCCTTCTCTAGAGGATCTTCCTGACCCAGGGATCGAACCTTGGTCTCCTGGTTTCAGGCAGATAATTTACCATCTGCACCACTATATAAATATATCTAATGCATGTAGATAGATGATAGATAGATGGATCAATCAAAGAAAATAAAGTCCATGTATACTTCAACCAGCTTCAGAAACAGAACATTACAGAACCTTTGAAGCTGCCTATGTATCCCTTCCTACATGTATTTCATTATTGGTCCCTCTCCCAACCTCCAGAAGTGAACACTGTTCTAAATTTTGTGTTTTTTGCACAGATTTTCCCACCAAAATATCCCTCTGTTTAGGCAGGGGGGAAGGTGGGAGAGGAAGGAAAGGATAAGAGAGTAACATGGAAACATCTGTTACCATATCCCTCTGTTTATTGGGCCTGTTTTATACCATTACAAGGGTGGGATCACACTACATGTATTTTCCTCATGAATTACTGTTTTCAATTAACCTGACATCTCAAAATTAATCCACATTGATTTCTTATACTGTAGTTTATTTTCTTTCTGCTGTGTGGTATTCTAGTGTAATGACTATGCTACAATGCATCCGTTCTACTGATTATGGGAATTTGATATTTTACAAGTTTTTTGCTAGTAAAATCAATATTGCTGGAATCACACTTATTGAATGTGTCCTGGAATACATGTACAAGTTTTTCTAGGAAATATTCCTAGGAATATAATTCCTGAATTCAGGATTTTTGAAGTTTAGTAAGTTATGCCAATTTATTTTCAATGTGTTGGATTAAGTTACATTCCATCAATGAGATATGAGAGCAGTTTCTCTACACCCTTAACAGCAATCAGTATTATTAGACTTTCTTTTTTCACTAATCTCAAGTGTACTAAACTGTTCTCTTATGCCATTTTGGAAGCATCTCCTTTATAACTAATGAGAATGAGCATTTTTTCAAAAAGTACACTTGTGTTTCTGTTTTCATGGTGTCTGTCCACATCTTTGTTCACTTTTATATGTGGTTTCATTTTCTATACTTTATATATTCTAGATACTAACACTTTTTATTGTTGCTAAATTTCATGGATAAGTTTTCGAATTTGTAGCTTTTTTTTTTCACTTTCTTTATGATGATTTCTAGTAAACAGATTTTTAATTTTAAAATGTAATTAGCTTTATCAAACTTTCCATTTCTGATCTGCATTTATGTATCTTTTTATGTATACTTTAAGGTCATATATATATATTCTTTTCTAATATGTTAACATATTAATTGATTTTGACATGTAGTATAAATGAATATGTTCTTTCATTTTACCAGTGGCTAAGCCCATTTATTATAATAATTATACATATTTTCCTCCATTGTTCAGCAATGTTGTTTTTGTCATAAACTGTTTAAATAAATGCCTCTCCTATTGCTTAGTTTTCTGTCATTTCCATTAGTTTATGTGTCTATACCGGCAACACTCTAAAGTGACTTAATTATATGGTTTTAAACAAGTCTTACCATGTACCCAGGCAAGTTCCTCTCTCATTTGTCTTCTTCAGGAGTGTCTTAGCTTCTGTTAGCTCTTATATAAACTTTAGAATTAGTTTGTCAACTTCACAAAAGAGAGAGAAAATCATGCAGATGGATGTTGACTGGCGTCCCATTAAATCTATCTAGTCAATCTGAGGGAATTAATTGGGGCTTCTCCGGTGGCTCAGACGGTAAAGCATCTGCCTCCAATGCGGGAGACCCAGGTTCAGGCCCTGGGTCGGGAAGGTTTCCTGGAGAAGGAAGTGGCACCCCGCTCCCGTATTCTTGCCTGGAAAACTCCATGGATGGGCTACAGTCCAAGGGGTCTCAAAGACTGAGCGACTTCACTTCACTTCACTTCCCTAGTGGCTTAGAATCTACTTGAAATGTAGGAGACCCAAGTTAAATCCCTAGGTCAGGAAGATCCCTTGGAAAGGAGAATGGCCACTCACTCTAATATTCTTGCCTAGAGAATTCCATGGACAAAGGACGGCTACAGTCCATGGGGTTGCAAAGAGTCAGTATTTCTACCTACAAATATGTCATATTGATCAACTTATTTAGGACTTTTAAATATCTTTTAGTACAGGTTCTTTTAAAAAAATTTTCTATACAAATGTCATCTGATAGATTCATTTCTAGGCAAATTGTCTGTTTGTTATTAGAAAATACTTTTAATTGAATTATCTAACTGTTCTTGAGAGAAGAAAACACTTGAATATCATTATTAATTTTATCTTTTTAATATAAATTTATTTAGTTTAATTGGAGGTTAATTTTACAATATTGTACTGGTTTTGCCACACATCAACATGAATCTGCCACGGGTGTACACGTGTTCCCCATCCTGAAGCCCCCTCCCTCCTCCCTCCCCATACCATTCCTCCGGGTCATCCCAGTGCACCAGCCCCAAGCATCCTGTATCCTGCATCAAACCTAGACTGGCGATTTATTTCNTTTTCTGCCTTTATTGAGGCTTATTTTTATCCTTTAATATCAGTATGATAAAATATCTTAATAAATTTTATGTTGAATCAGTTTTGTTGTCTGAATTAGAGTGTGTGTGTGTGTGCTTGGTCATGTACAACTCTTCAAGACCCCATGGACTGTAGCCTTCCAGGTTCCTCTGTCCATAGGATTTTTCTAGGCAAGAGTAATGGAGTTGGTTGCTATGTCCTCCTCCAGGGGACCTTCACCACTCAGGATCAAACCTGCATCTCTTGCATCTCCTGCTTTGGCAAATGGATTCTTTACCAGTGTACCAACTGGGAAGCCCCCTGAATAAGAGTGATAATGGATGAATGCTGCGCTTAGACTATGACTTCTTCACAATGGTCATCAAACTGTATGGTTGAATGTTTACTTTTTTTTTTTTTAAGCCTACTGATTTATTCCCTGAAACATCCTGTATATTACTGGTATTGTACATACCTCACATGAAACACTGGGCTGGATGATTTCCCAACTCAGTTTTTTTTTTCCATTTTTTTTTTCTTGCTACAAGACATGTAGTATCTTAGTTCCCTAACCAGGGAGTAAACTTCCATTCCTTGCATTGGAAGCATGGAGTCTTAACTGCTGAAATGCCAGGGACATCCCTGCCAACCCAGTCTTGAATTCAAAAGTCCAGTGAATGGTACAGACGAATGCTGTGTTCAAGAAGAGGGCTTTCTGGCAGTAGTGGGAATTCTTAGCTGAATCAAATCCTGGGACTAGTAAAGAAATGAACTCTATATTCTCTGAAACTGTCTAGCTGAATTCTGGCCAATGAACTGACATAGTATTAGCAAAATAAATATTTATGAGATACTTAAGTTTGCCAGGAGATTTATATCCCTGAACTTTACTCTAGATTTTATGGATCATTAGATACAACCAAATAATCAATCTACATTCATAGTTAGTTGGCATCTGACAAGAAACTCAACATGAAACTTCTTGTGTGTCTGCTGTTACTATCTCACCCGTATCAAGGTTGCTCATGAGAACGTAGTCAGGATTTTATGGTAGAGTCATCAAGAGCAAGACAGTTCTCCAAATAGTGTAGTAGCTACACAGGACACTGAAGTATACCCTAAACAGCCTCTGTTCTTGCTTGCCCAGTAGACCCAATATTCGGAAATCCAGTGACCCACACTTCACCTGGCACTGTACTGTCCCCTGTGGGTGGGAAGCAGTTTGCATGGCTGTCTTTTCCCAGGAGAAGAAGACAGCTTGCTTTTTTCTGTTCCTGTTTATTTTGCAGCAACTGAAGTCTTTCCAAACAGCAGTTAATGAACATTTCAGAGACACCACCCCAGACTGTCTTGGAAAAGCTGTGAAATTCGACTGCCACCTGAGTGAAGACTTCAAGCATGTAAGTAGCAAGCATGTCACAGTTTTTGAGGGGTGCCCATCTGATCCATGATGACCCAGCATCTCTCTGTGTTGCGCAATAGGAGACAGAACAGAAGGCCTGATCTTCTCGCAGTCTTGCCTATATGGTGCAGTGATTTCTTTTTCTTTTTTAAGTGGTTATCTGTTAATTTACAAATGTATCTGACTCTTGAAAATCTGCTTTATAAGCCAAGAAAAAGATGATTTAGATATCAGCTGTTCAATTTTTACAAATAACCCCATGTCTCTAATTTAAAGTATTTTAATTCTAGTCCCTGATTTGCCATTAATTTTCTATATTTCTTGGGTTAGTTATTGATTTGTCTGTCTCAGTATACCTACGACAACAGGAATTAAAATAATACAAAACGATTACCACAAAACAAAAATGGGATTAAGTAATCACTAGTACTGAAGCGACTTAGCAGCAGCAGGATTACTAAAGATGTGTAGTTCTTGATTGGAACTAACATCCATCGAGTCTTTTTTTTTTTTTAATTGAAGTCCAGTTGATTTATAATGTTGTGTTAATTTCTGCTGTACAGAGGAGTGACTCAGTTATACATATGTATGTTCTTTTCATATTTTTCCATTATGGCTTAGCTCAGCATGTTGAATATAGTTCCCTGTGCTATATACAATAGGACCTTGTTGTTTATACATCCTATATATGCTAGGTTGCATCTGCTAATCTCAAACTCCCCCTCCTTCCTTCCCCACCCACCCTCCACCTTGGCAACCACAAGTTTCAACAAGTCTTTTATCAGCTTCACTATCTAAAAGTCTACTTCCAGGGACAAGTCTTCTATGGGGATTAATTCTCAAAAACAGTCTCTGATTCATGCCCAAGACACAAGGGGAGCTGCCTGATGTGAACGCACACCTTGGGAAATTAGTGAGCAAAGTGAAAATAGGAAGTTGAGATATTGCCCAATTCCGCCATTAATGTACCTCCAAAGCATATACATGAAAATAAATATCAAATTTTGAAAAGTCAGATGTTCTTCTGTCAAATAGAGCAAGCGCAGTGTGAACAGCTAAACAGAGTAAACCAGGTGGCAGGGTGGAGAAAGACTAACAAACAGGAGTTCTGGAGGAGCAAAAATCATGGCTTAAACTTTAGATGGCTGCATACCAGTCCTTGACTCTACCTTTTACGGGCTTTGTGACAACAGATGGGTTGCCTGACCAGGGCCAGCTTCATGGACACGTGCCCTGTGTAATCACAAAAGACCCCGCACTTAGAAGCATCCTGTCCTTGGTTGAATGTCCTCCATTCTGCCATCTTGAAATTCCCAATAATTTTTTTAACAAGAAGCCATACACTTTCACTTTTCACTGGGTCCTGTAATGATTTAGCCAGTCCTGAGCTTAATCTTTTCAAAATGTAGCTTTTCCATCTCCTTTTTAAAAATGAATTCATTTAATTAGAGGCTAATTACTTTACAATATTGTAGTGGTTTTGCCATACATTGGCATGAATCAGCCATGGGAGTACATGTGTTCCCCATCCTGAAACCCCCTCCCACCTCCCTCCCCATCCCATCCCTCTGGGTCATCCCAGTGCACCAGCCCTAAGCAGCCTGTTTCATGCATCGAACCTGGACTGGCGATGTATTTCATATATGATAATATACATGTTTCAGTGCCATTCTCTCAAATCATCCCACCCTCGCCTTCTTCCACAGAGTCCAAAAGTCTATTCTTTACTGAGCTGGTTGGGAACTTTCATAAATATGTCACTCAATCCTTAAGAGAATCCTGGTGGGGTGGGGGAAAGCTGTAGCTTTTCCATCTCTAAATGAGAATATTTGTTGTTCAGGATTCTCTTATGGATTAAACAATGTGTTTATGAAAAGTTCCCAACCAGCCCAGCACATGATGTGTTCACTAAATACATGGTAAGTCTTGTTCTCTACTTTGATCCATTTGAGACCTACATCTAACTCTTCTTCTTTAAAAGGAGACATAAGACTAAGGGTTTCCTACTTCCTCCTCACTTTATTTTCACAGACTGGTGCAGTCCATATGTGAGAACATAAAACCATCATGAATAAAAGTTGTTTTGGGCCAGCTCAGAAATATTAAATGCAGTAAAACTTCTCATGTGTTTATGACTGGGTCTGTGGCCTCACATGGACTGGTAGCTCTGATAAAGCTTCTGAGAATTTCAGCAGCACATGGCATTTCAAAAGTGCAACATGCCCCCCAAATAATTAACGCTGAGCTTGACCCTTTGCACATCTTTTCCAGACAAATAAGCCCTTAAATGGCCAGTATCTTACTTCAGTGAGTCTTCTTAAGTTATGGGGAAAATGTGAGCTGTTACTATGGAGAAGTTACATCATTTATTTCCCTTGAACTCTCCATTCTTGAGACATTATTAAATTTTAAAGAATGAGAATTCTTCAATTTTAGGAAAGGTCTTCTCTCTTCACCTCTTGCTGAAGAGATTTCGATGAATATCTTCCATTGTTTGATCTTGTTTTCATGTATACATTTTCTTTATTTTAAAATAATTTGGCATTATGGTTGTATAGTTTCATTTTTACCTAGAATGGAGTAGAATTGTGCATGAGAGATGAGGGATTTCTAACAAAATAAAAAACAACATCAGAATGATAAACCACAGCTAATAAACTATGCACTAATATTGTCAAGAATTTAAATACCTTTTACTCAGAAAAACTTACGCATGATTATCTCCCACAGACAAACGCAGCAAATAAAGCTTAATGAGGGGAAGCAATTCGGCTACAGGCACATTAATGGTAGCATGAGACCTGAATCCATGTCTGTTGAACTCGAGTCTGCATTTTAATCCTTATGATGTCCGAAGCAAAAATGTCAGATCTGCGAAGGACACATCATAAGGAAGGAAAAATGCAAGTAAGCTGTCAGTCATTCATTCAAGAATCTAGTTGACATTCACAGAGCATGCTCTGAGTCAAACACTGTCCCAGGCAACGAGGATGCAATACCTAGAGGAGATATAATCCTCACTTCCAGGGGCTTAAAAAGTGAAAGACGTAGCCGGCCAAGTAAGTCTGCTGTTTGAGTTGTGCCAAATAGTATGAAAGAGAAGTGCAGGATCCTTGGTGAGTGTATAACCAGAGAATGGATCCAGACCTGGTGTGGCAAAAAAAAGGGGCTTTTCCTTGAGGAAGTGAAAGCAGGGTTAAGACTTGAAGAATGAGTAGGAGTAGGTGGACAATGGGGGTGTTAGTCTGATCACTCTGTCAATGGAAGTGCCATTATTAGAGGAGAACCTGAAACCGGTTACAGTAGACACAACGTTCAGGGAGAGAAGTGGGGAGAGAGATCTCTTTTGCATGTACGAAGCCTGAAATCCTGGTGATAGAGCCAAGCAGAGTGTCAAAGCGACCACCTTATATACAGGTATAAAACTCGAATGAAGAGTTTAGGCTGGAAATACAGATGTGGGGCTAGTTGACAGAGTTATTGCAAAAGGGTGTTATAGGAAGGGATGGACAACAAAAGTGGAAAGAGTGGACCTTTGAAAAGTAGAGGGAAACCTTATCTTGTGACAGTGGGAAAGAGAAAAAGAAGGTAAGGACACAGGCAGACAGAAGTTATGTTGTAGTTCAGTTCACTTCACTTCAGTTCAGTCGCTCAGTCGTGTCCGACTCTCTGTGACCCCATGAATTGCAGCACGCCAGGCCTCCCTGTCCATCACCATCTCCCGGAGTTCACTCAGACTCATGTCCATCGAGTCAGTGATGCCATCCAGCCATCTCATCCTCGGTCGTCCCCTTCTCCTCCTGCCCCCAATCCCTCCCAGCATCAAAGTCTTTTCAGTGAATCAGCTCTTCTCATGAGGTGGCCAAAGTACTGGAGTTTCAGCTTTAGCATCATTCCTTCCAAAGAAATCCCAGGACTGATCTCCTTCAGAATGGACTGGTTGGATCTCCTTGCAGTCCAAGGGACTCTCAAGAGTCTTCTCCAACACCACAGTTCAAAAGCATCGATTCTTTGGCGCTCAGCTTTCTTCACAGTCCAACTTTCACATCCATACATGACCACAGGAAAAACCATAGCCTTGACTAGGCGGACCTTAGTCGGCAAAGTAATGTCTCTGCTTTTGAATATACTATC
>SJYX01024070.1:310834-325713 GCA_006410675.1 Oreotragus oreotragus | reverse complement strand
ATGTATGGATGTGAAAGTTGGACTGTGAAGAAAGCTGAGCACCGAAGAATTGATGCTTTTGAACTGTGGTGTTGGAGAAGACTCTTGAGAGTCCCTTGGACTGCAAGGAGATCCAACCAGTCCATTCTGAAGGAGATCAGCCCTGGGTGTTCTTTGGAAGGAATGATGCTAAAGCTGAAACTCCAGTACTTTGGCCACCTCATGCGAAGAGCTGACTCATTGGAAAAGACTCTGATGCTGGGAGGGATTGGGGGCAGGAGGAGAAGGGGACGACCGAGGATGAGATGGCTGGATGGCATCACGGACTCGATGGACGTGAGTCTGAGTGAACTCCGGGAGTGGGTGATGGACAGGGAGGCCTGGCGTGCTGCGATTCATGGGGTCGCAAAGAGTCGGGCACGACTGAGCGACTGAACTGAACTGAACAACATGTAAGTATTATAATGGTGACTTGGACAAGGGACAACCAAGGCAGGTGGGAACATGAGTTGCTAAACGTCGTGGGAAACGGGAGAGAAGGTTAGAGAAGCAGCAGGGACAAAGAAGGGTTTCCCTCGCGGTTCAGGCCGTAAAGCGACCGCCTGCAGTGCAGGAGACCCTGGGCTGATTCCTGGGTCAGTTCAGTCCCTGGGTTGGTTCGATCCCGGAGTCAGGAAGATCCTCTGTAGAAGGGAATGGCAACCCACTGCAGGAGACCCTGGGCTGATTCCTGGGTCAGTTCAGTCCCTGGGTTGGTTCGATCCCTGGGTTGGTTCGATCCCGGAGTCAGGAAGATCCTCTGTAGAAGGGAATGGCAACCCATTGCAGTATTCTTGCCTGAAAAAATCCTATGGACAGAGGAGCTTGGTGGGCCATAGTCTAAAGGGTTGCGGAGTGTTGGACACGACCGAGCAACTAAAACTTTCACTTTCTTTCTTTCATAGACAATGAAACATTGGAAAAGATGAAAAAGCATTAACTAGGCTGATCTGTTGCTAGAATTAGCAAGTAGATATAGAGTGTATGTTATGCAATATTTAGGACAAACTGAAACTAAACTTTTGTTGTTGTTTATCTGAAATTCATATTGTGCTGGGGATCCTGTATTTTATCTGACAGTCCTTTAGGCTGAAAAGTTAGGGAGAAACACTACTGTGGAGGGTATGAAAAAATTAAAAGCGTGACTCCTGACAAGGGATGAAGTATTTAGGGAATCACAAACAGCTCGTAACAAGCAAACTAAGGAGTTGTTGCAAACGAGAGCACAGAGATATTCAAGGGCCTTAATATGATGCTTGTTTGCAGGCTTACTTTAGGTGAACAGTTCTGTTTGATGTTCACCTGGTAGTTCAGCCTGTAGCTTGGGAAGCAGGCAGGCAGGTAGGTATCACAGGAACAGGAGCATATCAGTTCAGTTCAGCTCAGTTCAGTTGCTCAGTCTGTCCGACTCTTTGCGACCCCATGGACTCCGGGACACCAGGCCTCCCTGTCCATCACCAACTCCCGGAGTTTACTCAAACTCATGTTCATTGAGTCGATGATGCCATCCAACCATCTCATCTTCTGTTGTCCCCTTGTCCTCCCACCTCCAATCTTTCCCAGCATCAGGGTCTTTTCAAATGAGTCAGCTCTTCGCATCAGGTGGCCAGAGTATTGGAGTTTCAGCTTCAACATCAGTCCTTCCAATGCATATTCAGGACTGATTTCCTTTAGGATGGACTGGTTGGATCTCCTTGAAGTCCAAGGGACTCTCAAGAGTCTTCTCAAATACCACATAAGTTCTTTGGTGCTCAGCTTTCTTTATAGTCCAACTCGCACATCCATACATGACTACTGGAAAAACCATAGCCTTGACTAGATGGACCTTTGTTGGCAAAGTAATGTGTCTGCTTTTTAATATGGGAACATACACTATGGTCAAATATAAGGAAGGAAGGAAAACATACAATTGTTGGAACACCTCTGGTAGGTCAGTCCCTTTTTGACATTCTCAATCTCTCTCTTTCTCCAGTGGAAGCTTGAGGGAGGTAGTTTCAGCATCATGTTCCTTCCTCCTGCAAGGGTCTTTCACAACTGTAATGGAGTACAGTTTCTCTCACTAGGATTGTGAGACTCTATGCAGACATAAAACCTGCTCTTTACTGATGGGAACTCGCCTCTAGAGAAGCAGTCTTGTGAATGTCTGAGTCTTCTTTCGTAACTCTCTGAGTACTTCAAACAATGCCATCACCCTCCATGAAGCAAGCACATGCACATCTTCTTCCTAAATGCTCGCAGTTTTCTGGATAGTCCTATCCTGTTTACCGTAAAACCAAACAACTTTGAAGGTCCAAATACGTGCAAGTTCTTTAAAGGTTTAAACATGATTCTTCCCCTTGAGATTTATGTGTGTGTACACTCATGGTTTCCAAGCCTTGGCCATTGCCTCAGGGAATAGGACAGCTTGTTTTGGCTACGGTTTGGGAACAGCACAATTGAGGCATTGCTCACATAAATGACACAGACCCCACTGGTGATGTCATGGCTTTGCATGGAGACGTTGCAAAGGAGTCCATTTAAAGGTATTGAAAAGGAACACTTGGGTTGATCTTTATCTTGGGCTTCTGAGAAACTGGATCTTTATTATTAATATAACCTCATTTTTTTAGGTAACTTGACTACGACTGTGGTTTAGATCACTGTCAGAAATGCATATTTCACATATACTATGAACCAGGCATGGGGTTGATTGCTAATATTTTCAGAATGAATTAAATACTATCCCTGTATATCTCCTTTCTCTCCTGCTCTGCTTTTTCCTCCACTGCTTCATTTTAATTTTTTCTTGCTTTGGTCACTGAAAGGTAATTTACAGTTTGAAATACCCCTTAATTACCATGTTTTATGGATTTCAGAAAAGTTCCCTTTCAGTTTTAAACTGCCTTAAAGATAATGAGTAGAAGGCTGGGTGCAAAGGTCATTTCAGGAAAATGTTTTGTTTATTTTTTAAATCCCATGACAAAAAATGGACTTAAAGCATCTGTTAACTGGGTGGTAGTTAACTGGACCCCAGGCGGGTCAATTTTGAATTGCCATCATGGCTTTTGGAATGTCTGGCATATTTTGTAAAGTGTCGGGATACAGGTGATATAAGTGCGAAGTGACGTGGGAGCCTAAAGAGCAGCTCTTGATTCAGACTGGACCAGGGATGCTGGTGAAGACGTCTGATAGCAAAGTCTTCTGGAAGGAAGCAGTGCCTGAGAACCAAGAAGACGACTGTACAGAAGGAGTGAGGAAGAGAGATATTTCAGGCAGGGGGAATCCTTTGGATAAATGCCTGATGGTATGAGACAGCAAGATGCTTAAGAAGTTTCTCCAAGGCAAACTCCATCATTCTACAGACAGATTCCTGGCCTCTGGAGAGGGGGTGTGGGCTGGAGGTACTTTCCTGAAGTTTTAGAACAACTGTCAGAGCACAGACTAGAACACTAGCTTCCTGACTCCAGATCACTGGTCTTCTGTGCCAGTGTGAGGCCTTTGTTCCACATGCTCAGACTACATTCCAAGACCTTAATGCTGGTCAAAGTTCCTGTAAATATTCCAATTATCCCAAGCAACAACACTTACCACAAGTTCCGTGAGATGTCCAAGACCACCCTATTTGCTAGATGAAGGATTCTCTGGAGGTTTTTTTTACGGGACTAGCAAACCATGGAATGTCTCTAACTTTCTAATGGGGATGGATCCTGGCTACTGTTATGTTGAAAAATTCCTTCAAGTAACTTTAAATTGACCCAGGTGGGTCAAATTTGAAACTGACCCAGCTTCCTCCTACTCCCTCTTTCTCTCTGTTTTCTTCCCTGCTATTGCACTCTCAAAAGTCACTTAAAGACAATTTCTGTTTTGAGGGAGTATATAATTTAATTACCATATTACATAAACTTCCAGAGAGTTCTACTTGACTTCTATCCTTCCTGGAGCCCCTGATAGGAACCCGGGATATAAGCTTTTTGACCTTGAGCAAACCACTTTTTCAGTTTCCTTCTTCGTATCTGCCTAAGGAGACTGATTGGACTGGCTGACTTTTCAGATTTCTCCCAGCCCTAAATTTTAATATTTTATTTTTCTAAGTAGTTGCTGGCAGGAAGATTAAGTTTCTTGCAAGTTGCTTTCAAAAATTAAATATGTTCCAGGAGTTTGATCTAGGGAAGAGCTAAATTGCCAAGCATGAGCCTTGATGGCTTCCACAATCCTCCCCTTGGTGCTTTGGGCCAAAGAGCATGACTGCCTTTTCCCATCTCTTGAAGCTCTCTTCATTCTTCTTGCCCAGCTTCCTGTACATCTCCTTGGACGGTCTGCCATGTTTCTCCTGCTGCCAAATGAAAACAAAAATAACACAAGGTCAAAACAGCATTTCTATAATTCTGTAGAGGAAATCACTTGAAATAGCTATTCAGGCTTCAGTGTTCTAAAGCAGTTCTTCAATTTCTCAAGGACAGTTTGTCTTGGTCCCCACTATCCCACCATCTAAGGAAAGTGACCAAGTAAGTACAAGTCTAAAGATATAGGGATGGAACTAATTTCTCATTGGGGATTGCCATAAAATGGGAATTTTTCTTCTCTGATCTCAAATGTGGCAACAAAATTTTCCAACAAGGCTAGGTGGGAGGAATGTTGACATCTCTTCATTCCTCCACTGTAAGATCACCACATCCTTTTGACAAGTGATAACACACTTCTGTTCATTCCCACACTTGAGAAGAATTCCTTTTTTCACAGTGGCACAGTTGGAGGGTTCTGAGAAAATGCTCACAGCAGTCTGCCATACCTGCCTGCTTTAGCACAGTTTATACTGGTTTCCTCATTTCATTGCCTCTGACTTCTTACCTTTTCCTTATGTTCCTGTAATAGCATTCTGCTTGGAGTTCCCCAAAGTCCCTATGACGTCCTGGTCCGATTCCTGGCACTTCATGGGAAAGCCCCTCAGGTCACTTGTCCTGAGGATTCTGTCCATATATCCATGAGTTGAATTGTCATCCTACCTCCAATTCCACCTCTATTGTGACAGTTCTTACATTATACTCCAAATACTTTTAAGCATATCCCTTGCTTGGAGGAGCGGGTCTCCATCTGATTCATCTCCAAACACTCGGCGTGTGCCCAGCGAGGCTCTGAAGAGTACTGGATAGCCCTCAGCTAAGAACTAAGCATGTATACTGTGATAAATATATCTTCCAAACACAGATGAGCACACAGTAGACCTTCAATGCATGTGTTGAAATGATTAATAAAACACTCTTAACTAGAAGAAGATAAAATGTAATAGCTTGTAAGGGCACATGTGGAACAAAAGGTCTGAGTAAGAGGGAACTCCTCCTGCCTTCCTGCCTTGAGCTAGGACATCATTATCTTCCTGCCAGAACAGCAGCTCTTCTTGGGTTTCAAGTATGCTGGCTGGTTTTCACAATGGAACTTACCCTATCAGCTCTCGCAGTTCTCAGGCCCTCAGACTCCAGCTGAATCTATACCATTATCTTCCCTGAGTCTCCAGCTTGCAGAAGTCCTGAATTTTTTTAGCCTCCATAATCACAACACAATTCCCTATAACAAATCTGTGTGTGTGTGTGTGTGTATAAGATAAGATTGAGGATGGTCTAACAGCTTGGTATTTAGGAACAGTGTTACTATGCAGAAACATTCACGCTGGGCAGGGGAAGTTCTGTTTGGCTTAGAAGGCTAGCAGTGTGATGCTAGACTAAGACATCTGAACTGTCACCTCCGAGTATGGAAAAGCTTTGGAGTGTTTTAACTAAATAATAGATGTACCTGATTTACATTTAGAGACATCCCTTTGGCAGTGATGTGGATTATGAATTGGGGGGACCAAACTAGAGGTATTTGATATTCCACCTTCAAAACACGTGATTGATCTGATGTATCCTCAGAACCACTTACGTGAGAGGCATATTGCTGCAAGCTAAGTTTGGGACAAGGGTAAAGAGTGGAAACAGTGCATCAGATTTCCTTGCCTGCTATGATGTCACAGTCCAGGGAAGTAAAATTATTGGCATGTTTTCAGAAACACTTTAAATTTCTTTTCAGGCTTAATCCCGGACTCATGACAATTCCTCAATAATATGTATGGACGAAAATATGACTGAGAAAATAAATGACTAAATAAAGTATAGCTGTCACCTTTTGCCCAAGATTTTGAGTGAATAAAGCATTAATCAACAATTTAAAAGCACATATCCATTTACAAAGAATTTTCTCATCCCCTACCTTTATGATTCTAAAAGAGCAATGAAAGTAGGTAATCTTTTTGATCACATTTATTTATTGCATGAGGTAATAGACTTTACAGAAGTTAACACTATTCATTATACAGCCAAGTGTAGACTTGAAATTGCATTCTCTAATTTTAGATCCATTCTTATTTCATTAGCCGCTCTATAGCAATTAATAATATGCATCCCCAGAAGGTAGTCTGTAGAGAGACTTGAGCCCTGTAATAGTCTCCCCAAGGAGGTACAGAAACTGAAATAAATGGAAGAACTCACTAGCCAAGGAAAATCCACGCTTAGGCTGCTGAATCGCCTGGGAACCAAGATGACAGGCAGGTGACTTTACTCTTGGTGGCAGACCAATAAACCTTGCAGGAACTTAAATGGCTTCTTGACATAGACTCTGTTGATGGATTCTCCTGGAGTCATTCAGTTATTCATTTACATGCTCATTCATTCAGGATGTTGTCCAGCTTTTTAAAGCAGGCCAGGCCCAAAAGCATGATCTCATCCTGTCTGGGGAACTCAGACCCTGGAATAGGGTCTGGCAAGAATTTTCTCTCTGGTGTAAGTGGGTCAGGAGGCCTGGGAGATTGAGAATAAGAGGGCTCTCTGTTAAATAGCCCCTCGGAAGGGAGAATGGCCCCTTCTGAGGCCAACAAAGGGACTATGTGTCTGTCTGTCCCAAGCCTCCTCTGGGCCGTGTCTGTTTTAAGTTCTGTGCCTGTCTGTTTTAAGTTTTGGAAATAGGAAAATCAACTCATATTCTACCTTCTTTGTACCGAGCAGAGTAATTTCACATAAAACATAAATTCAGTCTAACTCCAAAAAGATCCACAGCTTTCCACTTGACTTATGTAAGCCCCAGAGTGGCGTGTTACCAATGAAGGGAATAAGGCTTTGAAGTTAGAGAAAACAGGGTTCAAATCCCACACTGAACTTGTTGTGTGAACGCCACCAAGTAAGTTATCTTCCCCAAGCTTTACTGTGCTTATTTGAAGGATGGAGAAAATATTAACTTCAGAGGATAGTTGGGAGCAATGGATGGAAAAAATTCGAAGGATATTAAAAACAGAACCATTTGTTGTGTATTACTCCCTGCCCTACTTATAATTTCTAAAATTGAATCATCACAGAATTCATTTGACTAATGAACCCTGAGATGGAAGGATAATACAGGACTTTCCTGGACGTGACAGCCACATCAGTGAGAGAATCCAGAGTTCCCAGTGAAAGCAGTCTGTCTGACTCTACATTCCTGCCTATGAGCTTGATGACATATCATCTATGTGCTCTTCTCTTGCGCTTTTTTGCTATCCTTCCTGCAGCTTCCGTTCTCTACCTTCTCTTTCTTCATCACTGAAAACAATCCTGTGATTCATTTTAAGATAAAGACACCCAAGCTTGTGGTTTGTGCAGGAGCTGGAAGGCTTTAAGCAAATACTGAAAATGTATTTGCTCCACTCTTGACGAAGGTTGGACGCTGGGCCGAGCATAACAAAGGGTGATGAGCGTTCACTGAGTGCCCAAGGCTGGGAACGGATGACGAAGGGTCAATACGCCCGGCCTTGAGGCGCTCGAAGGCTTCCTTCTGACCACCTGTTTCTGAGAGCAAGGACTGTTGTTCCATGATAAGTCTCCCTTTAGAGTTTCGCCAAAGCTATGTGATGGCTTGGGCGGTGGGAACTGTATTTCATGCTTGAATGCTTTAATGTTTATCTGGAATGGCTACATGCAAGTCTGCCTTATGCTCTATTCCCTGAGAATTATAAAACTGCGCAGTTAGATAATAAACTCTGTCAGTCCACTAGAGGCTGTCCCTGAGTGTCCTTTTCAGAGTGCGGTTCTCTGAGCCTTCCAGTGGTTTAAACCCAATACAGCCCATCATCAGTGTTCTGTGGTTCTCCTACTCCTGAATCATCCAACTCAAGTCATATATTCAGCACCCAGGAAGTGTTCATGTATTTCTTGACAGTTGGTTCCAGAGTAAAAGCGTATCTGAGACTTGCCCCCTTGGGAACTGGCAGCTATGACTGTGTGTAGACTGGAGGACACTGTTCGAGATGGAGAGGATGAGTGGGGAATTAGAGCAAGTGACCGCAGGAGACTAGTGGTATCAGGAACGTTCACTGCAGTGCGCACGTGAATCTCTGCCGGTGGCATTTTCCATCTGCTGCGTCACCCCTCTAGGTTTGGTCCACAGCAGCAGGGCTCTGGAGAGGCATCGGTGCAAGTCTGCCCTTCAGCTCACTCTAAATGAGAAGAGTGGAGAGCCACTCTCTACCCCCATCCACACTTAAGGCAGCAAATGCAAAGTCGTCAGGAGAGGTGAGTTCTTTGTGCTCAGTCCCCTCAGTGAAGAGACTACGATGACACATCACATCTGTTGTGACTCTGCCGCCAGAGCCTGAGATCTACACTCTCTGATGCTGTATCGGCACCCCTGACTCCACAGGGAAGGCTTTTCTCTGCCTTTCCCAGCATGCAGACAGCAGCCCTTTAGCACATCCACTCCCCTCACCCAAGAAACTGGTCTTAAACCATGTCCTCATTGTCCTCTGCATCCAGATTCACAATGTCACTTGGAGAGTGATGCTGTCAAGATCGGATACAGAGGCCTTAGCAATGATGATGTGGGCAAGGGCGGGGCTGCAGTCTGTTGGAACTAGGCTGCATGGGGTCAACCGTTCTCATCCTATGGTCTATATTCTCATCCTATGCATATGCTGCTTCCTCTGGCTAGAATGCGATTTATCTTCCTTTGCTGATTTTATTGACCCATCTGCTTTTTGGTGATTAGGGGGGTTTGGGTAAAATATTGCTACACTCTAATTGTTGCTAGGTTAGTTTCTAACGAAGGGCAGTTCTTTACGCAACTGTACACCGAGAATTCTGTGCCGTCCACCACGATGGTATGATACGATGGTACTAACTACCCAAGGGTCAACACGCTAAGGTTCAAAGTGGCAGAACAGTGACGGTTGCTTGTGTTACCCAAATTTATTTGAAGTGCTACTTCGAAGTGGGAAGTGTGAAAAGAGCACCGAACTTCAGAGGTACACAGCTGAGCCTGAGTCAGCAATTTCAGCTTTAAAGTCCTCAGGAGCTTCTGTGGACAGACATGTGTCAACTTATCTATATTGAAGCTATTTCATAATATTCACTATACATAGATACAGGGGTTAATAGGTACATGTGTATGGTAAAAATGAAATAGTCAACTACTGCAGCAGCAGTGTAAAGCATTGAGTCCGGTGTTTTTAAGCATGACCTACTTTAACGTTCATGGTAATATATATGAGACGAATTTTTCCTTCGCCAGTGCAGAATGAATCTCAAAGAAATCATTCTATTTTCTTGGAATAGCACTACTCTGGAGATTTTATCTGTCAGGTCTGAAAATCTATGTTCCTGCTATTTAATAAAATTCGATATTTATTGAATAAAATTCTCAAGGCCCTCTGCTTTTTCGCGGCCCTTGACTTTTTAGCTCTTTGTAAAGAAAAATAGGGAAGCAGAGACTCGGCTGTTTTCCAGATGAATGCTCTCAGACAAAGAAGTCGCCAGCCAGTTTGGAAGGAGATATCTGCTTGTCTCAGGCAGACCCACCTCTTGGGCAAAGTCCAGAGGCCGGGTCCATTCTATTCGGTGATGGTTTCCTCCCCCTTGATGACTGGTTGTGTCCGACTTTGTCAAAAAGACATCTGGGCACCATGAGCAGTAGATGCGGTTATCTCTAGAGACCAAGATTAGCAGCCACCCAGTGAATAGCATGCTTCAGTGCTTTCTCTGAGAGGACTTCCATAAGCAGGGGAGGTGGGATGGGTCCTCCTGGACTTTAGGGCAAACAGTGTCCACGTTATTCTATCGCACCTTCTCCTCCATGTCAGCCAGCGTGTCCATGTACCCAAAGTGTCCCTTGGCTCCTGGGACCCTGGATATTTGCTTTTTGAGAGATTGCATGAGGGGATGGTTGGCAGGTCTCTCCCTGCAGCTTTTGGTTGCTAGGAAGTTGAATCCTGTTGCTCCACAATCATGTGGTCTGTCTCTCTCTCTGTGTTTTGGAAACAAGAGTATTAACTTCAAGCTTTTTTTTAATTCCTGGTGTTGTTGTTGTTTGGCTTTTTGCCTTTTCAAAGATTCATTAGGTTGCAGCAGTTTGTTGGACATGCTTGTGCCCCTGTTCAGAGCTAAATGATCTAGAGGTGTTGAGTGTGACCCAGATTTTTTATGTGAACTTTGAAAGTCACTATTGTCTGAACCCTGTGTATTAGAGGGAAAGTGGAGGGGGAAAAAAATGTAAATATGGGTCCCTATTGGTAGAGACTCATAGCAGATAAAATAGACGGGGGAGATGCCAAGAGGCAGCAATGCATGGTAGGTCTATGACAGAAGACAAAGACCCTTACTCAAGACAGACGGCTCCCCGCCTAGCTCTGATATCAGCAGAAGAGCCTGTTTTGCTGGCACTAGGAGCTCACTATCTTAATAGGGAAAAGAGCAAGGTCAACTTCACGTGTGTGCTAGTTATAGAAGTGAAGGAACAGGAGTACTGTGAAAAGTCTCTCTGGGAACCTTAGAGACCGTCCCTGATTTACAGATGAAATGAGCTAAGAATCTACCCAAGAGTGGGATGAATTGGGAGGCTGGAATTGTATATACACACACACACACATATACTGTTGACAGCATGTATAAAACAGGTAACTAATGAGAACTGACTATAGAGCACAAGGAGCTCCACTCAGGGCCCCATGGTGTCCTAAATTGGAAGGAAATTCAAAAAAAGATGGGATATGTGTATATATATGACTTATTCGCTTTGCCATACAGCAGAAACTAAGACAGCATTGTAAAGCAACTATATTCCAATAAAAATTAATAAAAAAAGAAAAATAAATTCAACTAAAAAAAGGATTTACTCCAAGAAACAAAAGAAAAAGATCTTTAAAAAATACTCACTGTAGACGAGGATTTAGTGTACCCACTCCCTTCATTAACACATTCGTGCACTCAGCTCAGCATGAATCAGTGGACCAAGCACTGATCCAGGTACTGATGAGGATCCAACAGTGAGCAAAACAAATGAGTTCTTAGAGTTTTGTAGGGGAAACAGGCAAATGAAAGTAAGCAGACACCTAATATTCTATTACAATAATTACTATAATGGAAAAATAAAACCAAGGTGCTGAGAAAGAAGGGGGGGAGATGAAGGAAATCTCCTGGGGCAAAAGTGTTCAAGGAAGATCTTAGTGAAAACTAAAGGATGTGAGTGATAACTAAGCATGTGGATCTCAGAGCAATAAACATGTCTGGGAGAGGAAACATTTTGTACTGAAGCACTGAGGGAGAAAGAATTTGGAAAGTTTTTGGATTTGGAGGAAAAAAAATACCATTTGTCTGATTGCAGTTGGATCATTCTGCATCAGGAGACGGGGGAACAGTGATGAAGCAGAAGCAGAGAGAGGGTCAAGCACAGCCTTGAAGATGATGAACTCTAGAATTTTATTCTGAGGATGCTAATAATTATTGAATTTTAACTTACCTTTTGAGTAATTAGTACATTCATATGGTTCACGCAATTCATAAACTTAAGCAAGTATCCATGGAATGGGTCCTTACCATCTCTACACCAGCTGCACAGTTCACATCTGCACCCCGCCCTGATTGCAGTTTCTTAGCTTTCCCGCATAGGAAAGGAAGCAGGTGCATATACATCCTGGAATATAGTTGCTTTACAATGCTGTATTAGTTTCTGTGTATGGCAAAGTGAATAAGTCATATATATATACACATATCCTAAATCCACACACAAAACACCCTGTTCTGCCACTTGCTTAATCAGTTAATATGTCTTAGAAATCTTTCTCTGTAAACGTAAAGAAATCTCCTTGATTGTTTTTAATATGTACAGGGCACTCCATTTCAGAGTTATGCCATACTTTGTTTCACCAATGGATTTGTTTTTATTTTGCCTTGTTTCTATTTACTGTTATAAGCAATGCCAAAAACTAATGGCTGCAGGCAAACATCTTTTTGCCATGTGCACCAGGCCACCGGTGGGATAAATTCCTAGAAATGTGTGAATCAAAGGTGTATGTTTTTGAGGATGTCATGAGAGACGGTAGGTTAGGGAGTTCCAAAAACTGGTCCTTTTACTGAAACAATCAAGGGGCCAAAACTGACAGAAGCAAAGCTTTGAAAAACTCTGGAATCTAATAAATCTTCTAACAGCCAGGGGAGTGCTTGATGAAGAAAAAAGGCTGCTGAAACGGTTGGTGAGAGAGTGTTGCGGTGCTTTTTCTTACCTGTCTACCATCCCCCATTTCGCAGCTTGCAGGCAGCCCTGGGAAGATGGTCCACATTTCTTGAAACTGCTGGTGCCAGGGGCCAGGGAGCAATGCAGACTGTGTCCTCCAAAATGTGTGTATTTTGACCTATCTGGCAGTTCCCTGAGGGGCTATCACTGGGACTTGCTTTTGTTTCACCCCCATGCAGGCTGGGTGGCATCTGTTGCACACATTAAAGATTAATTACCCATAGCTGCCTGGGGCCAGGGATGACATATGAGACCACAGCAGACAGATCCTAAATGGGGAGGAAGAAATGGAGAAGGAAGGTTCTTGTGGAAATAATGGTCTGAAAAGCTGCCGTGTGTACAAGGGAATCCAAGTACAATACGCATGCCTAGGGCTAAACACAAGGTCTGAAAATTCCTGAGAGAACCCTAGGCTTGCCTCTCCTATTGATCTTTGGTTTCTTTACAAGCAAGAGTTGAAGGCTAAGGCAGAGTTGTAGGCAACACTGGCAAAGCACTGAAGGAGTATTTTAGCCCATCTGCAAAGAAAAACCAGAAGCGTATTTTTATTTGTTGTCTTTTGGTTCCAAGGATTTAAGGAAATCTCTGGAGGTCGCTGACTAACTACCGAGATAATGAAACTGAGACTAAAAAGGACAAGTTAAACCGTTTAGAATAGTTACTAAGCAAATAGATGACTGCAGCCCTCAGGGAGCAATAATAGCAAACCCTAGGCGGGGGAGGGAGGATATGATGTTCAGAGCTACCACATTAAAATACCTGGAAGTATAGCTTGCAACAATAAAAACTTACAAAGCAAACAAAACCACAGAAAGGCATAACCTATTTTTCAGGGGAAAAAAGAGACATTGATAGGAACCCTGAAGAAGCCTCAAAATTAGCCTTGGCTACATTACATAGTTATACATGTAGTTACCTTTTTTCAAGGCTCTTTATTTCTTTTATTGAGTTACTGTCAATGATCTCTTCATTTCTACCTGAAGAACTCCCTCTAGATTTCTTATAGAGAGGATCTCCTACTGAAAAATGTGCTCAGCTTTTGTTTACCTGGAAATGTCTTAACGTCTCCTTTAACTTTTAATTAGAGTGGAATTCTTGGTAAGCAGTGCTTTTTGTTTTTTTTTTTTTTTTTCCTTTTAACACCTTGATTATGTCAGCCCACTGTCTTCTGCTCTCTGCTATCTTCTACTGAGATATTATTTGTTAATCTTATTGTGAACCCCTTGTACATGACGATTCACTTCTTTCATGCTGCTTTCAAGATTGCCTCCTTGTCTTTTGATAGTTTTATTGTGTCTCAGTATGGATCTCTTTGTGTTTTCCCTTCTTGGGGATTGTTGAGATTCTTGAATGTATAGATTTGAGAAATTTTCAGCTCTTAGTCCTTCAAATATTCTTTCTATTCCTTTCTCCCCTCTTCTTCTAGGAGTCACATTATATATAAGTTGGTATACTTGATGATGTCCCACAAGTCTCTACAAAATACAAAATCTTCAAAATCTATTCCAATATTTACTAATGCATTTATATGGGAAGAGTCTTCCAAAGGACTCACAAAATGGCTAAGATTTGTTCTTAGAACCAGATGTGCAGCAGGATACCTCACATGGGAGTGCAGGGATATCAGACAGAAGAATGAATCCCCCAGAATTGGCAGAGACTATGACAAGAGTTCTGGGCTTTCGTAGGCTGTGGTACTGTCAGGGAATTCATCATCCCACATCCTCTGGCACTTTGAAGGACAGAAAGTCCCTTCCAATATCTGAGCAACAATTGTATCAGAAATTGGTAGGGGCTTAGGAAAAAATCAGGATTTCCCTGGTGGCTCAGTAAGACTCTGCCTGCAATGCATGAGATGTAGGTTCAGTCCCTGGGTCTGGAAGATCCCCTGGAGAAGGAAATGGCAAGCCATTCCAGTATTCTTGTTGGAAAATCCCATGGATAGAGGAGGCTGGCAGGTTACAGTCCATGGTGTCACAAAAGAGTAAGACATGACTTAACTGTGTGGATCACAATAAACTGTGGAAAATTCTGAAAGAGATGGGAATACCAGACCACCTGACCTGCCTCTTGAGAAACCTATATGCAGGTCAGGAAGCAACAGTTAGAACTGAACATGGAACAACAGACTGGTTCCAAATAGGAAAAGAAGTACGTCAAGGCTGTATATTGTCTCTCTGCTTATTTAACTTATATGCAGAGTACATCATGAGAAGCGCTGGACTGGAAGAAACACAAGCTGGAATCAAGATTGCTGGGAGAAATCTCAGTAACCTCAGATATGCAGATGACACCACCCTTATGGCAGAAAGTGAAGA
>SJYX01024070.1:241886-309329 GCA_006410675.1 Oreotragus oreotragus | reverse complement strand
AGGAGGAGAAGGGGACGACTGAGAATGAGATGGCTGGATGGCATCACCTACTTGATGGACGCGAGTCTGAGTGAACTCCAGGAGTGGGTGATGGACAGGGAGGCCTGGCGTGCTGTGGTTCATGGGGTTGCAGAGAGTGGGACACGACTGAGCGACTGGACTGAACTGAACGGAACGGAACTGAACTGAACTGAACTGAACAATGAAAAACAAAGTACAAAGTCACAATGAATGACCAAGAGCCAGAGAGGCCGCTGTTCGACAATGTGGAGACCAGATGAGTTGAGAAAGGAGGAGGTTGCTGGAGTCTGCTGAATCCCAGTGCTAAAGTAATTTACTGCAAATGACTGGAGCCCAAGCATATTTTCCAAAGCCCTGGGACAAGTGTGAGTGAGAAGAACTGAACTGCATCAGGTGACCACACTCACCCCAGTGCCCCTTCCTTATCTTCTATGTTTCTGATTGTTATGCTCCGGCTTCCTCATCACACTTCGGCCTGTGTGCTCACTGACAGCTTGATTCTCTCTACCTGTATTCTCAGATACACTGGCAAGATAGACACTCTCAGGGACGGCCCCTTCATTGCCAAATATAAACTGACTGAGGCTGTTCTAGACTGGCCCTATGCTGAGTACTGGAGATTCAGAGATGATGGAGACATGGTCCTTGCCACATAGAAACTGAGTCTATAGTGATAAAAATCTCATCAGTACACAAATATAACATGCACATATATAATGCTTTCTTGAAGAATGCTGGAAAGTTATTTATTCACTCTTCTAATGTTTATTGAACATTACAGAAGTCAGACTCTGGTCTAGGACAGAAAGTTCATTGGAGAACAGAACAAAATCAAAATGCTTGAACTCATGGAGCTTTCTTGTTTTGTGTGATTGCAGGTGGTGGGAAAGAATATGCAAATCAGATAAACGGGTAAATAAACAAGGTAATTTTAGATCATGTAAAAACTAGGAAAGGAATTCACTATATGTTAGTTAATACGGGTGGAAAGTAGCATTTATCTGTCTGATGAAGAAACAGCTACTTGATTCAAGAGGGTCAAGCCATGCTTCAAATAAAATATTCGTGGAAGTTTGATACAGATAAATCCATAAACTTGTATTTACAAAGTGATTCAGTTCTATTATTTACTATTTATAAAACAGCATTAGCCTCTTTTAAAAACAATGTAAGTGCCATTATTTTCATTTTGTATTCCCAGTTAACACCTTAGAATTGTTTCATTGTAGAACTTTGATTCTTTACCTGAGTAATTTGTATCATTACTTTTTTTTTTCAGAATCTTAATTTCCCCATTTGAAAAAACAAACAAAGAAAGGTCAATGAATTCTCATCTTAAGCATTGTTTGAGGACTCAAATCAGTGGAATGGGACATACAAGGAAGTGCTTACGAGCAGTATTTAGTAGATTTCAACGAATGAAAGACAAGTTATTAAGGGTCGATTATGTGTTGAAAATTTTGATGTGTTAGACCTTCATCTTTAGAAATATCTAAGCAGTTGTAGGTTCTCTCCATATCACAATTACTGCAGAAGAGATTCCTAGATTGGGTTGGGCCACTAGATTGAAAATTGCAAGACAGATTCACCTGACATTTGTATTACACTGTTTCCAGGACTCAGTTAGGTATTGAATCAGCTGTAGATAATTAACAGTTGTGAACAGAGTAAGTTAAAGTGATCAAAAATTTTGCATTTGTTTGATGCCTTTCACTCTCCTGACCCCTAATAGTCTAAACCATGTTCCTATGTTCTTTAACATTTTCTTTGTGTTACCATTTGGCAAAATAAATGATTCTACAGTTTTTAAATCAGGCAGTACTTATGCTAAAGGTTTACTCTCAGAGAAGTGCTCCAGGGTACTTCTTTCTTCTCAACAACATTCTGAAGTACAGGGAACGTGTATGTCCCAATCCAAGTAATGCTAGTTTTCAGGAGCCTCTGGAATAGTAGATGTTGATTAAAAAGTACTCATGGAGTTATATAAAAGCCCTTGCCAAGCATGCTTAGGAACATATGAAAACAACTAACAAAATTACACCAAATCTGACCTACTCTAGGGATTAGGTGTTCTCCAAGAAAAAAAATTCCAGGATGGTTTGTTTGGGATGATTTCTGTTCATTTTCTTTGGAAGAGGAGCCCTGTTACTTTACAGGGTTATTTGTTCTGTGAGAGGTAAGGGCTTGTCAAGCAATATTCTCAGAGAGGGGAGTTATGAACACAATTTAAAGAGCACCAAAAATGCAAAATCATCTTCCATCATCATATATTTCAGGATCCCAATGCTCAGAGCTGTCTTGTATATTTTCTTAAAATGGAAACTATTAAGGGGTGGTCTTTGAGCACAAGTAGGAGTATTTCCTCTCATAGAATTTTATAACTTTTTATAAATGTCACATCAGAATAACAGAGTGATTCTGGAAATTCAGGTGGCCTTAGGGAAGGCTTTGCTGGAGGCTATAATCTTTTTTTTTTTTTTCCCTTCCTTTACTATCTCTAAAAAACAGTGTTGTGTGCATACAGAAAAGCACTGGGCATATTTTGCCAGGATCTCTCTGTGGTATTTTTGTGTTGGTTTTTGAAACCTTTGTTTACATTGGGAGTGGAATTAAATGATTGAAACCAGAAACTGCAATGGCTACTTGCCTTTTGAAAAGACCAAGTACCTGGAAACCAAAGGCTTGGGTGCTTGTCCTAACTTCATCACTCCTACCTCTTAGCTTCTGGATGCAAATCCTCATCTCTCTAAATGATATATGGCCCTCTTTACTAGGAGCATGATACTACCCACCTTGCTAAATTAACTCACTGTGAGAATTAGCTGATTAATAATTATGGAAGAGCTTTAAAGAAGGTGAAATAAAAGCAAAGCCACTCACTCTATTGTTTATGAATTTTGAATTAGGAGCTCACAGTAAGCTCAGAGTTTTTGCACAGGATTTGTGATTTTAGCTAAATCAGTCTCCATAATGTTTTATATCTCTTCCGTACTCTACTCATAAATGCCATTCATCCTCATCTTTGAACCTGCTGCTTCTTTTATCATGTGCATTGTCCTGGAAAATTTCTAACTACACAAATCCCACTTATCCTTTGAGTCCTACTGTAAGCACCAAACTTTCAAGATAGTCTGGGATTCAGCCTGAGGGAGGAGGAAAGAAGGATTCGCCCCAGTCTAAAACAGTGTTTAGGCACATGTGTCGCTATACTTGGGCACTTCCCAGGTGGTGTTAGTGGTTAAAAAAAAAAAAAAACCCATCTACCAATACAGGAGACTTAAGAGATGCAGGCTCAGTCACTGAGTCAGGAAGGTCCCCTGGAGGATGACGTGGCAACCCTATCCAGAACTCTTGCCTGGAGAATCCCACGGGCAGAGGATCCTGGTGGGCTACAGTCATAGCGTCTTGCACAGAGTCGGACATGACTAAAGCAACTTAGCATGCACCCACACAAGTTGCTATACTTACCAGTATCTCGAGTTTTACAAATGCAGTGGTTTCATATGAAATTCTGAAAATTAAAATTCCAATGATTGTGAATCTCTTTGGAAGTTTGTGGATTTAACTTGGTATTGAGTCTCTGTCAAGTGGTATTAACATTCTTATTCTTGGAAGGACCAGTCAAACACTGATGTTCTTCAAAATACTGACTAATCTTTAACACAGGATGCCATTTAAGAAACCACACACAAATCCCTTTCTTTGGAAGACTGTGTTGTAAACACCCCCACTGATTTCCAATTAATATTTACTAATAGTTTTTAGCTCATAGATGAAAAATGGGCATGCAGCCTTGAGGTGAAAGCTTGTCTCCAAGGGACAACTGAAATACAAATCCTGTTTCTCACCGGTGTCATGAAAGGATGCCACCAGAATTGTCTCTGGCCAGAACTCAGCTAAGGTTGGTATGATAACTGTGGCATCACCCTCCACGCCAGCACTCCCTGCAAGAGTACAGCCAGCACAGAGCTGGCTCTTTGAACTTAATCAATGTGTATGCCAGGTGACCTATAGTCGTTTATAGATTTCTTTTTGTCCTGATGTCTGAGGGCACAATTCCAAGTGGAGAAGAAGGGAGCCACTCACTTCTTTATTTCCATGACCACTGTGGAGGTTCCACTGTGTTGATTTTGGCCTGGGGACACCAAAGTCTAAAGCTTCTTACACCAGACTGAAGTCTGGAGAGGGAATGTGACCTGGCTAAGGCCCCACCATTCATTAAAGTGACAAAAATTTATGATTTTTTGACATGCATGTAAGAGTCCAGATATATGAAATATATTGTTGTTTTCCTAAAATTTAATATGAATTATTTGAAAAGTCCCAGAAGCTCCCCTTATTATCACATTCGTGCCACCCACAAAATTCCTGCTCACTTCTTATTGAGTGTGATCAGAGCCTTAACACTCTAGCTTCAAGTTTTAGTCCTACAGTTAGAGACTATGTCCAGTCTTGGTGCTTGATTTTTTTTTTTTTCACTGTAAGAAAACTGATTTTGTCACCTGAGCTAATGTAACAAATTTATTTTAATTAATTTTTATGGTGTATAGTTGCTTTACACTGTTGTATTAATTTCTACTGTACAGCAAAGTGAATCAGTCATATGTATACATGTTTCCATTCTTTCTTGAATGTCTTCCCTATCTAGGTCACTGCAGAGCACTGAGCTACCAATGCTATACAAGATGTCCTCATTAATTATCTGTTCTACACATATTATCAATAGTGTATAAATGTCAATCCCAAGCCGCTGTGATTTTGATTTTGTCCTTCCCTTGTCCTGAATTACTCTACTTGCCAAAATCTTTTAATGATTAGCTGAGACACCACCGCTAGTTTCTCATACCTGTTTTAGTTGATTAGGTTACTGTAGTTAATAAAGAGTTTATAGTTTTTATTTTGTGCAATAATCATATCTTTACTTTTCCCTCCCACTATAATGTGATCCCCAGAATCTGAGCAATGTGCTTTCTTCACCTTGATAGCCTCTACAGTCCCTGACACCAGTCAACATTCTATAAATGTGTGTCGAATTTGAGCTTGCCTTTGGCCAAAGTCAAAGACAAACTAACATTTAAAAAAGAATAGCACCTCGATCTTCTGAGAACCGGTTCTGGTCTTTTACCCATTTTAACTCGAAAGCTAGCTTTGACTTCTATTTTGACCTTGAGTGAGGACCTCCCTCCTGTCCCTGGCTTCACAGTGGATGCTCCAAGCCAGCAGTGCACAGCTTGATTTAGAGTAAAGGATGAAATCATTCTTACTAGTCCTGGGACCTTGGGCAGTCTCACATCTGCCAGACCCAACTGCAAAGTCCAAACCCTCCATCTGGGAGTCCATCTGGCATTTTGAAATCCATAAATGTCTTTGTCAGCCCAAATTGCTGCACCCTACCACGCTGCCCCTCTAATCCCCACCCATCAAGTTCTCAGAATACTCATGCAGCAATAATTGTTTCACTCATTGCCTGTCAACATCGGAGATTTAATCATGGCCAGCTGGCAGGAACATGCAGCGAAAGACTCAAGGACAATAAGATGCAACGCAGAAAGACACAAGGGCCTGCACCCACAATTCAGGCCCTAGGATTCAAATGCTTACACCCTAGAAACTCTAACCAGTGTCAAGCTTCCCTTTGGTGGTGTTGTGGGCTCTTGATGTGAATCACTTGTAGTCTGGAGTTAAAATTTCTGCTGTTTCTGATGGAAATACCATTTGACTTGCCTGAGAGAAATGGGAAATAGTCCTAATGCTTGAGCTTCCTGGACATCAGTGGCTGGTTAAAGACAAATTTGAAAAGATTTATATGGTATCTTTAGAATCCTTTATCTACGCTGAGACCCCTTGGCAAACTTGGAGGAAGCTTTTCCATGATGTAATATGTGGCTCCCCAGAATGACTTCCTGAGAAGACTCTTTCCATGAAATGTTAATAGGTATATTAAACAGAACAGTAATGCTGCTAAATAAATGGAATCCCTGGGTTAAACACAATCTAACCTTCTTCAAACACTGTTTAGTTGAAGACAATCTTTATTATAATAATATATTTTGTAATTGCCCCGGAGAACAAAATATGTGGCTTAGTTGATAACCAACACACTTTTCTTTAACACTGACACTCTGGAAAAAATAATGGTAACTAGAATATATTTAAAGAACAAAACCAAAATAAAACAAAGCAGGCAAAAGACTCTGATCTAGTCCTGCTATCTTTTTCTTCTTCTCATACCAACCTGATGTAGTTATTTCTCTCTTTTACATCCTCTTTTATGTTTGACCTCCAGTTGCTTTCTTTATTAGTTGATTTATAAGAAACTATCAGGCAGCTTCTTCCTTTAAAAATGCCTTTTGTAATATTGCCTCCACGTGCAGTTCTGAAGTAGGAAAAGCATGGCCGGCCTTGAATTCAAACAAATATGAATTCAAGTCCTTGCTCTGAGTCTCACTGCCTGTGAACTAGGACAAATCTTCTTCTCATGGCTTCAGCTTACTTTCTATTAAATGAAGAAGAAAGCATTCAGCTCTCGGGATTACTGCAAGACTGAAGAAAATCTATTTATGAAGCACAAACCAGACCCTCATTATAAATATATGTGAAGCATTATCTATAGTATTGCTATTGCTCTGTTGACAGCAGGGTTTGCAATAGGAATAGAAAAACTAAAATGCCTTTGAACCATCATGCCATATAAATGAAACAAGACAGTGCTATTTTAAGTCATGAGGTGCAGTCTAAGCTTTGATAATCTTCTACCTCCCCTAAAAGTTATCCTAATTGTCATTGCTCCTTAGGGGCATTTAGGAGGTGGTAGAGAAGGCAATGGCACCCCACTCCAGTACTCTTGCCTGGAGAATCCCATGGACGGAGGAGCCTGGTGGGCTGCAGTCCACGGGGTCACTAGGAGTTGGACACGACTGAGTGACTTCCCTTTCACTTTTCTCTTTCATGCATTGGAGAAGGCAATGGCAACCCACTCTAGTGTTCTTGCCTGGAGAATCCCAGGGATGGGGGAGCCTGGTGGGCTGCCGTCTCTGGGGTCACACAGAGTCGGACACGACTGAAGCGACCCAGCAGCAGCAGCAGCAGCAGCAGCAGCAGCAGGGGCAAGGCATGCAGGGACACTTTATTCCTCAGTTCTTGGGATGGCCAGAACCCTTGGACTGGTCACTTCAGTCCTCAAAGCAACTTCTTCAGTTAACCCCTTGTTTTGTATAAATATGATAATTACTAACTCAGCGTACCATGAAAGCGAAAATGAGAGTGTTGGTTGTGTCCGACTCTTTGTGACCCCATGGACTGTAACCTGCTAAGCTCCTCTGTCCTTGGGATTCCCCAGGCAAGAATACTGGAGTAGGCAGCCATTCCCTTCTCCAAGGGATCCTCCCAACCCAGGGATTGAACTTGGGTCTCCTGCATTGCATGCAGATTTTTTTACTGTTTGAGTCACTAGGAAGGCCCTTGATGTAAAACCATATGGAGAAAAACACACTGATTAATGCCACGATGTCAAAAACAAGTCACAACGGTACAACTAGCTCTTATCAAGTGATCAGTTTAAACATTTTATTCAAAATCAACCGGGGATGTACACCCGTGGATGATTCATATCAATGTATGGCAAAAACCACTACACTATTGCAAAGTAATTAGCCTCCAATGAAAATAAATAAGTCAATTTAAAAAATCAACCAGGGTTCCAACTGTCACTGAGCAACCTTTTGTTTGGGGATGCAGCTTAAACATCATTTGTCATTGAGAATGAGATGAAGATCTGTAAAGATTCTTTAGCTATTGAGATAAATTAGATTTTATCAGTCCCTTAAAATTCTGGCTAATTGCATGGCCTGGACTCACAGTCTCTCGTTTTCCCACTTGACAGCTCAGAAATAAAGGTCAGAGTCTCTTTCACTTGCTTCAGTTTGCTACTCAGAGGAAGGTTGAAGTCTAACAGGCAAAGTAGGAAGAAAGGTAAAACTTCACAAGAAGAAGAGAGTGGCTAAGGGGCTTTCTGATTTATGGGGTTGGTCTGTGTCAAGCGTTTTTGAGCCAGAAGGGTTCAGATTAAAATCCCAACTCTAGCTCTGTCTCTGAGCCCTAGTTATCCATTCACTGAATGGAAATGGCAACATGAGCAACTCTGATGATAAAATCGGAAAAACATTTTGCAAATGGTGAAGTGCTGTGAACATGTCAATTGTTGTACTCCACTGGTCTGGATCTGGAGGATTGGTCTGGGCGAGTGCAGGCTGAGCCAAAAAGGCAGCGTTTTCAGCCCAGGCCTTCCTTCTGGCCCCCTGCCTTTCCCATTTTCACTTTCGCACTTCGGGGCTCAGACCGAGGGGAGCGCGCCCTAGAGACTGGTGGTTTCCATTAGAACATGAGCTCCACCTTCCATGGCAATGGGATTCCCAGCCTCTGCACATGTTGGCCCAGACTCTCCAGCCCCCCAGCCCCGCTCCCTCAAATTGTTATCAGTCCCCACGGGATGGCTTCCTGCAAAGCATTGTTTTGTCTGTCCCCTGTTGCTATAGCAACCCAAGAAAGATGTGTGTTTCCAATTCTCTGAAACAGAAACATCTGTGTGCAATTTTGGAAATCCTTGTCGGGGTCCCCGTTTACTATTTTGATCAGTTCTCTCTGACATGTGGAATCCCCAGAGAAGTTCAAAGGGAAAAGACCACTCTAGGCAAACAAGTGCTTCCCATAAGGGCAGGCTGTCTGTGGATTCCTGTCCTCCATTGAATGAAAGCACGGGCAAAGCCACAAATGCTTGGACCCTAATTCCATCCTCCTCTCCAGCCCGAGTCTGAGGAGAGGGGTCAATCCAAAAGACTGAGGTTTGGAGCCCCTTGAAGTTCACTTCCATGAAGGGAGGTGTCTCTTAACTTTCCATGGAAGCTCACATGAGTCCTCAAAACTGCCCTTTATACCTGCCCCATTCTGAGGAGTGATGGAGATAACCCTGGTTAGTCTTGGACGACAGAAATCCTGGGTTTCACTCCCTGTTCTAATTAACCACGTGACCCTAGGTGTCAGAGTCACATCTGGCTTCAGTTCTCTCATATGCAAAATAAGCTGGTTGGATGCCCGTGGTTTCTTTCAAGTCTCAGGTAATTCTGTGCATAAAAATGAGCCAGGAGAGAGGCTTCCACACACCTGCTAACCCCAGGCAGAAATTTACCATTTTACTCATTGGACTATTTCTGGGATATTGTTAAAGAGAAATATTTTTAGCTCTACAATGGAGTGGAAGATTCCTTTACATCTTAAAGTCAAGACCTACGTTTAAGCGCTAATGGGCCACTCTTAGGGAACGTGGGCTGGGGCAATTTATGTAAGGCCCCTAGGAAAGTGGCAGCAGCTTTATAGATACTTCATGAGAAGTAGGTGAAGTTAACAAACGCAAAGTATAAAGTACAGTGTATGAACCAAAGCAACGGGTCTGTAAATTCCTATCCCTTTTTTTTTTTTTTTTTGCAGTCTATCAACTTTCTTCTCTCAAGTTTTCCCAAACCCAAGCATAAACAGACATTTAAAGTCCTTAATGCATATCTGTATCCATATGCTTACATGTCTGTGTACAACTGAAAAGTCACCCAAACTAGACCCTGAACATGGATTTTTGCTTAGTTAGAATTACAACTTTCAAGAATTTTTTAAAAATGTAATTTAGCCCTTTTTTGCAGGGGGAAAGGTAAGGTGTTTATAGAGTATACTCAATTTTTTTGAGTACCTGAGCATTCTAAACCTATTTTTTCCTCTTGGATTTTCAAAAACAACATTTATGTTATTTTTCATCATCATTGTTTTCTCATTTAAATTCTTTTAAAATTGGAGCATAGCTGCTCTACAGTGCTGTGTTAGTTCTGCTGTACACCAGCATGAATCAGCTATATATATACATTTATCCCCTCCTTCTTGAGCCTCCCTCCCACCCTCCACCCCCAGTTCCACCCCTCTGAGTCATCACAGGGCCCTGGGCTTAGCTCCCTGTGCTCTAGGGCATCTTCCCACTAGCTGCCGTCTGTGGGGTCTCACAGAGTCAGACACGACTGGGGCGACTTAGCAGCAGCAGCAGCCGCCCACCAGCTTGATATTTAAACATGGTAGCGTGTATATGTCAGGGCATACACGATGTGATCTTTTAAGATACCATGTTTGTTCTTACACCAGTGAGCTCTCTGCACTCCTCACATCTTGCCCGGCTGTGAGGCTCAGAACTGTTCTGCCTTCCACTACTGTCACATTCCTGCCCCCCAACAACTCTTCCCCCTCTTTCTGTTTAATTCTTCTCATTTGTGACATGCCAAGTTCATGGAAGTTTTGTTAAAATAACTTTGCATAGTCTCTGGCACCATGAAAGCTTGGGACCTTTTGTTTAGTTTATAAATACCATCTGTTTGAATGGCTCTGAAACTTTTTTTTTTTTTTCTCCTTAGCTGTGTTCTGTATTTACAAAATTATTAGAAGACAGAGTCTGGGTAGGTACATTTCCACCATAGTTATGGCTCTATGTCCATGGCTTTTAAGGGTCCCTGAGTTAGTTTCCTAAGGCTTCTTTAACAGATAAGCACAAATTAAGTCGCTTGAAAGTAGTAAGTGAAAGTGTTAGCTGCTCAGTCATGTCTGACTGTTTGTGACCCCATGGACTGTAGCCCACCAGCCTCCTCTGTCCATGAAGTTCTCCAGGCAAGAGTACTGGAGTGGGTAGCCATTCCCCTCTCCAGGGGATCTTCCTGACCCAGGGATAAAACCTGGGTCTCCTGCATTGCAGGCAGATTCCCCACCAAGGAAGTCCTAAATAGCTTAAAACAATGCAAGTGAGTTATGTCATACCTGCAGAGCTAGTTTAAAATGGGTTGCACTGAGCTAAAACCAAGATGTCAGCAGGACTGAGTTCCTTGAGCAGGCTCTAGAGGAGAATCTGTTTCCTCTCTTTTTCTAGATTCTAGAGGTTGCCTGCATTCCCTGCTATGACCTCTTCCTCTACTTCCCTGGTGGCTCAGACGGTAAAGCATCTGCCAGCAATGTGGGAGACCCGGGTTCAATCCCTGGGTTGGGAAGATCCCCTGGAGAAGGAAATGGCACCCCACTCTAGTATTCTTGCCTGAGAAATTCCATGGACCAAGGAGCCTGGTAGGCTACGGTCCACAGGATCGCAAAGAGTCAGACAGGACTGAGCGACTTCACTCTCACTTTTCACTTTCCTCTGGGTTCCAAACCACCAGCAGTGTGCGTATCTGAATCCCAGTCTCTCGCTCTCTTTCACCACATTTTCCATCTTCACATCTTATGCTATGACTCTAAAACCCTTTCTTCCCTCTTAGAATGACTCTTGTGATTATATCAGGCCAACCAGGATAATCAAGGATAACCTCCTCATTTTAATACTGTATTACATCTTCAGAGTCCCATGCACAGCCACACATTTTAAGGGTTAGGACATGGACGTCTTTATGGAGGAGGTCTTATGCACTCTACTATAGCTATCAATACAGGCTTGCCCTAAGCCACCCCATCCCACTATGCTCCCTCTTGCTCACCCAGCCGACGTGGCAGACTGGAGACTGGCCTTGGGATAGTTACCAAACTAAACTAGCATTTATACTGGGCCAGTCAAGAAGACACTCCTGCAGCTTCTCCAGCTATAATATTAAGGAGACCTGAATATCTCAGACTCAAGATCCCAAATTGAATCGTCTCTGTACAGTTGTTAGCAGGTTTTATATTCAGAATGGATAGCCAGCAAGGACCTACTGCAGAGGACATGGCACTCTGCTCAGGGTTAGGTGGCAGCTGGATGGAAGGGGGTTTGCGGGAGAATGGATATAAATATATGTTTGGCTGAGTCCCTTCGATGTTCACCTGAAACTATCACAACATTGTTAATCAGCTATACTGCAGTACAAAATAAAAAATTAAAAAACAAACAAGTAGATTTCCCCATTGGGATTCATTCCCAGCTCATGGTATCACATCTAGAAAAGTTACAAATGGCAGCAAAAGCAGTGGGGCAAACATAGCACCTAACTCTTGCCTGGCCCACAGTAAGCAGACAAAAATATGAATATTTTTTCCATACTAGAAAAGCTAGACAAAAACTTCAGAATTGGAGGCTTCCTGCTCATATTGACTGCTCCAATAAGACCCTTCTGAAGGGGAGAATAGTGTAACAAGTGGTATTTATAGGGTTCTTACTTTTGGCCAGACATTGTTTGAAGTGTGGATATGTATTTTCCTATTTACTTCTCATCTGCACCTATATGATGTTTGTACTTTATTAGTGGCTGGATGGCATCACGGACTCGATGGACGTGAGTCTGAGTGAACTCCAGGAGATGGTGATGGACAGGGAGGCCTGGCGTGCTGTGATTCATGGGGTCACAAAGAGTCGGACACGACTGAGCGACTGAACTGAACTGAACTGCATCCCTTTTTATATATTATGAAGCAAGGGTTTAAACAAAGGTGTTGACCAAGTTCAGGCTACTAGTGAGAATCATTTCTAAGATTCCTCACTATTTCCTAATCTCCCAAATGATTGTCTTCTTCAAAGTTTGGTTCATATACCTCTTAATGCTCACTCCTACAGCAATGACACTGAGTACAATAACTTTAAAAATGATTTATACACAAAGTTTCCTTAAACTTTTGGGAAGGAAATGGCAATCAACTCCAGTATTCTTGCCTGAAAAATTCTGTGGGAGAGTCCGAAGTGTTACAGACAAGAGTCAACGAACACAACTAAGGGACTAAACACACACATCCTTAAACTTAAATCCCCAACCCAATCTCTCCAAGGCACTCCAGACTCATATACATCCACCCATGTATCACTTCAACTTCAAGATCCATTAGCCATCTCCAACTTGTGTCTAGAACCAAATCCCATTTCCCATTCTCCCAGTATGCTCCCAACACCTCCAGTGATTTCCATTTTAGAAAATGTCACCATCCTTTGGTGGTTACCTTTTATCCCTTGCATATTATCCTTCAGTAAATCCTGGTCTCTCTACTTTCATAAATGATCCAGAATTTAAGCAGACTTCACCATCTGAATCTAAACTAGGATGTCAGTAGAAATATAATGTGAACCATATGTGTGATTTTAAATCTATTAAAGTAAAAAGAAACAGTTAAGGACTTCCCTGGTGGTGCAATGGATGAGAATTCACTGGCCAATGCAGGGGACATGGGTTTTGATCCTTGGTCTGGAAAAATTCCCCATACCCCGGAGCAACTAAGCAACCCACTAGCCACAACTACTGAGCCCTGTGCTACAACCACTGGACTCACACACCTGTAGCCTGTGCGCTGCAACAAGAGAAGCCCAATGGAGTCAACAAGAAGCCCAAACATCGCAATGAAGAGCAGTGCACACTCGCCCCAACTAGAGAAAGACCTCACAAAGCAATGAAGACCCAGTGCAACCAAAAGTAAATAATACAATTAAAAAATAAAGATTAAAAAACACAGTTGAATAACACATTTTATTAACATACTTAATAACATTTTATGTAATTATTTGAGCAAAATATTGATATTATCATTTCAGGATGTGATTAATACAAAATAAATATTAGTGAGCTATTTTACAATCTTTATTTCCTACTAAGCCTGATGCTTACTTTACACTTACAGCCCATCTCAGCTTGAATGAGTCACATTCCAAGGGCTCAATGACCATATTTGGCCAGTGGCTTCTGTGCTGGATGGTGCAGACCCAAGATCATAATCCCCCTGGAATTCTACACCAGCCTTCTTACAAGTCTCCTTGCTTCTGTTTTCATTCCTCTGAGTCTGTGATTCACACAATAGCTTTAAAAATGTAAATCAGATGAGTGTGCCACTATATCGCTCACGATATCTCCAAAATGTCCCATTAACAATAAGGTAAACTCCAGAGTTCTTCCAGGACCTGGTCCCAGGACGCCTCCTTGATGCAGTTTTCAGCCGCTCTGCTCTCTTCATGGCCTCCGGTGAACTGGCTCTAGCAGGCACAGTGGACACCCCAACACGGCATCTTGCATCCCCCTGCTGGCTTTTCTGTGTTCATCCTCCACCCTCTGGGAGCCATACTCTCTAACAGCTGACCCATGAGACCTTCTTTAAAAGACCTTTGTGTGCCTAGGACTTAACCCTTTGGCCTGTCCTGACAGAGTCCTGGAAAGTTTATTTTCTCCAGACTCCTTGATGTATATTAGAATCTCCAGGAAAGATCAAGCTGAGGCCAAGACTTTGCCTGAATTCTTACCATTTCCTTCCCCCACCCCCAATACTCCCCTTATAGCTTCCTTCTGAGTGCACTTCCTTAATGAATCACTAATAAGGGAATCTGGGCAGCCCATCCTAAGCCATTGGCCTTGGACACACTCTCCCATCAGGGCTGTCTTTGTACATGCTATCCCTAAGTCTAGAACTCTCTCCCCCCAGAGAGAAACATAGCCGGCTACTCTCCCTTCATGCAGGACTCTTCCCAAGCATCACTGCTTCCAGAGAAAACTTCTGTTTCTTTGTTTCTCCTTTCTTGCTTTATTTTTCCACATAATATTCATCACCATTGGACATATATAAGTGGGATTTACTGTTGCTTATGATAGTTTTGCATATATTTTTTCCCTCACTGGAATACAACTTCATGAAAGAAACAGTTTTGTTTTATTCAAATGGTATCCCCAACACTCAAAGGTGTGCTCACAGATACTGTGATTTGAATGTTGTTGAATTAATAAATGAGTGAGTGAAGGCTGGAATGAATGAACTGATGGAGACAGGCCCAAACTAGACAATGTAATTCCAGCATTCATACTGTGTACGTTTAAAAAGCTTAATCTGCAAAGAGTGTTTCAAATTGTCTCTGTGCCCATATGTGTTGTTGTTTAGTCGCTAAGTTGTGTCCAACTCTTTGTGATCCCATGGACTGTAGCCCACCAGGCTTCTGTCCATGGGGATTTCCAGGCAAGAATACTGGAATGGGTTGCCATTTTCTTCTCCAGGGTCTGGGCCCATATGTTCTTCCATAAATGTTTGGCATCACTGATTCTGTATGCCTCTTGTGGCATACCCCCCCAACCCCTGCTCTGTAATAAGGGAATAAGATCTATCTCTTGGGGCAAGGGGAGCTGAAGCATGCATTACCCCTGAAACCCTACCAGCTATTAGAAATCCTAGGCTCTCACTTTTCAGCCCAGCTTAGACTTCAACCAATAATGCAAACATCATTAACCAATGTCAAACTGAACACACACAAATTCAGGTTGAGTAAATGAAATAAACACAAAATGCCTAGCACAGTTCCTGGAATACAAGATGCCCTTTATTCCCAGTAGCTATAATTATTGTGGCAATTATTTACACCCTGACATCGTCCTTAAAATCTGAGTCTGAAACTCAATGACATCAACGTGAAGGAATGAGGTCTGATGGTGAACAGAACTGGTTCTCAGAAGAGGAAACTGATAAAATGTGCAGAGCCACATTTCCAGAGTGTTATGTGCGAAGCATTGACCACTGTAACCTGCACAGTAGAAGCAAGAAGTAACAAGCTAGGGGAACATATGATTTCCCCAGAGGAAAAGAATTATCATCTCTGTGGCTTTAGTAACAAGGCTATTCAGTAAACTTGGTTGGTAGTTTGCAGGCTGTCTGAAAATACTAGTACATTCTTCCAGTGCCCCAGCCAATATTGCTTTTGGAATAGAGATTATTGGCAGATGTGAAAAGACGACTGAAATAGCTTAGAAATGAGTTCTCTCTTGTGCTAATCACCCCAACCTTTTCCTGTTTAAGTAAACCAATGTAGTGAGCATGCACTCTGTCCATAAATGTCAGTTAGCTTGGGAGTCATTTGATTCACCAAGGAAATGTAATCAAATGACAAAATAATGATTGCATTAAGATTCTTATTATTAATATCAAGACCGCAAGCAACATAGAAAATGCCACAATATTCCTGGGAAAATGAACACCCACCATGTTCCTGCCCAACCAGAAATTGTGCTCATAGTACCAAATCAGAGTGCACACGCATTTCCTTGGTCCCCTGGATGCTCCAGCCCTTGGATGGGATGCTGGGGAGGGCCCAGGGGCAAGGGTGAACTGGGCAGCTTGAGGCTCATGCTTCTTGTCCTGTGTTGTCCTACTCGCTGTTGTAATGAACAACCACAAACAGCAACAAGCTTTAGTGGCTTAAAATAACACGAATTAATTATCTTAATATTCTGGATAGCAGAAGTCTGTGTTGGGTCTTACGGGGCTAAAATCTAGGTGTTCACAGGGCTGTGTTCCCTCCGAGGCACCAGGGGAGAATTTATTTCCTTATCCAGTCCAGCTTCTAAAGTCCATTTCCTTCCTTGATGAGGCCCCTTAGACATTCTCAGAGTCCACAGCATCTTCTGGTCGTTTTCTCTCCGGGACCTCTGCTTCAGTCATCACGTCTCCTTCTCCAACCCTGACACTTCCTCTTATAAGACCCAACCAGATAATCTAGCATCATCTACTCATCCCAGAGTCCTTAACTTAACCACACCTGCAAAGTCCCTCTTGCCTGGGAAGGCAACATACTCTCAGGTTCCAGGATTAGGATGTGGATGTCTCTGGAGAGGCTATTCTGTCTACCACACACCCTGCAATAGCACCTCCCTATTCCTTCTGTATTTCTTGCTCTTTCTTATGTGAGCTGTGAACTCCCCTTAGCACAAAGGTGTTGCCCAAACACTGTGCTAAAATATTTAACTAAACTTTAGCGTGGCTTCTACCCACACAGGACTGTGTCCCTAAAGATGCTGAGTCCTTTGCTCAAGAAAATGCAAGGCTACCAAACTCCACTTCACTTTTCTATTTCTTGGGCTTCCCTGGTGACTCAGAGGGTAAACAATCTGCCTGCAATGCTGGAGACCTGGGTTCAATTCCTGAGTTGGGAAGATTCCCTTGGAGAAGGGAATAGCTATCCACTCCAGTATTCTGGCCTGGAGAATTCCATGGACAGAGGAACCTGGCATGCTACAGTCAATGGAGTCGCAAAGAGTCAGACACGACTGAGCGATTTTCACTTTCACCAAACTCAAAAGGTATATTGCCCCAACCCACCTCACCAAAGCATTTTCAGTAATACTCTGCTTACTCCCTTCTAATTCTTCCACTTTTATATATTCCTCCAGTTCTCTTTTGTTCTCCCCTTCTCACTCCTCCATAGGCCCTTTTGGTTCCCTATCTGTTCCCTCTTATAAAAACCTGGTTTTCCACCTTTAATAAGTGTCCGGAGCTCTGCTTTTTTGGCACCTCTATCACAGCAAACAGCAAAAGAGAATCTGATATCAGCCTTTTGCAGTTTTATCTCTCTGTGTTTTCTCATAGAAATAGGGATCAGAGTTTGTAAGATACTGAGAGATCAAGCAAATTTACATGTAGAAAGATGCTCCTAAACACAGGACCCTTGGCCTCTGCTCCAGGCAAGGTAACTGCATGAATTAGGGCTGGTAGATTATCAGAGACACTTCCGGGAAGAGACGGGGTTTGAGTTAAGACTTGAAAAATCTTCTGGTGGAGGGATGAGCACAAAGAAAGAACAGAAGACAGGAGAGGTCTGACAAGTGGAACTGATTCTGCCCAGGTATAGAAACTGAAGAGAACCAAGTCATACATAATAAACCTGCTCTATGAGGAAGTCTAGGGAAGTCCTCATTTCCCCCCCCCCCCCCATATTCTCTTTTTTGTTCTTGTTTGTTTGTTTTTGACCACACTATGCAGCTTGCATGATATTAGTTCCCTGACTGGAGATTGAAGCTAGGACCCCAGCAGTGAGAGTGCCAAGTTCTAACTGCTGGGGTGCCAGAGAATTCCCACTTTTTTTTTTTCCCAAGTTCCATTTCCTTGGCTGATCAGTTACTTTTAGATCCACCGCTGCTTATCTTCCATTTTCTGTTGATTCCCCCCCCCCCCCCATATTCTCTTTTTTGTTCTTGTTTGTTTGTTTTTGACCACACTATGCAGCTTGCATGATATTAGTTCCCTGACTGGAGATTGAAGCTAGGACCCCAGCAGTGAGAGTGCCAAGTTCTAACTGCTGGGGTGCCAGAGAATTCCCACTTTTTTTTTTTCCCAAGTTCCATTTCCTTGGCTGATCAGTTACTTTTAGATCCACCGCTGCTTATCTTCCATTTTCTGTTGTTCATTCTCCCTTTACAATCTTTATATGGCTACAATAAGCAGAGTTTTATACTTATACTTATACTCTTATACTTATACTCTCCACAAAGAGAGATTGTCTAGCAGCGCTAGATGGCGAAATACAGATGGAGAGACACAGCACTGCCTGGGTTCTGGTTACCTGTGCTCCCTTCCACACAGCCTGAGTCATCAAAGACCCTCTACTCCCGATGGCAGGACTAAGAACTAGACTTTCCAGGTGGCTGCTGCTGAGTCACTTCAGTCGTGTCCGACTCTGTGTGACCCCACAGATGACAGCCCACCAGGCTCCCCCGTCCCTGGGATTCTCCAGGAAAGAACACTGGAGCGGGTTGCCATTTCCTTCTCCAATGCATGAAAGAGAAAAGAGAAAGTGAAGTCGCTCAGTCGTGTCCGACTCTTAGTGACCCCATGGACTGCAGCCCACCAGGCTCCTCCACCCATGGGATTTTCCAGGCAAGAGCACTGGGGTGGGGTGCCATCACCTTCTCCAGACTTTCCACGTGGAGCTAGTGGTAAAGAACTCACCTGCCAATGCAGGAGACGCAAGTGACATGGGCTAGATCCCTGGTGGGGAAGATCCCCTAGAGGAGGAAATGGCAACTCACTCCAGTATTCTTGCCTGGGAAATCCCACGGCCAGAGGGGCCTGGTGGGCTGCAGTTCTGGGGGCCACAGAGTCAGATGGGACTGAGCAACTAAGCACACTTTACACTAAGCAGCTTTGTTTCAACAGTTAGCATTTGTTACACCCGAGAGTTCAAGAAGGGAAGGGATGGCTGACTCTTGATCTCTTTTACTCTGCATATTTATTCTCGCAAAAACATGCCTTCCATGTCCAGAAACAGAGTAGAATGATAAATGTTAGAAATACAGGCATGACTTCCTTCCCTGATGACTAATCTCCAATCAAGACTTTCACTGGAGCAAGATTTACGAACAGCCCTAGCCCCCAGGTATCTTGGAATCAACCTTCAGCTGAATCCTTCATAACCACTTGCTGTTTTACAGCCTGGCCACCAACAAAGACTCCAGTCATGGGCTGTTGCCTTCTTAATGGGCCAAAGTTAAACTTCCCTCAAATGCTCTTACATCTGAATAATAAATACTAGTTTTCCACAAAAGATACATATTTATTAAGCTTCTTAAAACAGTAATAAAGAACCAGATCTGCATAAAAAGAGGAAAAGAGATTACTCCCCTCTAGTATCTGTAGTGTCCACAAAAGAAAAATGATAGAAATAAATAACATACTTTCATAAAGCCACAATAAGCACATAGAAAAAACATTGCCTAGGTAACCAGGGAAGGTATTCAGAAGAGGCTATAGTTAAAGTGATGCTTGATGGTGAAATAGTATAATCTTGCTAGGTATAAGATTTTAAGGGGAAGGTCATTTATGTAAAGGGAATAAAATTACAAAAGAATAAAAGAGTATGGCGTATTTATAAAATGCCAGTCATTCAATGGTTTAGATTTTGGGTGAGAAAGGGTTCTTGAGAAAATAAAATTGTGACAGGACAATAGGATGGATCCTAAGAAACCCTGCATGCTGCAGGTAAGATTTGAGTTTTGTCCTCTAGGTGATGGAAAGTGACTGAAAAACACTTGGCACAGGAATGAGTGTGCCCAGTTTTATAGCTAAAAGTGATGGCTTGGTCAAATAGCATAAAGAATGTTGAGGAGCATAGTGAGACAATAATGAAGCAAAAAGACTGGATTTCAAGCACTTATAGTAGTCCCAGCAATAATCCAGTCTAACAGAAATGTTCATAGTAAAGAGGTGCAAAATATAAGGGAAAAAAACTTACAGTAGAATGGACAGCAATTGATTGGGGAACAAAAGAGTGTGGAGATTTTTGGTTTGAGTTATTGGGATGCATTGGTACCACCAACTGGATGAGAGGCGAGATACATAAAGGTTTCTCCAAAGACTTTTCCACCACTAACTGATAGAACTGTTTGGAAATAGTTCCTATGACTGGGCAGACCCCGAAGCCATTGAAAGGCTGTGACTGCTTATAGAACTCCTTTGTAGGAAGCAGTCACCTTCCTGATGCCTACAGTGCTTAAATAGATGGAAATGCTGAGACAGATTGTCTGGAAAATATTTCACCATTAGAAGTGATCTAACTGTGAAAGTGTCTATTGGAACAGCCACAATTCCCAAACTCCTTAAGGCCTTTTCCTCTCAAGAGAAGAAGTGAAATAAGCAAGACTAACTTCTTCCCCACAGGAATTTTGCAAGAAGAAATGCTGGGAATAGCTAATTCATCTATGAAAGTGAAGCCCAGCTGGAATGGCCATGGTCTATGGAATCACTGCTTCTAAAGCTGAAACAAAATTGAAATGGAATCTGTCAAGAGTGCAGCCTTTCACTGACCAGATAATATGAAATCTTTGATCGGTGACTCTGGGACAGACACTGGGAAGAGAAAAGTGGCCAACTGAGTGATACAAACAATTTGTCTGACCTTTTGAAGACATGTGAGCTCATTGTGAAATGGAAAATAACCAGATCCCAGAGCCAGGTCAGAGAAGAGAGATGAGCTTCAGTGAGTCTCATTTTATAAAAAAGAAAGTTGGAATCTAGGAGATATTAAGAGGGTTGTCAAAAATTTAACAGAAGTTTGAAAGTGGAGACCTGTTGACCCAATAGGATGGACATAATTTGAAGGGTTTGAATTAGCACAAAGCTTTATGCCTATAAGTGAGTAACATTCAGTGTATATCTGCTCTTTGCATGGATGCATCCCAAGTTCAAGATATTTTAAGTATCAATGATAAGTTCAGGTCAGTTCTTGAATAATAAGATATTCCTGGACAGGTTGGGTAGAGTAAATTTTTCATTACTTAAATCTATTTTATGATTTAAAATTCTGTTAATCAATTCCTAAGTCTATGTTCTCTGCAACAATAACACAGGTCTTCAAAGATCCTGCAGTACATCAGAAACTACATTATTATTATCATCATCATTATCATTGCTGATGTTTATTCATTCAGTGCTTTATATGTGGCGGATATAACACTAAATATTTTACACACATCATCTTATCTGTTCCTCAAAATCATCTTGCGATTTAGGCTGGTATTATTATTACCCCATAGAAGAGAAAAATTAAGTTGATAAAGAAGTAATATGTTCAATAATCCTATAGCTCTTCCATGGCAGAGCCTGAATTAAAGACCGTAAGATTCAGAGAGGGCTTTGAGGTCATATCTGCCAAAACTCTGCGTACTTCTCAGCAACAGGACATTAAGCTAGGTCCTGCTTGAAAGCACTCAGGGATGGGGCTTCATTACCCCCAGGGACAATTTGTCTTCATTTCAGACATCTGTAACTGCTCTCCCTATAAAGAAGTTGAACTCTGTATCTTTGTAACATTTAATCATTAGTCTTGGTTACGTCCCCTTGAGACCCTCACAATACTTTAAGTGTGTCATCCATCTGAGAGCTGTTCAAATATGCAAAGACACAGTCTTCTCTCTCCAGTATCATTTTTTTCCCTTCAGTTACCTTTGATATGTCTGACTCTTGAATCTCTTACCATTTTTAGTATCCACTTAGAATTTCTCTTGCAGCCATCAAGAATTCCAAAGTACTCCAAAAGTAGACCACCAGTCCTTTAGACAACAGAATTAACAACAAAACTTTAAAACTGAATCAAAGTAGGAATAATTTGTGCAGGGGATCATGTTTAAATCCTGACTTTGCATTTTGCTTAGATTCTCTGAACCTCAATCCTCACCTGTTGTTAATAAATTGAGATAATGATATCTTGCCCATTGTTCATTAGGAACAAAATAATGTACAAAGAATATCACATTGCCTGATAACAGCTCTAAAATAAAGTCTAAAAATAGTATATCATACTGTGTTTGGAGGTAATAAAAGTAAACATTATGCTTTGAAATTATTGAGAATGGACTTCCATCTCCAGGAAAATGGAGTGGACCTCATTTTTTCCAAGTACATACAACTAAAAAATCTAGACATTAACACATAAGAAGACTTTGAAAGTTGAAAAAAGGCAGGCAGACAAGCCAGAAGTTGAAGACTCAAGGAACAATAGGAAAAGGCTCTCCCCGAGTTTTCTTTTTGCCTCATGTATCCAAACTGGGAGATAAAGAAGCCAGCAACTTGGAGATACCAATGGACACAGACACCAACAAAGCACGTTCTCTTAATCAGAGGACTAGAAAAGGAACAGACTAGCAGGGTGCAAAGATGCTAAGCAATAAGCAGGGTACTAAAGTCAAATACCACAGAAAACAGTGGTCCACCCATATCCACAGCAGCAAATGCGAAGCAAGGAGAGGCCCAGACTTCCAGCCTCACAACGCTGAAACAAAACACTCCAATACCCAAGATCAAAGTGGTACCAGAAGGCAAGAAAAATAGAGTTAAAACAGAAAACAAAAATAAAGTAGCCTAGTTAAGCCCTGAAATATCAAAAAATTATAATAAATGTAAATTATCTAAGTACACCAATTAAAAAACAGAGATCAGCAGAGACTCTTTAAAAATATTACCCAGTTAATTTTGTCTATAAGAAACTTACCTAAGTGTGATATATATACCATTTGAAAGTAAAAGGATAAAAACATATACTATGCAAATATTAATCAAAGGAATACAGGAGTGACTGTACATGTGTACTAAGTTTTTTCAGTCATGTCCGACTCTTTGCAACCCTGTGGACTGTAGCCTGCCAGGCTTCTCTGTCCACAGAATTATCCAGGCAAGAATACTGGAGTGGGTTGCCATGCCCTCCTCCAGAGCAGGAGTGACTATGTTACTGTTAAATAAAGCAGACTTCAGGGTGAAGAAAATTATCAGAGATAGAGATCTTATATGGTTAAAAAGGAGCCAATCCAACAAGAAGAGGTAGAGATCCAAAATGTGCATGTACCTAACAACAGAGTTGCAAAATATGTGGAGCAGAAAGTGACCGCACTAAAAGGACAAAGAGGAAAATCTACGAGTGTGCCTGAGGACTTCAACATTCCTTTCTTTCTCGTTGCGTGATAGAAGGACTAGACAGAAAATCAGAAAGCATTTAGAAGAATTTTCAGCATCACCAAACAACAATATGAACATTTTGAAGATTACCCCAACCAACGACAACAGAATACACACTCTTTCTAAGTGCCCACGAACCATATATCAAGATAAGTCCTTCCTTGGGGCAAAAAACAAACCCCAACAAATTTTAAATACTTGAAATCACCCAGTATTCTCTGCCCACAAAGTCATCAAACTAGAAATCAAAAACAGAAAAGTACCTGAAAAGTGAGCAACAATACCCATCTAAACAGTCCAGGGTTCAAATGGAAGTTCAAGGGTATTAAAAAAAAAAATTGACTTAATGAAAACAATACAGTATAAAATGATTTGTAGGATACAGCTAAAGGAGGAAGTGGACAGCATTAAATTTATACACTATAGGAGATGAAGTGTCAAAGTAAATCCAAAGCAATGAAGAAAATCAGATGAGAGCAGAAACCAATGAAGAAATAGAAAGAGAAAAAAGACAAAGATAGCACAGAAAACAAGTAAGCAGAAAGATGGTGTGTTGAGAAGATTGATATTACTGACAAATTTCTAGGGAAGCTGACAAAGGAGAGAAGAGTGTTGACGCAAATTAGAATACCAATATCAGAAATGAAGTAAGACTTGTCACTACAGGAACGCCACGCATAGAAAAGCCTGTGAACAGCTCTGGAAATCAGTTGGGCAGTTTCTTTAAAAATTAGTCATTCAGCTACCATATGACCCAGCCTTGGCACTATTGGGCATTTAACCCAGAGACATGAAAATGTATGTTCACACAAAAATCTGTATACTAATGTTTATATTAGTTTGTCACTCTGCTTATTTAACTTTATGCAGAGTACATCATGAGAAATGCTGGTCTGGATGAAGCAGGAAATGGAGTCAAAATTGCTGGGAGAAATGTCAATAACCTCAGATACGCAGATGACAACACCCTTATGGCAGAAAGTGAAGAGGAACTAAAAAGCCTCTTGATGAAAGTGAAAGAAGAGAGAGAAAAAGTTGGCTTAAAGCTCAACATTCAGAAAACAAAGATCATGGCATCTGGTCCCATCACTTCATGGCAAATAGATGGGAAACAGTGGAAACAATAACAGACTTTATTTTTTTCAGCTCCAAAATCACTGCAGATGGTGACAGCAGCCGTGGAATTAAAAGACACTTCCTCCTTGGAAGGAAAGTTATGACCAAGCTAGACAGCATATTAAAAAGCAGAGACATTACTTTGCCAACAAAGGCTGTCTAGTTAAGGCTATGGTTTTTCCAGTGGCCATGTATGGATGTGAGAGTTGGACTATAAAGAAAGCTGAGACATCAGTTCTTCAGTGCCTGTCTCTTATACACATCTAGATGTGTATAAGAGACAGCAGTGGAAACAATAACAGACTTTTATTTTTTTCAGCTCCAAAATCACTGCAGATGGTGACAGCAGCCGTGGAATTAAAAGACACTTGCTCCTTGGAAGGAAAGTTATGACCAAACTAGACAGCATATTAAAAAGCAGAGACATTACTTTGCCAACAAAGCCTGTCTAGTCAAGGCTATGGTCTTTCCAGTGGCCATGTATGGATGTGAGAGTTGGACTATAAAGAAAGCTGAGCCCTGAAGAATTGATGCTTTTGAACTGTGGTGTTGGAGAAGACTCTTGAGAGTCCCTTGGACTGCAAGGAGATCCAACCAGTCCATCCTAAAGGAAATCAGTCCTGAATATGCATTGGAAGGACTGATGTTGAAGCTGAAACTCCAATACTTTGGCCACCTGATGCGAAGAGCTGACTCATTTGAAAAGGCCCTGATGCAGGGAAAGATTGAAGGCAGGAGAAGAAGGGGACGACAGAGTATGAGATGGTTGGATGGCATCACCAACTCAATGGACCTGAGTTTTAAGCTCCAGGAGCTGGCGATGGACAGGGAGGCCTGGCATGCTGCAGTCCATGAGGTCGCAAAGCGTCAGACACAACTGAGCGACTGAACTGAATGATTAATAATTGTCTAAAACCGGAAACAACCCAGATGCCCTTCAATAGGTGAATGGTTAAACAAAATATGATATATTTGTATCATGGGATACTACTCAGAAATAAAAAGGAACACATTAATGATGCATTTGACAATCTAAATACAGTTAAATTATGCCAAGTGACCCAAATGACAAAAGTCAATCTCAAAGGGCTGTATAATATGTTAGTCAATTTATATAACTTTTGAAATGACAAAATTTTAGAAATAAAAAACAGACTAATTGTTACCAAAGGTGAAAGAGAGAGTAGTGGATTTGTCTCTTTACTGTACCCATGTCAATTTCTTCATTGTAATATTGTCCCGTAGTTTTGCAAGATATTATAATTGGGTGAAACTATGTAAAATGTTTGTGATGTCTCTTATTTCCCGCCATTTTATGTTACAACTACAATTACCCTGAATTTTTAAAAATAATTAAAATTTATTGATAAGAATAGCATGTATCATAATTCCTTGAAAATCTATAAGCTGTGATGTATGTTCTGGATTAACTTGTTTCTCACTGTGAACAGAAGGATATTTGTAACTGTTATACAGAAAGATATTTGTCATTACGTGTGTTTGGAAAATGCTGGCTTAAATTCATTTCTTTTTCAAGAATTCTCAGAATCTTGATTATGCTTCTTGTGGTTTTTCAAATGATTAGTAAAATAAACAGCATTTTTCCTAATGTCTTAATCATTGAGACTTATCCCCTCCCCTTCTTCCTAAAACACATGCTCAACACATCAGAGAAATGTTTTGAGAGCAGTATCCCATGGAATTCACTCAAGAAAATGCCAGTGTCAAAGGGCTTCCCAGGTGGCTCAACAGTAATCCTCCTGCCAATGCAAAAGACTCAAGAAACACAGGTTCACTCCCTGGGTCAGGAAGATCCCTTGGAGGAGGAAATGGCAACTCACTCCAGTATTCTTGCCTGGAAAATTCCATGGACCGAAGTCTGGCAGGCTGCAATCCATGGGGTCACAAGAAGTCTGACATGACCAAACACGCACACAGACATGGAATATTCTATTTGGTACTCCAGCTTTATAATGGAAGGAAGGAAATATTAGGCAGAGACAGTAACTTATCAGAAGACACAAAACATATAAGAGTATCTATTTCTGAGGGCACGGGACTATGCAGAGGGCTCAAAGAAAATCAGAAGGGATGTCAAGCGGCCAGATCGTGAAGGAACTTGATTGCCACGCCAGGGAGTTTAGACTTTGTCCTGGAAGCCACAGAGTCTCTACTTAAGCCTCTAGGTCTATCCTTTTATTCTACAGTGAGGACACTGAGACGGAATAAGTTTGATCCATTTATATATATCTGTGTAGATCTGACTTTATGAATTCTGAAGATGTGAATAGAGCTTGCTTTAGCCTTTGACATCAGTAATTATGGAGCACCTATAAAATAGCACTTAAATTCAAAATATGCTTGTGTATACTCTCAGTATCCTCTATAGACAGTAGCTTTGCAGGAATTCTTCCTCAAATATCCTTAATTTTGTAGAAGGGACGATAACCCCAGAATAATAGAAACAAGGCAAAACCCAGTCTTCTGTCTTCCAGACAAAATCTCTATGTATTCTCCATTTTTTTTTTCTTTTGAGGGACCTTTAGCCTGTACTCAGACATAACCCTTAGAGGAATATTGTCTTGCATCTGAGTTTCTTCCAGAGGAGGCAACCCTGGGCTACATTAGAATCCTACACACTGATTAAAAGCATTCTTAGCACTGCAGCCTCCTTTATGAAAGCTTTTCATCATGGACCTCAGTTAGAAAAAATTGGTCAACAGTTCCATTTCCAACCTGTATTTTGAGAACAAATTAGCAGATCTGTCAGTAGGAAGGAAAGATGGGGGTTGGCAGTGAGAATTGTTTTTCCGTGGCTTTGGTATAAAATAATCTGGTTTGAATTGTTTTAAAGTACAAAAACAAATGGCATTCAGCCGTGAATCTTAACTCACAGTATCAGTTTGAAAAAAATGTTGTTTTCCTTTACAACTTAATGGTGCATCGCGTTGGGCACCTGGGCCCCATTACAGGAGTTCCCAAGAGGGAAATGTCAGCTCAGACATAATTTACAATCCCAAGTACAGTTTTTTGCTAAGGCCTCTCGTGGCTCTGTCCACATTCCAGATGACAGGCCTTCAAACTAAAGTCATTTACATTCTGTCCTGTCACATCCTAGCTTTCATATTTTTTTTGTGGCCGCTCTGCAGCTTGTGGGATCTTATGGCCCCAAACAAGGGGTAGAACCCAGGCCCCAGCAGTGAAAATGGAATCCAAACCACTAGACCACCAGGAAATTCCCAGATTGTAACATCTTTAATTCCAGAGAATAGGATAAGTCTTCTCAACAAAAACTGTACTTATTAATACAATACCAAAGATTTCTGCTACTATAGTCCCTGGCAAGGAACAATGAGCATGGGCTAATATTAATTTATTCAATGTCATTATAAAAGTTCAAAAAACAAATAGGAGTGATTGCAAACTGGTCCCTGCCTTAGGAATACCAGCAGCAGATACTGCTGCTGCTAAGTCGTTTCAGTCATGTCCAACTCTGTGTGACCCCATAGATGGCAGCCCACCAGGCTCTGCCGTCCCTGGGATTCTCCAGGCAAGAACACTGGAGTGGGTTGCCACTGCCTTCTCCAATGCATGAAACTGAGAAGTGAAAGGCAAGTCGCTCAGTCGTGTCCGACTTTTAGCGACCCCGTGGACTGCAGCCCACCAGGCTCCTCCGTCCATGGGACTCTCCAGGCAAGAGTGCTGGAGTGGGGTGCCACTGCCTTCTTGATTTCAAATAAGCCTGAAAGGATATACATGCATTATATGCCATATCTGCACACAAAATCATCTGAACATACTGTCTGAAAGTTTCCACTGCGCTGTTTTTCATGCAAATTTGACCTATTTGTAAGCTCCTCCGTCCATGGGACTCTCCAGGCAAGAGTGCTGGAGTGGGGTGCCACTGCCTTCTTGATTTCAAATAAGCCTGAAAGGATATACATGCATTATATGCCATATCTGCACACAAAATCATCTGAACATACTGTCTGAAAGTTTCCACTGCGCTGTTTTTCATGCAAATTTGACCTATTTGTACAATAAGACAGAGAGATCAGCTTCCACTAGAGGAGCCATGTCTCTACCATAAAGTTGTATGTCTTTATGAGAATGTCTGAATCAGGTTTTCTTGAATACCGTTTCTTTTTCTAAACTCTTGTTAATTCCGCATAGCCCGGAATGAATGGAGAAAACATGACTATGTAATTAGAAATATTTAAGTTCAAGCTCTTACCTGCAGCAATGGTTAACTTTAGGCAGGTTACTTTAACTTTCGAGAGCGATTTCTTTGGTCATAAAATAGAGCTAAGGATGTCTATTTCAGAATCTTTGTGATGATTATGAGGCTGTGCTTGTAAAATGTCTGGCTTTATAGAGGATGCCTTCCCTCCATCCAAATAACCCTGAAAAAACCCTTTGTCTATAGTTCTCCTTATATTATCATCATTTATGTACACTATTTAGGCTGCACGCCATGAGTCGCTTGAAGAGAGGTGGCTTTTTGGTAAATGGTGCAGGTATAAATCTGTGTTGTTTGTGCTTTAAACGCAGTGAATATCACACGGTAGAAATTCATACAACAAAGGGAGTAAGTAATTGAAATAATTGGAGATATTCCATCCCCTCTAATTTGTGCCTTGGGTTCTGAGAGTCCTGAAGGTAGAGATAATGTGTTTCTTATCTTTGTACCCTACGTTCCTAGCACAACAGTTTGCATAGTCTTGGTGATCAATACATGTGTTGCTTTGAATAAAACATACTTAATATTTCTTAATTCTCCTCCACCACCTCTGATTCTGGGCTGAGTATATAGGAAGTTCTCAATAGAGCTCAGTACATCATTTTACTTAATGAACTCATGGACAATCCCTGGGGAAGCCACAAATCTCATCACCCAAGTAGTGAACCATTTGTGAGTTAAGTAGACACACCACATTAATCTTGTCGATCTGGGAACATATCCAATTTGTATTGCTTCAGTTTCATAGGTTGGAAGATAGAGAGGCCAAAATACACAGAGTCACAAGTAATGCCATCTTTATACAGCCCGCCATGTTCTTCATGACTCTTCTCCCTACGGCATCATCTCCCACCCCCAACTCACTTGATCTCCCCTGCATTCCGGCCATAACATTCCCTCCTGCATCTATAGACTTGTATGAGCAATTTCAGATGACTGCAGTGCCTTCATACTCTGTCTGCTAGACAGCCTCCTGCAAAAATCACGGCATGAGCTGCACAGCTCCCGTGCAAGAGTCCCCCAGGTTCCTAAGCAGAGCTACACAAGCTGTCCTCTCTCCACTCAGCATGACCCTCACATTACACTTCACAGCACTGGTCCTGTAGCTTCATACCCTGTTCTCTAGAAAAATCATGAGCTACTTGAAAAATTTAATTTTAGGGCATAGCAATCCCTAGTGGCTCAGATGATAAAGAATCTGCGTACAGTGCAAGAGACCCGGTTTCCATCTCTGAGTCAGGAAGATCTCTGGAGAAGGAAATGGCTACTCACTCCAGTATTCTTTCCTGAAGAATTCCACGGACAGAGGAACCTAGCAGGCTATAGTCCATGGGTCACAAAGAGTCAGGCATGACTGATTGATTATCTCTTTCAATGCATGGCACATTCAGTTCAGTTCAGTTCAGTTCAGTCGTTCAGTCGTGTTCGACTCTTTGCGACCCCATGAACTGCAGCATGCCAGGCCTCCCTGTCCATCACCAACTCCCGGAGTTCACCCAAACCCATGTCCATTGAGTTGGTGATGCCATCCAACCATCTCATACTCTGTCCTCCCTTTCTCCTCCTTCCTTCAATCTTTCCCAGCATCAGGGTCTTTTCAAATGGGTCAGTTCTTTGCATCAAGTGGCCAAAGTATTGGAGTTTCAGCTTCAGCATCAGTCCTTCCAATGATTATTCAGGACTGATTTCCTTTAGGATGGACTGGTTGGATTTCCTTGCAGTCCAAAGGACTCTCATAGAAGATGTTTAGTAAGAATTTTCCAAATTCACAGAGAAAGCAAAAGTGAGTACCCAGGAAAAGGAGGAAAGAGAAATTAGCTCAACAAGAAAAAGATGCTAAGCAGTGCATGTATCTTAAATTTCTCTAATGCCTTAATTCAATAGCTATTTCTTTACTGATTTAAAAATGATATGTGTATACTATTTACCAATAGATAAACTTCTAGATCTATGGAATCAAGGAAAAAAATGTGAACTTTACTTACTAGCAAATTTCATATTTTGAAACCTAAAACTCATTTTCCAGAAAAGTATTCTAGCCTCCTTGTTATTATTTTAATAATGGCAAAGTGGAAACTAAAAAAAATGCTATGTAAGTGTTCATCAGATTTAAATAAAAAAGAATCCTTCTGTTAGTAGTTTTCATTTTTCTTTGTTTTTAAAATTGGAGCATAATTTTAAATGTATACATTATTATTAAAAGGTATACATATATGCCCTCCCTCTTGAGCTCTCTTCCACTCCCCCATCCTACCCCTCTAGTCATCACAGAGCATCAAGCTGAGCTTCCTGTGCTGTAGTTTACTTTTAATTTTGTATACATTTCAAGAATATTTCAAAGTCACCCAAGAGAACTCAAATCTTCAATTAGCCCTTATTTTCTGGTTTTTCAAGCTTTCTGTAATTTCCAAGTTTCTAGTTTTAGTAATTTGTCAGTGATCTGAGGGTAATGCACACACACACTCAATCTTTCATGAGTCATCTTCAGCCCCAAGCACAGTAGCTATGAGAATAACACTTTTTTTCCTGTCTTTGACATTTCAGTTCTCAACTTTGGAAATCTGTCTGCAGTTGGATTTAGTTTAAATATGATGTCAAGTTTTCCACTATCTCATGAGAAAAACATGTCTCTCCTAAGTCTAAATTGTGTTTAAATAAGTCTAATTGTGCTTACTCTTGTGTTAATTCGGGGAATTCCTAGATTCCTTTGCAGAGAAGGGAAAATAACAGCATCCTAACTGTGGATGATAAGGGAGATCATCACAGAATGATACATGTCAGCCATCAGCAGTGCTTCCTCATAAGCGAATTAAGATACAGAAGGGTAGGAAGAGCTGAATTGGAGAGGTTATAGATAGCATTTGGGTGAGAAAATGCAAGAATAGCCATTTTAGTGGGCATTGTTTTCTTAACACCTAAAATACTGCATATGGTAATTGTTCAAAAATATTTGTTTAAAAAAAAGTACATCAGTGATACTGCTTCACAGGGAGAGATTTAGTACATGTGAATGGCAGGAACTTCAAGGAAAGGACATTTTTGCACAATGATGGAAGTGGAGTGAAATGAAGTCTCCCAATCATGTCCTACTCTTTGCCACCCCACGGACTGTAGCCTACCACACTCCTCTGTCCAAGGGATTTTCTAGGCAAGAGTTCTGGAGTGGGTTGCCATTTCCTTCTCCAAAGCTGTTCTTTTTACTTTTCCACCAAAAAAATTGCTTTTGAGTAGTACAAAGATGAACTATGTTACTTTTTTTTATAATATGAGACAACCATAGCATTGCTGAAGAAGACTTAATCAAAAGGTCATTGCCCTCTTGACAACCCTTTCTGCTCAAAAACAAATCATCCCCACACCAGTACCACTGAACAGTTCAGGGACCTTAGATTCCTTAAAATCACTGAATCTTTGTTCTCTTTTTGTATGTGGGAAGAAAATACTCTTTCTCTGTTCGTGTTATGTATTTCTCCTCATTGTCTCTACAACCATAAGTTTTTTTTTTTAAGGTAATGACACAGCAGTGTCGTGCTATCAGAGGTTATTAATATAGAATAGAAAGTTTCATTCATACTCCTGGTGAACTAATCTTAAGAAGTGAGGATCCAGGCTAAACATGACTAGGAGCTTGAAAACAGATGGTGGTGTTAAGATGTTTGGAGATGCTGAGAGGGAAAAAGAAGGGAGGGAGAAACAGAGAGGACAAAGAAAGTGAGGTTTATGAATGTCTAACTCAAACGATCTATGGAAAACAATAAATAACTGTGATGCCTACATTTGCTCATGCGTGGTCATAAATAACACTGGAATCTTTCTGATACTGAGCAATCCAGACTTTTCAAGTGTAAGTGTAGAATTATGAAAAGTAAAGAAAAGAATATAAGATGACTATAGTAGAAATTAATAACCCTTACTATATCTGGTTTTCTTCTCCTTCTGGGAGTATGGGAAGACTTCCCAGAGTCCCTTGCAGTTAGGCTGAGGTCATGTGACCAGTCTTGGCCAATGGACCATGACAAGCATGACTTTCAATGGGAGCCTTTTAGAGAAGGAAAGATGAGATCTCCATACTTTCTCTTCTCCAGATGCAGTGATCAGTAAAACTTATTGATGCCAGAATCACAGAGTGGAAGGACCCTGGCTCCTTGCATTACCACATAAAAAGCTGTCTAGAATAGCTGCCTGTTTGCCATCAAAGTTGGCATGAATAAAAGACAAACTTTTGTTGTGTAAAGCCATTTAGAGTTAGGGGTATATTGTCACTGCATTACAGCCTAGCTTATCCTAACTGGATTGCTTAAATAATTGTCACAGAATTAAATAAGAAAGTATTTTTTAAGTGTTCTGAAAACAGTAAAGTATTTTAAATATGAATAGTTAATAATTTTGATGAAAGGCCCTCTTGTGGCAAACTTTTATTACCAAATATCTCTACGTGAAAGTAAAAGTCACTCATGTCCAACTCTTGAGACCCCATGTACTATATATAGTCCATGAAATTCTCCAGGTCAGAAGACTGGAGTGGGTAGCCTTTCCCTTCTCCAGGGCATCTTCCCAACCCTGGGATCAAACCCAGGTCTTCCACACTGCAGGCAGATTCTTTACCAGCTGAGCCACAAGGGAAGCCCAAGAATTCTGGAGTGGGTAGCCTGTCCCTTCTCCAGGGGATCTTCCTGAACCAGGAATTGAACAGTGTCTCCTGCATTACAGGTGGATTCCTTACCAATTGAGCTATCAGGATNCACTGCAGGCAGATTCTTTACCAGCTGAGCCACAAGGGAAGCCCAAGAATTCTGGAGTGGGTAGCCTGTCCCTTCTCCAGGGGATCTTCCTGAACCAGGAATTGAACAGTGTCTCCTGCATTACAGGTGGATTCCTTACCAATTGAGCTATCAGGATCTCTGACAAAGAGATCCTGAAAATATGTGACAAAGAATTTTCCAGAAAATACTTGCTGTAGTTTTTCATCAAGTAATTGTGTCCCATTTAGTCTCAAAACATCTCTGATGGCATAATAGCAATGAGATCTGTTTTTTGACTCTAACAGTTACATGTGTCAGTATTTACCTCTGTCATTTATTGGCTTTAGATTTTGGATAAACTAGTCAAATTTCCTAAGATTCACATTTTTTCTTCTGTGTGATGTGGTGGCAGGAGGTATGCGGTGGAGAGAGAAAAATCTTTTGATTTGATCACTGTAAGAATGAAAATTAAAGTGTATGTGCCCAAGAAATTCCAGTTCTCTGTACATAAGTTCAAAGTACCAACACTGGGAAATATTCAATTAACATTAAATATGTTTGATTACTGCAAATTAGAGTGAAGGATAAATAGCTGACAAATATATCTGGTCTTTGTATAATCTTATCTTGTGGAATACAAAGAGGAGAGAAACAGTGAGAAACCAAGTCAGCAGAAGGTTCTGATTGAAAGTTTGAGAAGAAGATAGGTGTCTTTCTGTTGACGCTGTATTGGCCTAGTTCAATGTTGACATTACCTAGCTAAGAAGATGGACTTTAAAGATTGGCTTATATTTAGACATTTAAAACTAACCCAGCTGAATGATGTGAATAAAGGTTGTCCTCTGGGGCCAAGATGTAGCTGTCATCAATCAGACATAAACCCAGGATGGAGTGGATCTTTGCAGAAAATATTTATGTCGGTTACTATGCACTTGGGTTTTGTGGGATATGTCTGTTTTTCCAACAGTTAAAGATGTGGTGTTCAATGTGCTCAGGTTAGCTTTTAACTATTTTCTCTCTTTCTTTCTTTTCTTTCTCTTCTCTCTCCCTTCCTTCCTTATAATGTCCTATTCCCATATATTTTGCCTACTTAGACCATTTCTGATATACAAACAACTAATATTTTTAGATTCCCTTCTTACCCTGAATCCTGGCTTTGTAATGTAAAAAAAAAAAACAAAAAACTTTGCAAAGTGTCAGAATGATCTTTAACATGCCCTACTTAGTTCCTACTTAGTTGTTTGATGGTATTATCCCCAATTGGTATTCAACTGTAGCCCTACATTCCAAAGTAAGTTCTAAAATTTATNATCCTGGCTTTGTAATGTAAAAAAAAAAAACAAAAAACTTTGCAAAGTGTCAGAATGATCTTTAACATGCCCTACTTAGTTCCTACTTAGTTGTTTGATGGTATTATCCCCAATTGGTATTCAACTGTAGCCCTACATTCCAAAGTAAGTTCTAAAATTTATCTTCAACTGATATCCTAGAAATAGTGGATAAAAAGCTTTGGAAATACTTCAGAGTTCTTTTTATAGGTGAGGAATCTGAGACTCATTTTATGTGATCCAGGGCTACTGGATTGACAGAGAACTAAGACTTGTCCAAATCCCAGGATTCTGGTGGGCCCAGTTCTAATCATAACTAGCCATGCCTACATCTCCTACAGGGTAACACATGTTTTAAAATGCACAGACAGAGAGCTATATAAGAAATATTGCTTTCTTGGTCTATTTCTCCAAATAAAGTCATCTTGATAGCTCAGGGACATCAGAATTTTCCATAATTCTCCATAATAATACCTTTTCTAGGTTGAAGTGAAACTCCTTGGGAGTCTTTAGGTTTTTGTGTCATTTCTTTTGTTGTTCAGACTGTCATGTCCAGCTCTTTGCAGCCTCATGGACTATAACACACCAGGCTCCTCTGTCCTTCACTATGTCCTGAAGTTTGCTTACATTCATATCCACTGAGTTGGTGATGCTATCTAACCTATGGTGATGCTGCCTCTTTCTCTTTTTGCCTTCAATCTTTCCCAGCATCAGGGTCTTTTCCAATGAGTCAACTCTTTGCATCAGTGGCCAAAGTATTGGACTTCAGCTCCACCAACAGTCCTTCCAATAAAGGGTTGGTTTCTTTAGGATTGACTGGTTTGACCTCCTTGCAGTTCAAAGGACTCCCAAGAGTCTTCTCTAGCACCATGGTTCAAAAGCATCAGTTCTTGGGTGTTTAACCTTCTTTATGGTCCAACTCTCACATCCATACATGACCACTAGAAAAACCATAGTTTTGACTATACAGATGTTTATCAGCAAAGTGATGTCTGCTGTTTTCTAATACTCTGTCTGGCTTTGTCATAACTTTCCTTCTTAGGAGCAAGTGTCTTTATTTCACGCCTGCAATCACTGTCCATAGTCATTTTGAAGCTCAAGAAAATAAAATCTATCACTGCTTCCACTTTTCCCCCTCCTGTATGCCATGAAAGCTTCCCAGGTGACACAGTTGTAAAAAATCAGCTTGCCAATGCAGGAGATGCCGCAGACAGGGTTTCGATCTGGGGGTTGGGAAGATCCCCTGGAAAAGGAAATGGCAACTGACTCCATTAATCTTCCCTGAAACATCCCAAGGACAGAGGAGCCTCGCAGGCTACAGTCCATGGGGTCACAGAGTTGGACATGACTGAGCAGCTGAACGTGCGCATGTGCTGTGAAGTGATGGAACAAGATGCCAAGATTTTAGTGTTTCAGTTTTGAGCTTTGTCTNCTGTCCTTCACCATCTCCTGGAGCTTGCTCACACTCATGCCCATTGAGTCAGTGATGCCATCCAACCATCTCACCCTCTTCAGTCCCCTTCTCCTCCTGCCTGCAATCTTTCCCAGCATCAGGGTCTTTTCCAATGAGTTGGCTCTTCATATCAGGTGGCCAAAGTATTGAAGCTTCAGCTTCAGCAACAGTCCTTCCATGAATGACTTGGTGGCAAGAGAGACCTGTAAAAAGCTAATCATAGCACAATGTGGCGGGAGCATCAGAGAACGTAACACACTGACTGGGGACAAAGAAATAAGGCAGGGGTAGAAATAGAGCCTCTTGCCCTGTGTGGTGGGAGAGGAGACTGGGGGAGAGACTTGCCAGTGAGGAAAAAAAATCCTGAATTGTCCTGTATGATAATTATGAGTTGTCTTTAAAAGTGAGTAGGAGTGGCTGGAAAAAAGGATAAAGAAGGCTTTCCAAGACAAAAGGCAAAGCATAAGGCATGGAAATGTAAAAGAGAGAGCTCAGCATAAGATCTCACTAGAAACCCTCTGATTAACGCTATGTTGTTGGAATGTAAAATAGAAAGAAGTGAAACAGTGGCTAATCTGGGCTCAAGCAAATATTTTCTCAAAGCAAGTCCATCCTTCATCCATTAAATCACTTGGCTTCTTATTTCACTTTGTTTGAAAATACCTTATAAACTATTCTGATGCGTGAAACGTTACAAAGAATAAAAGAACACCATATACTTACCATTCAGTTTAAGAAATAAAACATGGAAACATCACCGTAGAACCTTGCAGTCCCCACCATGAGCACGCTTAAGGGAGCAGATGTATCTCTCAAAGTTGGCATCACAGTATCAGAACTCTGAGGACTGGGACATAAAGTTGGAATTTTAATTTATTAATTTCTATTGCAAAATCTGTCACATGGACTGGACTATGACTGTCTCTGAAGTTAGTACATTCCTTCCTTGTACCAAGCTACAGGGTACACCACATCTTAGTCAAAAGTCAAGTTGTCAGTTAGCAGTGAGAAATTCCAGACAGCCTGACCGGTTTATTCTTTCCCAGTGGCTAGTTCCTCATGAAATGTCAAATTATAGACAGATGTTTTCTTGGTAAATCTGAACTCAGATGAGCCAAAGCTCTAATGGCAGAATCCTGAGGTAGCCTGATTCATATCAGGTTCCCTCCCAGCCTTCCTCTTCCTTCTTCTTCCTCCCTTCCTTCTTTCCTCCCTTCCTCCTCCGATTTGCAAGATAAAATACAGAACTCCCAGTTAAATGTGAACTTCGGGTAAACAGCAGTTTTCTTTTTCATTTTATGCAAGAATAGTGGAATTGCAATGCTGTGATACACAGCAGGACCTTGTTGCTTATACATTCTATATAGTTTGCCTCTGCTAATCCCACACCCCCATTTCTTGCCTCTCCCTTCCCCCTCCCCCTTGGCTAGCACGAGTCTGTTCTCTGCGTCTAGGAGTCTGTTCTTGTTTCATAGATATGCTGACTTGCACTGTACTTTAGAGTGTGCATGTGAGCCATCAGTGTAATACCCCCAGAAGAGAATACGGAGCACAGTTCCCCGTGCGGCACAGGAAGCCCTTATTGGTTGGTTATGTGTGCATCTCAAGCCCAACCTCCCAGCGTATCTCTCCATTCACCCCTTCTCTCTGGGCAGCCATAAGTTTGTTTTCTACATCTGAAACTCTATGTCTGTTTTGAAAATAAGCTCATTTGTACCATTTTTTTTATATTCCACATGCAAAAGATATCATATTTGTCTTTCTTCGTATGACTTACCTCACTCAGTATGACAATCTTTAGATCCATCCATGTTGCTGAAAATGGCATTATTTTTCTTTTTTATGGCTTAATAATATTGCTATATATATATGGGTGTATGTGTGTGTATATATATATATATATATATGTATGTATGTGTATGTGTATATATATATGGGCTTCCCTGGTGCCTCAGCAGTAAAGAATCCGTCTACAACACAGAAGATGAGAGTTCGATCCCTGGGTCGGGAAGATCCCCTGGAGAAGGAAATGGCAACCCGTTCTAGTATTCATGCCTGGAAAACCCCATGGACAGCGACGACTGGGGAGGCTACAGTGCGTGGGGCCGCAAGAGTCGGACACGAATTAGCAACTAAACCACCACCACCACCATATGTATGTATCCCATCTTCTTGAACAAATAAACTTCTAGGATAACTGTGTCCCAAATATTGCATGAGACAAACTGATTTTTAAAAATCATTCATTTTTTATCTAAAGTTCACACTGATATATATTTTTTTTTTTGCTGAACCTGAAAATCCTCCAGTTCTTCCTTCCTTTGGTAGATACTTATAGAGAATCAATCACACACTAGTTAATGGGACACTGTTTATATTTTCTTGCCACCCAGCACCTTTTGAGTTTCCATATTAGGTTTTCAGAAGTATCTTTCTTTCTGAATCTGTCTCACTATGGTAGAATGGGAAGAATGCCATTCCCCAGTGCCTGTGAAGCTGAGTCATGAGCAGGTCACATGCTTTACCAATGAGAGTCACTATTATTAGTTATTAAATGTGACTGGGGAGTCAGCTCCTATGGAAAATTTCTTAGCTTTGACAAATATGTCATTAATATAAGGTGCCAACATTACAGTAAACTGGGTAAGGGATCTATAGAAACTCTTTGTATTCATTTTGCAGCTATTCCATAAATTCACCATTATTCTGAAGTAAAAGCGTTTATTGAAAAGATAGAAGCAGGACAACTTGTTCAGTGACTCACGCACAGCTGGCTAGGCAATAGCACAGTCTATAGGAAGGGCATTGAGGTAGTCTGAGAGAGGCAAATTAGGGCTTTGCTTTTTGAAATAGAATTGACTTCTTCAGAATGCCCTTCTGACATTAAGCAAAGGCTTTCCAACCATAGGAGTGCAAGACCCATAAACAAAAGCCTTAAACTGATCAAGACTTTACAAAGTGACCAAGGGCCCCAGCAACACATACCAGATGTGTGCATGCCCCAAGTCCTGATAGATTTCCAATCCTCCAACCCCCATGGAGAATATTTTTGTTGTTGTTGTTCAAATCCCAGAAGCTCTCCCCCTACGCTTCTTATTTAGCTGATTTATAAATGTTTGGTTTTTATTTGCATCAAGTAAATTGTTCCCAACAGTGAGCTGGTGATTCAGTCTGGGTGGGAAGCTACCTCCTGTCCTAGGGCCATGTTCCTGCTAATTGTCATTCTGCACATGGCCTTAGGAACCCCTTTATTTATCCTGTAGTTAAGTGCAGTAGTTTTCTCTTCGATTGTTAAAAGCCTGGGTGGAAATGAAATGACTGTCTTCTTCCTCACTGCACGATGGTTTTGAGAGGTAACTGTGGAAAGAGCCCAAGAAGAGGGATTGTGTGTATGGGCAGAGGTGTGGTCATTCTCTGGTCTCCCCACCTGTTCTTGAACACCCCTTCTGGTGGTCAGCAGATGCTGTTGGACTTTTGACCATACCCACTACTATACTGTAATCCAGACTTCCACTATTTTTTCTTCCTGGGTTCCTATGCTAGCCTCCTCACTGGTTTCCCCGTTTCTTCTCTTGACTCATCCCAGTTCCCAAGAATCCGTTAAAACCAGAAGCCCATGCCTTTCCTGCCTCTGCTCAGAGCAACTGGGCAGCTTCTGTCCTGACTCAGGATCGAAAGTGAAAGTCCATCATCTCTGACTTGTCCACTGCAGCCCCAGTGGGCTGGCTTGGTGTTCCTCAAATACATCAGGCATGCTCTTATCTCCAGACCTTTGCCTTGGCATCTCCCTTCATCTGGAATGTTTTTCTCCTGATATCCTCATGGCTTACCCCCTCACCTTCTTCATCTCTTTGCCCCAATGCCACCTTCCTGGTGCCACTCCCCCTGCCCCCTAAATCTAAAATTGCCACCTATTTTTTCCAGGCAGGATGTTTTATCTTGTTTTTTTGGTTTTGTTCTTTATTTTTATGTTTGTTTGTCTGTGCTTTATTTCCAGTGCCTATCAGTGCTCAGCACACGTTTGTTAAATAAAAAACACTGATGGTGAATATTTAATGAATGGATGCACAAGTAAATAAATCTCACCACATCACTGATGGTTCTCCATTGCCCTAGAATAAACTTTAAATCCGTTAGAGAATGGGACCTTCCAGAATCTCTTGACTCTCTCTTGAGTTTTACCTTTCAACAGCAAGCACATCACAGCTCGTCTACACTCACATACCCTATGTCCCAGCCACACTTAAATGTCTATTTAAAGTGCATACAAAACTTTCTGTCTTCATAGTTATTTTCAAGTCTTCCTTGGCTTATCATATTGCCCGTGGATGGAAATAGTGGTTTTTGTAAGGCTGCTCCAATGCCTCCTCCTTTTCCACTTTCAATATCTAGCAGCTTGTATTACTTTACTATAATTTTCTACTTCTAAGAAGTCTCCACAATGAGAATGACAACCCTCAGGCCAAACTACATATGTTTCTGGCCATTGTGTCACCAAATCCAGCACACTGGCCAAATCTGTCTGATTCCTTTCTACCAATACTTATTTTTTCACTGCAAAACATCGCCTCTATCTTGGGTAACCTGTAAAGCCCCCACGTTTGGCCCATTTCAAGCCTTTGGCTCATATAATCCTTGTTTGTTCATGTGCCAAATGAAAATACTAACAACAAAAAAAGAAACATTTCTCAGACTCACGAACATGGAGATCAGACTTGTGGTTGACAAGGGGAAGAAAAGGGTGAGGAAGGAATAGACTGAGAGTTTGAGATTAGCAGATTCAAACTTTTATACATAGGATGGAGAAACAAGGTCCTACTGTATAGTAAAGGGAACTATAGTCAATACTCTGTAATAAACCATAATGGAAATGAATATGAAAAAGAATAAATGGGTGTATATGTATAACTGAATCACTGTGCCATACAGTAGAAATGAACTCAACATAATAAATTTTAATTAACACAACACAGTAACTCTTTCTGTCTTCACAGTCAGAAAGTAAATCAGCAATACTTCAAGAAAGTACTTTTTAAAAAAAGAACATTTCTATCCTTCTAAAGCAAAGCAAAACTTCAAAAGCTTGAATAAGTATAATGTAAAATTTCAATTTTAATATGTGTCTTCCCATGTGTTTTACTTAAAAACTGAGATTAGTCATTACACACATTAAACGTCACTTCTATTTAGTTTGCACATAATGTCATATGAGTAGAATAGTCATGGTTTTATTTGGAAGAACTAAAACATAACAAAATATCAAGTTGGCTTAGCCCCACCAACCGAAGTCATGCAAGATGCAGATGACATTAACTGGCTCAATCAGGGTAAGTCTTGAGAAGTGATTAACTTTTCCTCATGGAAAAGATTCCCCTCAGCCCTGGTCTGGTCTGTTCTCTCAAAGCCTTTGATCTGTGTTCTCCCTTAGTGGTTTAGGACTCTGGGGACACCAGTTCAGATCACATACTCACGAGGCAGCGTACTTGAGAGCCGGGCACCCAGAGATGATAACGTTCTCCCGGATGCTGGGGAGGAAATGGCTTTCCCTGGTGGATGTTGCATCAATCAAAAGGTGGCGGTGATGGCAGAAGATGTCAAGGAAACAGAGTCTGTATTCAGAGGCCTCAACTTCTGCTCTGGAAATCCTATCAGATGGACCATCAATTACCTCCTTTCTCCCATTCAGATCCTTGCCTTTGTCACAGAAAAATTTTTTACAGGACAGCAGGGGGTCAGGAGGGGAGTTGCATAGCAGTAACGACTTATGTTCAGGGAGAAGAAGATTCTGAGTGGGCTTGAGCATTTGCCCCTGCCCCTCCAGGTCTCAGACTTGAGCTGTGCCTATGGCTGGCCCATCAGCTGTCTCTAAGCTCTTTTCCAGTTGACATGTTCAGTCTTTGTGTCCAAGGGTGATGTGTTGAAATGTCTCCTTGGAATGTCTGCAATCTGTTCTTAGAAATGCATAAAAATCGTTTAGTCATTTTTATCACCAAAGCAAGAACCAGGCCTGGCCTGCAAGGACCTTTCTCTGACCATGATTTTGATTTTTCCAAGCTGGAACTCCAGTGTGCTTTGATGAAATTGTCAGGAGATCAGGATTCAGGAGAAAAAAAAATTCTACACTTTCTCAAAGACATTTTATGTATGTGAAGCATTTACCCTATATTGTATGCGGGGGTGGTTTAGTCATTAAGTCGTGTCCGAATCTTGTGACCCCACAGACTGTAGGCCACCAAGCTCCTCTGTCCGTAGTATTTCCCAGGCAAGAATACTGAAGTGTGTTGCCATTGCCTTCTCCAGGGGATCTTCTTGACCCAGTGATTGTATGTTGTATGGTTGGTAATAAAAAATCAAATCACTGTGGTAAAGCTACAGGGGTTTGGGGATATTGACCGTTTCAGTTACTGGTGGTTTCTAGATGATTCACAAATATCTTCCCTGTTCTCTTCATCTTATAGGAAGCTTAAATTTCCTAAGTGAAGAATAAACCAAGCAACCTGAAGCTCTCGATTCTTAGGGCAACTTTTACTTTTGTATCCAAATGACATAATCCAAGCCCGAATAGTGTACATGGGGAGACTTGCCTATTTCCCAAGCGTTTCTGAGAATTCCTAGCAAGTGGTTACAGGTTCTACAAATTTATCTTAGTTGGGCCATGTCTCTGACTTCAGGCCAATACCTTCAGCTCCTTCTCCGTTTTGCCACCTTCTCTCTACTATTCTCTGTTTTCACCAATGTATGGAAAGAGCCATCTCACTCTATTTCTTCAAGCACAACTGAGACGCCCACAACTTTATCAAGCTTTACTAACGTTTGAACATGGATAAAGGGAATGGAAATGCAGAAAAAGGAAACCCAGAGCTGAGTACCAAACCTTTCTCACCTCGAGTGCTCAGTGTTTCTCTTTGCAGTGTATTCCCTGTGGACATCTTTCTCCCTAGCAGAAGATTTAATCCCTCTTTTGAGAAGTCATGAAAAACAGTGCTTTTCTCCAGATTCCTCTCTATGGATCTATGGCCTCAGAATGCAGTCTCCTCCAAAAGAGGGAAAAAATTAAAATTAACATCATAATTCCCAAGAGCTGTACCCTGCTGACATCTGTTTGAGGAAGATACAGTCTAGGCCAAGCACAGACCTTTCATACCACCACTTTGGTTTTGAACTTTCCCTAGCACAAGTGAGAACTGACCTCTCTAAGGCAACAGAGGCTGACCCAATAACCTTCCCCAAAATATAGATTTAATCTTTCTTTACAGAATGCAGAAACCACACCCAACATTTTGGAGGTAACCTTAAGAGGGCTTGGGGGTAGTTTTGAGGGCATTCTGGCCCTAGGGACAAGCAGACTTATGAAGGTGCATGTTCAGGTTCTGAGGATGCTGAAGCTGAATAAGCCAGACCCAGACTTCAGTCTAATGAGACCTTTAGACAAGAAGACATGTGGCATTAGCTGCCATGAATACCATGGACAGGGCATCCCACAGGGCTGTGGGTTCGCAGAGGAGCAACACTATACGTTATAAAGCATCATATGCGCTTGAAACCTGTGGAAGTCCAAATAAACCTCTCGCATTTTGACACTTGGCAACCTAGGAATTTCCTTACCGAAAAACAAACAAAAAACAACCACACCACCAGAAAACCTCATATTTTACTTCTTAAATCCTATGGCACCTTGGAGGTGAAAAAGTTCTTATGGAACATTTAGCCTCAGGAGTTAAGGAAACATTAGACATTATTTATTTTAAATGTCCATTAGAAATTAAGAAAGGGAGGTACTAAACTAAAGAATGACTGAACCCTAAGATGATGAAATAATTGAAACACAATTTTTAATATGTTGTGCAGAATGCAGGGATCATTGTATATTTTCTGAGAAGCAAAAAAAATCATAATTATTTTAATTGTTATAATTAAATTGCATTTTATATCAAAATTATTACACATTTATTGTAGTGTAAAATAATACTGAAGAATATAGGCTTGTAAAAGAAGAAAATCTACTTAAATCTTGGCTCATAATTTGTGTACCCTAGGCAAATTTTGAGTCTCTCTAAGCTTCCAATTGCAGACCTGTAAAGTAGGGTTATGGTGATAATGAAAGAATTGTAGTTAAGTTAGAACACTCAATAAATTCAAGTTATTATTGCAAAATAAAATTCAGAAAACTCAAAGAAGTAAATAAAATTGGGCTTCCATGGTGGCTCAGATGGCAAAGAATCTCCCTGCAATGGGGAGACCTGGGTTTTTGACCCCTGGGTCAGGAATATTCCTTGGAGAAGGAAATGGCTACCTACTCCAGTATTCTTGCCTGGAGAATTCCATGGACAGAGGAGTCATTGTGATATTTAATGAAAGAAGTGTAGTTAAGTTAGAATAGTCAATAAATGCAAGTTATTATTGCAAAATAAAATTCAGAAAATTTGAAGTAAATAAAGATTATCCTTTATCCCACTGTCTAAAGTGAACCACAGCTAAAATTGTAAAGTTATGTACATTTGTTCCAGGATGTGTGTATGCTGGTGTGGGAGGGGTCTCTATTTCAGAGTTATGAATTTATTCATTCTAATACATAGTTTTTGAAATGCTTTTTTTAACTGGACTATATGTTAGAAACATCCTTATATGTCAGCAAATGTCAGTGTAATTCATCATTTTAACAGCTTCATTTTATTCCATTATATGATAAAGACAATGTTTAACTAAAGATAGTGTTTATATTTTCATTTTTATTATCCACTGCTTCTCCATTATAAGTTATATAAGCACATACAATAAGATCACTTATATAGAGTACTTTTATTATCTGTCCTATTGCTTAGAAATATAGCTATTTTGTCAACAGATGCACTCCTTTGCATATTTGATAGCTATCATCAAAGTGCTCTCCTCATGCTGTATGAGAAAGTCTGGGAAGCATTTCATTTAAGTCTGGTCATGAACTAAGAGGGACTTTCCAAGCTTTGATGATCTGAAGGATCAGAGAACTGGTTCTGACTGTGTGTATCAGTTAGACACCTTGTCTGGATTGGTCAATACTTGGCCAAGTTGGAGTTTCCCCTGTATGTATGATTCTAGATAAACTTTCTTAAAATATCTTGCCTTACAAGTCCTGTTGCTTGTAAAATGGGGATAATATATACATTATGATTGAGAAAATTGAAATGATAAAATATATAAGGCTTGATTCATCTTAGGCACTTAATATACATGTGTGTACTTGATCGCTTAGTCATATCTGACTCTTTGTGGCCCCATGGATTGTAGCCCACCAGGCTCCTCTGCCCATGGAATTTTCCAGGCAGGAATACTGGGACTGGGTTGCCATTCCCTTCTCCAGGGGATCTTCCTGACCCAGGGATCAAACCTGCTTCCCTTACACCTCTGGCATTGGCAGGCAGATTCTTTATCACTACCACCACCTGGGAAGCCCTAACCTTAGTAAAGATGTGCTCTTTTGCGCCATTCTTTTCGGTAACTGAGTTTTTATGCCATGGTCCTTTGTAAAATGTAGATGCTCATAAAGTTTTGTTGCTCTTTGGATCCTTTTACTCCTGAAAAAGGTATCAGGAAGTTATAGATCAAAGAAGATGCCCATGAAGTTAGTTATCTAGGGAGTTGGAGTAGAAGAAGATGAAGGTAGAGGAGGAAGAGGAGAGGGTGAGGAAGAGGGAAGGATGGAAGAGTGAATTTTGAAGCCAGGGAGGTCTGGGGTTGAAGTCTAGCCCTGTCACTTACTAGCTGGGTGAGTTGCGGTTTTGAGCTGACTTCCTGAACCTCAGTTTCCTAATAGTCAGCTAACAACTTCCTTGCCATGTCTTGGGAGGATTAACTGAGAGAGCGTGAGTGTTAAGAGTACTGCTGACAAACACCAGATGTCCAACAAAAAGGCACTCTTATCTATTGTTGCCACCATTATTCCCTCTGTTGACATTGCTAGTCCATCATTATGTCCATTGTTGACAGTATTAAACATTGCTTCTTGTTCTTAACTCTCCAGGAAACACTTGTGGCTTAGCACTACAAATCTATTATGGCCTCTAATGAGCCACTTGAGCGTCATTTATCCATTCATTCATGGGAAAGGTTAGAGCCACACATTGAATTTACATCTCCATTGATCCCAGGTGGACAGAGATTGAAGAATTAATATATGTTGTGGACTTAGGAGTCAGGAAAACTCAGCATGGAAACATAGCCTTTTCTATCTTTTGCTTTCTGCAGACAATCTGCTCATTATTTCTTGCTCACAACCATATCTATGCGTGTGTGTGTGTGTGTGTGTGTGTATTCGTCTATGTTTTATTATTTTGCTGTTCTCGTTGTTTGCTTGTTTTTGCTTTTTTAGGAAAATCTGAGTTCATGTGTGTATTTCTGGCTGCGCTGGGTCTTGGGTGCCGTGTGCAGCTTTCTCTTGTGGCACGTGGGGTCCAGTCTTTGTCGCAGTGCACAGGCTTCCTATTGCTTTGCTTCTCTTACGGCACAGCATGGGGTCTAGGTCTGTGGGCGTCCGTAGTTGTGGTACACGGGCTTAGTTGCCCCATGGTGTGTGAAATCTTCCTGGACAAGGGTTTGAAGCCGTGTCCCTTGCATCGCAGGCTGATTCTTAACCACTGGACCACCAGGGAAGTCCGGGTTTGTTTTTGTATTTTGTCACAAAAGGAGAAAAGGATGTAAGACCAGATCTTGAAGCCAGAATCAATAGTGGCAGATCCATCGCGTTCACTGTAAGAGCTGGTGATAAAGGAGATCTTTGGGGTGAGCTTTTTTCTGACAGCTGCACCATAATGTACTTACAGAGATGAGATGCAAAGGATGGCTTTTGTTTTGGGCTTTTTTGTGTGTGTGCCTTATCTCTGATTCCAAATTCTCCAGACTAGAATTCAAAACAACCATAAGGTGTAAAGTATGCCAGAGAGATTATATACACAGATTTTCTAAGTTATGATCATTTGTAACTCCAAGCTGTATGCATACCCTTCAGGAAAGCCCAGTTAAATGCTCAGAGGAGACTCATCTGCACCTTCTCATAGAAAGAGGCCTTTCTAATAAGTGATATCTGAGGCTCAACCCCCTCTTCAAACTGTCAAAACATTTTAAAGCAAGTTATTATAGGTGAAAGTCACTTCAAAATAGTCTGTGCACATCTCCGATGATCTTAAACTTATTTAACTTTTTGTTGATTCAACAGCCCGGTGCTGTACGGCAGGGGGTTAAGTTTCTTTGTCTGCTTTGCTGTGGTTTTTCCTCTTCTATTCTCAAGCTGTCAAGTCTTCTATCAACATTTTCGCTGTTTTCAACAGCTCCTCTTTCTTTTCCAAGTCGCTTATATTTAATCTGCTGGGGGATAAAAAACAAACAAACAAACAAAAAGCAAATAACCAAACTTGCCAAAAATAGGACATTTAATAAGATTTCATGAGCCTCAGCAGGAGAACCAGAGGGTTTGTGCCTTCATTCATTAAATTCCATCTACAAATATTTACTGGGCTTCCTTGTGATAATCCACAGGCTGTAACTTGTTCCAGGCAGTAAAACACATTGTTTGGGGCCTATAACTTTTTGAAAAAAGCATATTACCATTTTCAGGAGCCTTTTCAAATGTCTGAGTTTACGGCTAACTTGTGAATGGTCAATACTTTGAACTTGTGACTGCTGAAGATTTGATTAATTACTGACCTTCTCTGCCTAAATACACATGGATTTCTACATTTCCCAAAGCATCAACACACATAATCCTTCGTTTTGATCCTCCATTTGAGGTAAGCAAGGTCAAAACGTTTATCTGCTTCTTAGAACACGAGGAAAGGAGACTCAATAAACTATGAATCATTCCAAAGCCTTTAAAACACCAAACTAGAATTGACTTTCCACTTAGATGAAAGCCCACACCCCAAGTCTTTATCCAAGCCTTGAAGAAGAGTTTTAGATCTCTTTTTGTCATGCTTAAGCTCTTATATTGGAAAAAGCACTGGCCTGAGAGATGGGCCAGTGGATTTCAGACTTGCTGGCCTGGGTCAATCTCTGGGCCCCAGGTTTTTCTCTTTTCCTCTGTTAAGTGAGGTTAATTATATCTGCCTCATACAATGAAGTGATAACAGATTTTTAGACGCTATTATAAATCCAAGTATGTTACCATGCCCCTCGGAAGCCTTGGACATAACCAAAGATGGAACAAAATCCTGTCCTCCGTGGTTGCCGGATCCTGCCTGCCAGTTCACAGACCACCTTTTCTTGCAGGTGAGAGGCTTCTGCATTAGCGAAAGTGGCAGATAATAGAGGCACAGAGAAGCTCTCTGTATGGACTGTCTCTCTGGCTCCACCATGCTCCTCATTCCTCATACACGGCTAATCAGGAGGAGAAATTCCAGGAAAGACTAGAGACATTCAGCAGAAGCCTCCCTGGGAACCTTGGTGTGTCTCTCTCACTGGGGCCGCTGGCTGGGCTGAGGTCACACATGGGGAAGAGCACCAGCTGCGCCAGACTCCTTGCAAGAATTTCAGTGGCACATCCTGAAGCCTACCAGATGGGCACCTTCTCTCCCTGCGCAGGCTGAGGCCAGCCACCATCTCTCCGGATGTGGGGACTCTCTCAGGAGATCTGCTAGGAAGCCCCCAGCAGTCCCTTGGTAAGGTAGGACCACACGCCATTGGCTTTGTTTTAAATCTGGAGATGTAACAGAGATCAGAGGGCAGCTAAAGGACTGGAAAAGACAAACCTGAGTCTTTAGCTCTGGCACTTTCTCACTATGCGATTTTCCTTAAAATGCACCTCCCTTATCTCTACAAAGGGGGTAGCCACCTTTTGGAAAGATGTAAGGAACTAGCATGATACACATCAGTGTGCAGTACCGAGCGTATGTTTATAATTTACTATTTCCTCTTCTTTCACCAACCTACCTAGCACATCCAGTGGAAATCTCTCTATTCCTATAAGAGGTGGTGATCAATGAGCTCTTCGGGGCAAGTTCTTTCTGACAATCTCACCATACCAGGTTTCTAGAGAGGAAAGTGAAAAACAGTCATATTCTGTGTTCTTGGATTTGGGGGCATTGCTTCAGTAGCAAACACATTAGATGGCCTGGAATACATAACTGACGTAGTCGTCATATTGCCTCCCATCCTCTAAACTCCTGCCCTTGCTCCCTGGTTCTCAGGTGCCTGTCCTGCCTCTGCCCTTCCCTGCGTGTGGTGGGGGTGGGAGGGGACCTGTGGAGCTGGTCAAAGCTGCTTCTCCCCAGCCCATCTACGCAGCACCGCACACGTGACTGGAGATGAGAACAAAGAGACAAGATGGCTGGGGCGGCTCCCTCTCTGCCCCTAGGAACCCGCCCTTCTCCCGTGAGCCCCTAAAAGCCCTCCTTGCTCAGCTCAGTTCTGGCCTGCAGGAAGCAGGACTCATAGCCACCACCTGTTGAGGGCATTTTGCAGCTGCTCAGGCTATAACTAAGTGTGCTGCTTTATAGACCTGAGATTGGACCTCACAGTGCTCTGGGGATTCTCCTTTCTGAGTCAGGAGACCTTTTAGTGCCATTAGAATAATCACAGTGGTTACAATTTGAGCACTCACTGTGAGCCGGATCATTGTGCTAAACGTTTTATAGCCATTCCTGATGCTTAAGGAAACAAAGAGTAAGAGAGATTACACAACATTTGTAAGGATTACATCCAGAAAGTGGCAAAATCAGGATCCACACTCAGTTCTGGTCGATTTCAAAGTCGGGTTTCTAAACCACTGGTCTGGGCTGGTTCTGCAGTGTTTCTCAGCCTCCGGCCTCTCCAGCTTAACAAAGTAGGAGCATCCATGATGACACAGAGGTTCTCAGTGATATCCTACATCCCTTGCAACCAAAGGCTGTTCTGGCCGTATGGTATGGTGACAGTGACATCAGCTCTCCGTGTCAATTCACCTGTTAGTCAGAGGGCGATGATGCTGGTTCTGCCTCCCTCCACCCTGACCCCCAATCTGCTGAGAGCCATCCTGAAGCCACCGATGAGATCTTCTAAATAATGTCCTCACTGCAGAAAGCCTGGCATGTGGTAGTCCATGTTAACATGACCATGTTAATCCCCTTTTCCCCTTTTCTATATCCAAGGGGGTAATCATGCTAGTTTCTTGGAGAAAAATTCATTGTCTGCCTATCATTATGCCAGTTAGGTTTCTGAGTTTGGAATTTTTCTAATAAATGTTACTGGTAAAACCTCACAAAATTCATGGATAAAAGAAAATACATATGATGAATGGATAGATAAGTGAATAGATGGATGGATAAATGAATGGATGAATGGATAGATAGATGTGATGAATAGGTAGATGGATAAATGAACGGATGGTTAGATAGATAGATGGTAGATATACAACATAGTGGTGAGGAGTTTAAATATTTTTTCAGTGATTGGTGTAGTGAATGATGTTCTATTTTAAAAAGAATTTTAACAAAGAGCAAAAATGCTGAAAAGCTCAAGGAAAGTTTACTACAAATTTAATATCTTTTTAAGAAGAAAGAAAAGAGAAGTGTGTCTGACTTCTAATTATTTTGTTGTTGCTTCTGTACTGTTTTCTTAATTTCCACATCCAACACTGCAGGGACTTAGAGATTCTCCACCCTCCACATCCGGGGTTCTGATGCACGCTGTGATGCTAAAAAGTGTGACAGCACATAGATATGATTTTGAACAGCTGTTAGTGAGACGGGGAGAAGAGGCATGATCCATCTCTACACTGCTCTCCTCACTTTGGAAAATCAAAACAGGAAGTGAATCTCAACAGTCACTAGTAACAAAGCTGAAAAAAATAGATAGCATTGGGATTTTTTTTTTTTTTAATGTTCTTCTTTAACCTTTTTCATGGTTTCCAAACATACTCAGGCCACAGCACAATGTGGCTGGTGTGGGGGTAAGTGACCCTGCTCCACGCGGTCACTGAGAACCCAGGCTCCTTGCCTCTTACAATGCTTCTATCCTCAACAGGTGTTGAGGTCCAGGGGTGCTGCAGTGAGGCTAGAGTTTCGAGGGTCACACATCAGGTTTTAGAGTCATGCCTGGAAGTAGCATCATCACTTTGGGACATAACTTGGTCATGTCATGCTAACCTCACTGCAGAAATAGGATGGGAAATGATTTCCTGTGTGCCTAGGACACACTTGAAAGATTCCATGAATATATTCCATTGTCTCTGCCACACACATTGTTTGGATATCTTTCATTTTCTACCCTGTCCTCTTCAACCTAATTTCAGCACAGCAGTCAATAGAATGTTTTAACAATATAATAAGATTATGCCACCTCTGTGCTAAAAACTCCACAGAGGCTCTGTGATTATTGCAGAGTAAAAGCTAAAGTCATCACAATGACTTGCATGGTCCTACATGATTCAGCCATGAAATTAAAAGATGTTTGCTCTTTGGAAGAAAAGTTATGACCAACCTAGATAGCATATTCAAAAGCAGAGACATTACTTTGCCAACTAAGGTCCGTCTAGTTAAGGCTATGGTTTTTCCTGTGGTCATGTATGGATGTGAGAGTTGGACTGTGAAGAAGGCTGAGTGCCGAAGAATTGATGCTTTTGAACTGTGGTGTTGGAGAAGACTCTTGAGAGTCCCTTGGACTGCAAGGAGATCCAACCAGTCCATTCTGAAGGAGATCAGCCCTGGGATTTCTTTGGAAGGAATGATGCTAAAGCTGAAACTCCAGTACTTTGGCCACCTCATGCGAAGAGTTGACTCATTGGAAAAGACTCTGATGCTGGGAGGGATTGGGGGCAGGAGGAGAAGGGGACGACCGAGGATGAGATGGCTGGATGGCATCACGGACTCGATGGACGTGAGTCTGAGTGAACTCCGGGAGTTGGTGATGAATAGGGAGGCCTGGCGTGCTGCGATTCATGGGGTCACAGAGAGTCGGACACGACTGAGCGACTGAACTGAACTGAGCTGAACATGATTCAGCCCCTTACCTTGCTAACGTCAACTCTGACTGCTCACTCCCTCACTCCGGCCACTCCAGGCTCCTTAGGGGCTGTAACTCTGCCTGAAAAGCAAGTAGTCATCTTAGCCAGACGACTATCTCTGACCTCTGTCAAGCTCAAATTCACCTTTTCAGTGAAGTCTACCGTGACCATCCTATACAAAATGTTACTTGTCTGCCTACCCGATGCCTCTGCTCCTCTGCTGCCTTTCTTCCAGATCACTCACACCTTTTCTGTAGTGTTGAAACTAGTGTTTTGATTATTGGCTGTGTCCTAGACAGCAAGTACCCTGAGTTGGGAGCCATGTTGTATAAGATCATGAGTGGTGACACAGAAGACACCTTTTATTCTGCATCTTGCAGATATTTCTGACAGTCATGACCTCTGACATTACTCCAAAACCTAGAATAGTGTTGGCAAGGTGGCAGGCACTCAGTTCATTTGTTGAAGGAATGAATAAATGAATGAGACAGAGAATTACGGGACAGAATGGAGTCAATGGACCCAGGGAAAAGGCCCTAAGACTTGGTCTATGTTCAGAACAGTTTCAAACCCCAGACTTTGTGCTATGAGTTCTAGACCTCAATAGATTTTTTTTCCCTTGACAATGTTTCATTTTATCCATTGAAAAATGAGAATTTTCACCATATCTATTACCTCTACCTCTTTAGGGCACTAAAAAATTGAAGAATATCGTATAAGAAAAGGAATAATTCTAACAACAGCAACACTCATTCACATTATTTATCTAGATCTATTGTTTGACTACTCTGCTTCTTACACAGAAATTATGTGTTGTTCTGATCAAAGATTGCTTGGGATCCCTGGGGCAATCACCCAAGAGCCTGCTGTCTGTCCATTGCTTGCCTGGATACCCCTGATAAGATCCAGGCTGCCCCTCGCTGGTCCCATAAGAGACCCTTTGGAGCAGGACTGAGGGCTCTCTCCGATACAGCCAAGGCAACCTGAGGCACTCCAGATCAGAGCTACTGTCCTTGATCCCACTGGGACCTTCTGTTAGAAAAGCTGTCTCCTCTCTGATAAAAGAACAAAGAATTCATAGCTTGTCTGGCATCTCCTCTGTATTTTTCCCAATGCAGTCAGCTTGAACTGGTAGGCTGGATCTTGTCCAGACAAATGAAAAATAACAAACAGTAATCCTTAAGGCTCCGTTTTGGCTAAGAACTCTTCCCTTGTCTTCATGTTCTGGTTCAAGTGAGTCCTAGGAGGTTGAAACCTTCCTGGGGTTCATCCATCCTCTGTGAATCTATGTCCTCATGTAAAATCTGCTTGCCCAGAGGAAAACACATCTGATTCAACTCTGCCCTGAAACTTGAATGCCAAGCTTTCCTTGGAGGACACCAGGGTCAAGGTGAGGAGTGTATGGCTTCTTGCATGAGCAGATAAGGACTGCTTGTAACTGAAGAGCTAATGATTTTTCATAACAGCTTAAAATTGAATGAATGTCTCAAAAGACTTAAAGATTTGGAAAAATGTATTGTTTCAAGCAAGGTTAATTTCCCAGTACGGTTCTATTAACATGAACTGTTTGATGTGGAAAAATGATTATCATGAAGGAGCCAGGCTAAACCACATCCTGTCCCAATATTCATCTATATCTTTTTTATTTATAAACTTGAAATTAGAAATTTTCCGAAGCAGATTGCCGCCCTCAACTTCCCACTTTTACTATGATTTCTATTTAATGTTCTTTTCAACCCTATCAATTTGTCTTTGGAAAATTGTTTTTGCTTTTGTTTTTTTCTCTTGCAATCTGTCCCTATTAAGGAGTGTTTAGAAGTCCTCAGGGAAGTTTCAGAAAGTGTTTCTAAAAGCTATTTATAAACGTCCCAGGGTCTCATCTGTTGACTGGATAGGAATGTTGGCATCTGGCCCCGCCATGAGAATCAGATAAACACAGGCAAGGTGGAAGGGAAACATGCCCCACCCCCATCAGGTTCTAGCCTGAAGATCCCTTCTAGTCCATCCAAAGTTCTGAGAACACCCAAAAAGGAAGACTCCCAAAGAAATAAATGTTCCCATCTGTGACCGCCTCATTCCTGGATCCTTCTCGGAATTCCTGCGCTTGCCTCTGAAAGCCCTGGAGGGTTGTATGGGGAGCCACGAACAAACCAATTCAGGGGGTTTCCTTGTTACCAGAATATCATCTGCGCAACAATAGATGATGTACTTAAGGACATGCCCCCTTTTCCTGTTATCTTCACCCCTCTGTTTTCCCAGATAGAACCGAGTGTGGGAACAGACAGACAGAAACCACTCCCTCCACTCCCTCTTGCACTGCCCCTACCTCACAGACTCTCTCTGTCTCTCTCTCTGTGCTTCTGATCTCATACGCATTTATTACAACTTTTATGTACTGAGTTCCTACTGCAGGCCAGGCCCTGCGCTGAGGAACTTGAAGGTATATCTCATGGAGTAGGTTCTGTTCTTCTTACACATGAGCAAGCTGAGGGTCAAAGAGCTGACTCGTCTGAAGCTTTACAGCTGGAAGGATGCTGAGGTTGCCTTGTGATAATGCATGTTTCTTTTTTCTCATCTCTTCTTCATGAACTTCCTTTATCAGCTACTTCATCAGTTCTTGGAGGACACTGAGGGGTCTGCCATTTGTCACAACAGCTGTGTGACCTTGAGCAACCCCTTCTTCCTCTCCAAATCCCAGTTTCCCTTTCTGTAAAATAATATGATAGGGTAAGCTTTGTTCATGCTCCAACATCCTTGGACCCTAAAGATGCAAATGATGGCAGCAAGCCCTTTTATCTCATATGCATTTATTATAACTTTTATGTACTGAGTTCCTACCGCAGGCCAGGACCTGAGCTGAGGCCAGGTACCTGAGAAGGTACCACCTGGCAATTCTGTGTGGCTTAGAAAGAGGAGACATCTCAGCCCAACAGTCAAGAGAAATAAGGCCACTAAACATTTTTCTAATTTTTTGAAAAATTTAAAACGATCAGTGGCAGTTCAATTATGATATAGAGTCGAATTTGAGAGATTTTTTGTTCACATTCTGGTTCTGCTGCTAGCTTATCATGTGATCTTGGGCAAGTCACCAAACTCTTTGAGAATCTGTTTCCCCCTCTGTAAAAGTAGAGGTCCTAATAACCATGCTTCCCTCCTAGGATTGTGGAGAGGAACAAACTAGCCCCATAGACAGGATTAACCTTTGACTAGCACATCACAGCCAGTGCTTGCAAAAGTCCGCAAATGGATATCCAATCTCCTCCAAATCTTTCAGCCATAGAAGGGTGAAGTCTTAGGGGAGTAACTCTAAACAACAAAAACAGAAAAGGAAGTGAGGTGATTAGCTCTCTCCCTCTACAGTCTCACCATTAACGGAATTAAGCAAGAACCGGATTTTATCCCCTGGACTTGCTCTTCTGAGCCAGGAAGACCCAGGAAATAACGCCTATTGAAGACACTCATCCTGGTTCTTGGCCAGAAGCTTCAAATTCTTATTTGATCTTAAGCTTCTTAGCTTTGGACTGAACATTATTTAAAAGTTCCAGTTAAATTTACTACTCTCTCTTCTCAGATTCATCTTTGGATAACTTTGAGTAAGAATGGCAAACAAAGATGTATTCAAAAACCCTGTTTTATTTTCCAAAGCAATGGCCCCCGGTGGGGTAGTAGTCTTGACTTTTATTTGAATCTGTGTCTCCAGGCACAGAGGGAACATGCACCCAGAAATGTGCTTTCCCAGCATGCTTCGCTCCAGGGTCATACTCTTTGGGGCATTAGTCATTCTTAACTCATAAGATCAAAACTAAAGCTAAATAAAAGCTAAAAATGGGTGATTTGTCACCCGGCAAGCACCAATAAAATGTAACCACATGGAAAAAATGAATTAAGCCAAACCCATCTTTTTCTTAAAGATAATTGCCTCTGATGTCTCACGAGTTACCATGTTTATTTCCCTACAAATTCTTCCTGACCCAGATAGCTAAGCCCTGCCCTTCATTCCTCCTCTGTGAGTCTACTCACACTTTCCTCACAGGAAAATGTTGCTGTGAGGTTCTTTGGAAAGAACTATGCTTTCTCATTTGAGCAGGTGCTGTGAACCTGAGCTGACCATGTTGGGCACTGCCCATGTGAAGTTACCCAGCCCCCAACAAAACCATCTCAGATGACTTCTGATACAACAACAAACTCAAGTTCGGTTTTGTGAGCATAGAACTTGTGGATAAACTTCATCCTGTCCATCTTTTCAAAAGATGAGATGATCTCACCTTGCCCAACTGTTGGTCTTCACCATGGGAACAATGGTATAGACTTCAACCAGGAGCCTTTTTAATCTTCTTTATCACTTCATAATAGGAATACAAATAATAAGAACACAAAAAATGAATTATTACCAAGTATTGTTAGATAACACTAATAATAAATCCATGTCTCTACTAGTAATAGCTCTGATACACACACTGGTAAAAATATTTCAACATTAGTAAAGTTAATAAGAATATGAAATAAAACTAGACCCACAGAAAGAGGAAGCAAACTTATGGTTATCAATGGAGAAAGAGGGAAGGGTGAGGGATAAATTATGAGTTTGAGATTAACATATACACACTGCTATATATAAAATAGATAATCAACAAGGGCCTACTGTAAAGCACAGAGAACTGTACTCTGTATTTTGTAATAACCTATAAAGGAAAAGATTCTGAAAAGAATCCCCTGGATGTACATCTGAGACTAATACAACATTGTAAACCAATTATACTTTAGTAAAACGAAGAAAAACCGTATGCCATATGTTGAAAACTCACGTTGTGTCAAAGTCTACTACAAATTTCTCTTGCTCTACCTCTGGGTAGCCGTGAGTGGACCATATAATCTTCATTTTACATATTAAAAAAAGAAAAACAAGCTAATGTCCCAAAGGTTAAGTGACTTGCCTCTATCATATAATTAATAAAGACCAGGGCTTGGAAGAATGCCCAAAGCTGTCTGGGAAGCCAGTGCCTTAAACACTGCTGCCCTTCTCGTCCATGCAGTCAGGTAGACCATCCATTCGGACAGAGTGGAGTTTGACCCTCTATCAGTGACTTCCATGACTCTGTCTTCATGGAAGAATCATCTTAAGGGAGGATTTGAGTAGAACCTACAGGTTCCATTTCTACTGGCTTTGACTATTGACCCTCCAGTCTCACCAACGCACACCCAAATCACCCAGTTGTGAACAGTCCTCTCTAAATGAGTCAACATCTAGGCATCATCTGAACCAAATAAATGATGGGACATTATTATACATATTTGGAAAATGGAAGGGCTTGGGATGCATGATTTTTTCCATCTCATCCTTTTCTGTTTATCTAGAAATTAAAGGAAGGAAAAGAAAAAAGAGGAAGAAAGGAAGAGAGTGAAGAAGGAATGAGTAGCATTTATTTGTAATTGTTGTTCAGTCACTCAATTGTGTCTGACTCTTTGCAGCTGCATGAACTGCAGCACACCAGGCTTCCCTGTCCTTCACTATCTCCTAGAGTTTGCTCAGACTCATGTCCATTGAGTCAGTGAGGCCATCCACTACTTGTATTCAGTTCAGTTCAGTTCAGTCGCTCAGTCGTGTTCTATTCTTTGTGACCTCATGAACCGCAACACACCAGGCCTCCCTGTCCATCACCAACTGCCAGAGTCCACCCAAACCCATGTCCATTGAGTCGATGATGCCATCCACTACTTGTATTAGTTGTTAACAAATACAAAATTATTTATAATCGTGGTTAACATATATTGAGCTGCACTAGTTAGGGAATGGCACTAGAAACTCCACATATGTAATTTCATTGACTCCTTCCAACAGCCCTATCACAAATGAAAAATAAATATGAAAATAAAGTCTGAGAATTCTTGCAGTGGTTTGTTGCACTTGCTGAAGCTGAGGCAACATATTAAGCCACAGCCCCTGAAAGTCCTGAGGACAACAGAGAAGGCAACACAATAGTGAACAAGATCAGCTAGAGAGCAAAAGAAGCACATTCTAGAGAGTCAGTAAAGAGACACTTACTACCCACAGCTTATTAAGTTCAATGCTCTTGTTTTACAACTAGGGAATCTGGGGCACAGAGAAGAGAAATGGCTAGGCAATAAGTCATAGTCGAGTGAAGAACAGAACTGCTTCTCTTGACTCCCAACCCAATGAGCTCTATATTTTCCTCTTCTTGGGATGTATGTAATGGGATAAAATATTTATTCTTACAAGGAGTCTGGGATTGAAGTAGATTTCTCTTAATGAGGGGAAGTATGTGGAGTGCCAAAGCCAACAGAATTTGGCCAATAAAAGGCAGTTATGAGAGCTGCAGTGAGAATTACACTGGGGTGACAGGAAGTGCAGCAGATTCCCTGGAGAAGGAGTGAGATGCAGAAACTCCCCAAACAGATGATGCACCATCAAGAGATGCCCAGAACTCTGGGTGACCTCCCTGAAGATTCTTGATCATAATACACATACTGTATATAATTTCAGATGTGTATAGGGAGAGGCGTGAAATCAATAGGAAGATTTAATGCCAGCAAATTCAGTGGGTTGGGTTTGAAAACAGTAAACTCTGAGACGCATATCTGACAGTGCTGAGCTCACTCTGTAATCTAGACCCAGGTCTCCAGACTACTACCCAGGAAATCTTACACTGCACATATTTATTCACAGTATTCACGATTTTACTACTTTAGGCTTTCTTCCTCTGCGCATTCTTCACAAAGAATTCAAGATGATTTCATTAAAGTGTAAATCAGATCTATGTCACTTGGCTTTTTGAGATCTTTCATCCATTGTACTTAGTATGAAACTGAAACACCTCATCATGGCCATGATGGCCTGACCGCCTCACCAGTCCTCTACTTTCCTCCTTCCTCACTAGGCTCCAGCTACTAATTTTTTCTTCCCCAGCACTTCAAATTCCTTCTTGCATTTTTTTTTTAAATTTACTGTTATCTCAATGTAGAATATCCTTCTAACTATTCCTAAGACTGATCCCTTTTGAAGGGGAAAGTGGGATGCATTTCTCAAGAGAGTCTCATTGACATATATACACTATCATGTGTAAAATAGATCGCTAGTGGGGAAATGCTGTATAGCACAGCTCAGTGCCCTGTGATGACCTAGAGAGGTGGGTTGGGAAGGGGGAAGGAGGTTCAAGAGGGAGGGGATATATGTATACATATAGCTCCTTCACACTGCCAAACAGCAGAAACTAACACAGCATTGTAAAGCGAGTTGTTGTTGTTTACTTGCTAAGCTGTGTCTGACTCTTTGCAGCACATGCAGTGCAGCACATCAGGCTCCTCTGTCTTCCACTATCTCCTGAAGTTTGCTCCAATTCTTGTCCATTGAGTCAGCGATGCTATCAAACCATCTCATCTTCTGCCACCCACTTGTCCTTTTGCCTTCAATCTTTCCCAGCATCAGGGTCTTTTCCAATGGGTCAGCTCTTTGCATCAGGTGGCCAAAGTATTGGAGCTTCAGCATCAGTCTTTCCAATATATATACCAACTTAATTTTCTTTAGGATTGACCGATTTGATCTCCTTGCCATCCAAGGTACTCTTAAGAGTCTTCTTCAACACCCCAGTTCAAAAGCATCATTTCTTTGACACTCAGCATTCTTTATGGTCCAACTCTCACATCCATACATGACTACTGGAAAAGTATTTTGCTCTACATGTCATTAAAAACTCAGATAAAGTCCCCATATGTGAGAAATGCTCTTTATCATTTCTCCTTCCCAAATGAAGACAGAGATTATGAAATGCACAATGTTAAAAGGAATGACCATACAATGGAGTTCATTTCCCAGATGGCTCAGTGATAAAGGCAATCTGCCTGCAATGGAAGACGCAGGTTCAATTCTTGGGTCAGGAGAACCCCCTGAAGAAGGGAATGGCAACCCACTTCAGTATTCTTACCTGGAAATTTTCAGAGACAGAGGAGCTTGGTGGCTACACTCCATGGGCTTTCACGGAGTTGGACATAACTGAGCACAGTGCACAGCAAAGACTCATAGAATAGAAATCGGTAAAACGATCTGGTATGAACTGGAGCCTATCACACAGAGTGAAATAAGTCAGAAAGAAAAACACCAATACAGTCTATTAACACATATGTATGGAATTTAGAAAGATGGGAACAATGACCCTATATGCAAGACAACAAAAGAAACACAAAGATAAAGAACAGGCTTTTGGACTCTGTGGGAGAAGGTAAGGGTGGGAAAATTTGAGAGAATAGCTTTGAAATATGTATACTGCCGTATGTGAAACAGATTGCCAGTCCAGGTTCAATGCCTGATACAGGATGCTCAGGGCTGGTGCACTGGGACAGCCCTGAGGGAGGGGATGGGGAGGGAGGTAGGATGAGGGGGTTCAGGATGGGGAACAGATGTATGCCCATGGCTGATTCATGTCAAAGTATGCAAAAACCACTACAATATTGTAAAGTAATTAGCCTCCAATTAAAATAAATTAATTAATTTTTAAAATGATATGGGAGATTGTATGGGAGAAGTTAACTCCAAATCGAGCCTGGGAGAGTAGGTAAAGATAGAAAGAGGAGGGTAACTTGCCTGTTGGTCTGTGAGCTCGGACTGTGGTATTCTTTGTCCTATCTCCAGAGTCAAGAAAGGTGCACATAACAAGGGCTTGATGAATATATATTAAGTGAATAAACAAGTATATAAATGAGCTATTGCAATAACCATCTCTAAAATACATTAAAATATGTGTGTGTCTACTTGATGGAAAAATCAGCCCCCTGTTCTTGTCATATTTCATTTATAATCATGAGCTCCTTTCATTTTTATTAAAACAAGGAAGCACCCTCTTCCTCTGTGTGCACCCACGCAAATTCCAGAATTATTTTTTTTGGCAAGAAATTAGCACTGAAGGAAAAGCAGCACCCATATTTCTGTGTCCTATCCTCAGAGAAGAAATGGAGCAAAAATCCTTGATAAGCAGAGACCGTCCCGTGCTCAGATCTGTCTGTGACAGAAATGAAGAGACCCACGTGGGGGGAGTAGCTATGAAGATGAAGAAAAGCCTTTAAAACTTCTGTCTTTAGCAACTTTACTGAGTTTTAATTTACCTGCCATAAAATTCATGCATTTCCAGTATGAAATATCAATGGTTTGTAGTAGATTGCAACTGTCCCATGATACAATGTTAGAGCATAACCATTACCCCAAGAATCTCTCTTGGGGTCACTGCAATCAGTCCCCATCCCACTCCCAGCCTCAGACAACCACTAATCTGCATTCTATCTCTCTAGATTTACCTTCTCTGGACATGTCATATAAACGGAATCATACAAGTCCACATAATAAATTTTTATGTCAAAATTATATACCTATTTGTTATTTGGAAGAAGAATTTGAGCATATGACCCCCTTTTCTTCGGATGGATGGCTTATGCGTTTTGTGCTTCCGTTTCTTCATCTATAAAGTGGGATTCATAATGCTCCTATTCATGATTAGGGCATTTAGTGCAAAGTCTAGTAAATGGCTTGCTGTTGTTACGTTACTAAGTAGTGTCTGACTCTTTGCGACCCCATGGACCACAGCACTCTACTCTCCTCTGTCCTCCACTATCTCCCAGAGTGTGCTCAGTTTCACGTCCACTGAGTTAGTGATGCTATCTAACCATCTCACCCTCTGCTGCCCCCTTCCTCTTTTGCCCTCAATCTTTCCCAGCATCAGGGTCTTTTCCAATGAGTTGGCTCATGGTAAATGATACTTACTTAATAAATCATAGCTATTGTTGTTGCTGCTGTTATTATTGCAATTTTCACCCCAGCACAGTTCATTAAGACCAGAACAAAGACATTAAAGCAGCACGTTAAATGGAGAGAAATTGCTTCCATTCAGATTTGGGCAGAAGGAAGCCTGTTTCTATTCCAGGGCTTTCTGTTTCCATTTCTTCTTTGGGGATAGGATGTGAATGGCTGTGAGAGGCCATCTCATTCACTGCTGATCTACTGCCAAAAAAAAAATGATTCTGGAACTCAAGTAGATGTGAGTGGAGGGAGAGGGTGTTTTTCTGTTTCACTAGAAATGAAAGGAGACCTTTAATATGAGATCCAAGTGACAAGGACAGGGGACTGGTATTTCGATTAAGCAGTCATAGTAGTGTTTTCTTGTCTGACTATGGCATATCCATTACCTTGAAGATTGAAAAAAAATCCACTTCTGTGTTAGAACTCTAGTAAAAATGAAGGCTTTTTTTTTTTTTTTCCCTCTCTCTTTTTTTTGAAGGAAATGATTTCTTCCTCCTTTCAGGCTAAAGAAAAAATATACAAAGTTTCTGATCTGGAGTCAAGTGACTAAGATTCTGGGACTGGCTCTTTCCCTAGAACACCTGACTGCATAAACAGCTCTCATCTCTGGGCCTCGGTTTACCTTAGCTGTAAAAAAAGGGAGAATTTGTTACTGAGTCCAAGCTTGCCTTGCTCGCCACATGACAAGCCAGCTGTTCAAGAGGATGGCAGACTAATGTCTCAAAATAGCCATCTTCTTGGGATCTGGATGCCAAATTCTTTTATAGATCAGAGATCAGGGGGAGGTAAGGAAATAAAAAAGCCATTAATCTTACAAATATGCAAATATCTCCTAGAAAGGCAAGGGTCAGGCAGGGGATGTAATCATTTCTTCCTTCTTGCCATCTACAGGTGGACAGAGTTTTGAATAAAGTCATTTTAAAATACCAGTCAGGCGGAGGGGTAGGAGTTTCTGAAGCAGGTCATTATGTATGATTACAATTACAAAAGCAATGAAAAGCAAGTCAAAGAAACAGTTCCAAAATGGAATCAGAGCTGGTTTTTGCCTGCAGTGGTTTGACCGGAAGCCGTTGTCTAAGGTAAAGCTCTGTTTCTAAGGTGAAAGCATGGCTGATGATAGGTGGAGAAGCACACAGAGCCATTAAGTACGCTACAGTATCATGCATTTCATGGATCAGAGGTTTGTGTTGTGTGTGTGTTCCTCATAAATCAAAAAACATGTATAGTTTCTTCAGTTTAAAGCAGGGCAAGTAATCTATTGCCTGTGCATGGGCCAGATCCAGCCCACTTCCTTTTTCAGTAAATAATGTTTTCTTGGAACACAGCCACTCTCTTTTGTTTACATATTGCCCATGGCTAAGCCTATTTCGGAGAAGGCAATGGCAACCCACTTCAGTACTCTTGCCTGGAAAATCCCATGGACGGAGGAGCCTGGTAGGCTTGGGATCACGAAGAGTCGGACACGACTGAGCGACTTTACTTTCACTTTTCACTTTCATGCATTGGAGACGGAAATGGAACTCCACTCCAGTGTTCTTGCCTGGAGAATCCCAGGGACGGTGGAGCCTGGTGGGCTGCCATCTATGGGGTCGCACAGAGTCGGACACGACTGAAGTGACTTAGCAGCAGCAGCAGCAAGCTTATTTACAGTCTGGCCCTTTACAAAAAAAAAAAAAATTCCTGACCTTTAGTTTAAAGAATGACTGGTTTTATGAACTATGCCAAGTAAAATTTTTAATTAAGTACAGCATATAGTTGAGCAGTTTCAGAAATCAAATGTTAGTATGAGTTGGCTAAGGTCGCAGAGCTAAAAAAGTAAGAAAAAAGATCTAGTAAATGGTGATGGTGATGATGGCACTCACTCACTGTTCAAGGAAGCAAGATAATTCTCTAAATACTGTATACGGCCGTGGCTGATTCATGTCAGTATATGGCAAAACCCACAATATTGTAAAGTAATTAGCCCCCGATTAAAATAAATAAGTTATTTTAAAAATAAAAATAAATACTGTATACTAATACATTTAGACCTTGCAACTGTCATTTTATAACCTCAACTTTAAAGTAAGGAAAATAAGGGCTAGCAGTAGAAGAAACTTGCCCACAGTCATACAGTTAGCAAATCATGACTTTTGGACTACATGGCCTGGTATAATTTTTCGGTTATGGATGGGGAGATGGCAATCTGGAGAAGGAAAGGGGCTTGCACAAAATCCTTTATGACAAAGGAAAATGGGACCCAGGCCTCCTGACTCCGTGACCAGTGTTCCTGCCATCACGGCATCTGCTAACCTGGACTGTCAGTCCTCTAACTTACAGGAGATGTATGTACATATGCACTACCAATCTGTTACACCTACCAGGCTGTTAGATCTAAGAAGTTAAGAACCACATCTTCTGTTTTTTTTTTCCCTAGAACCATAGCATTGTTGTTCAGTCACTCCGTCGTGTCTGACTCTTCCTGACCCCATGGACTATAGCACACCAGGCTTCCCTGTCCTTCACTATCTCACACAGTTTGCTCAGATTCATGTCCATTGAGTAGGTGATGCTACCTAACCATCTCATCCTCTGTCGGCCTTCCGTGTAATAGCAAGAAGCAAACTGATCAGACGAACATTGTATTCAAAGGGAAGGGATCAGAGTGCTTGTTCTAGAAATCAAACCTATTTCAAAACAAATGTCCTCTCTCCAGATTCTGTACTGATATTGCTGCATTTGTAGGCTCTTAAAACCAGCTTTCTATGAATATAAATGTCAAAGTTTTGTACTGATACTGTTGGCTGTGTAATGAACACGGAAGCAAATGGTTTAGGCTTAAGTAACAGAGCTGTGACCAGGCTGGGCTTTGCTTTGGACACACTCAACATGTGTTTTTAGGCAAGAGGCAGAGAGGAAATTGCCATCTGCTTAGTAACCTGTGAGTTACTATTTCCTGAAAACTCTAAGCTTTTTCCAATTCCTTTAACATGAATGAAAATACGAACTTAAGGCACAGTTATTTTTGCCCATGCAAAATGCCTCTGACTTTCTAGATGTATTCAGAAGTGCCAGGGTCTAAAAGGATTCATTCAAGGTGGTAGGATTATTTTATGCTGAATTGTCATTTCTTCAGACTTTTAATAAAAGTGCTCACCAAATGATCAAAATAAGATTGAATGTTATCTTCCCCAGGCCATGGAAACCCCCTACTGCTTCAGGAGGGTGTGAATCTGGGCAAGCACCATACTGCCGCTTCCCTGTAAGGTGGCAAAGAACTCTTTGTGACCAAATTTTTGGGGTCTTCTGCTAATTGTAATTTCTCTGATCCTTTGTTTTCTCAATTGTCAGAAGAAAATAGTGGTGGCCAGCACTGACAGATCTTAATAAAGGCAATTTTCCTTCATTACACTGAAGTGCTCACAGAGCCACTAACCTAGTGGGTTCTAAACATTCATGAGGATGAAATACCCTGTGAGCTGATATGTCTTCAGATCCTGTCTCCAAACAGTTCCGTCAGATAGGTCAAAGATAAGACCAAGAAATCAGCATTTTCAAGACAGTTTTCAAGGTACTTTTAGCCCCCCTGGTCTAAAGACCGTAATTGGATGTCTCTCTCCAGTGGTTCTTTGCATTTCTTCAACACAAATTTCAAAACACTAGGTGATTTTGGGAGAAGGCAATGGCAACCCACTCCAGTACTCTTGCCTGGAAAATCCCATGGATGGAGGAGCCTGGTAGGCTGCAGCCCATGGGATCGCAAAGTGTCAGACACAACTGAGCGACTTCCCTTTCACTTTTTACTTTCATGCATTGGAGAATGAAATGGCAACCCTGTCCAGTGTTCTTGCCTGGAGAATCCCAGGGATGGTGGAGCCTGGTGGGCTGCCATCTATGGGGGTCACACAGAGTCGGACACAACTGGAGCGACGTACGAGCAGCAGCAGCAGGTGATTTGGGGCCCCCAAACAGGTTAAGCCCAAATCCCATGTGTGCTCTTGCCCCTGGGATATCAAGCTGGGCTGAAACTCAAGGATACACTCAAAAGAGGGAAAACGACAAAGAGACAGGGCCAGGGATCAAAGAGCTTTGCTTTGGCCAGAATGGTTGTGAGTTAAGTGCATCCATCTGCATCTCAAGTCTTAACCGGCTCTCAGGTGAGGTGATAGGGCCATTCCTTTGCTACCACACTGTGGGGAACACCCCAGAGCACACCCCGCCACACCTCTGCGAGGGCCGATGCTCAGTGTACAGGACTGTGATCATACTCCACAGGGTCTATGCAATCGCCATTATGAACAACTGGACTTGGTTGGATTCCGTTTCATTTGCTGAGGTAGCAGTTTTACTCCTGTTAACACTCAGGCTCACAGCAACCTGATCTTCTATGTACAATAAATTCTTATAACACTGACAAAATGGAGCTAACTTCTCTAAGACTGCTGGCATGATTCGTATATCTTCTTTGTTCTATAATATGACAGTTCAGTTCAGTTCAGTCACTCAGTCATGTCTGACTCTTTGCGACCCTATGAATCGCAACACGCCAGGCCTCCCTGTTCATAACCTGGTGGAGCCTGGTGGGCTGCCATCTATGGGGGTCACACAGAGTCGGACACAACTGGAGCGACGTACGAGCAGCAGCAGCAGGTGATTTGGGGCCCCCAAACAGGTTAAGCCCAAATCCCATGTGTGCTCTTGCCCCTGGGATATCAAGCTGGGCTGAAACTCAAGGATACACTCAAAAGAGGGAAAACGACAAAGAGACAGGGCCAGGGATCAAAGAGCTTTGCTTTGGCCAGAATGGTTGTGAGTTAAGTGCATCCATCTGCATCTCAAGTCTTAACCGGCTCTCAGGTGAGGTGATAGGGCCATTCCTTTGCTAACACACTGTGGGGAACACCCCAGAGCACACCCCGCCACACCTCTGCGAGGGCCGATGCTCAGTGTACAGGACTGTGATCATACTCCACAGGGTCTATGCAATCGCCATTATGAACAACTGGACTTGGTTGGATTCCGTTTCATTTGCTGAGGTAGCAGTTTTACTCCTGTTAACACTCAGGCTCACAGCAACCTGATCTTCTATGTACAATAAATTCTTATAACACTGACAAAATGGAGCTAACTTCTCTAAGACTGCTGGCATGATTCGTATATCTTCTTTGTTCTATAATATGACAGTTCAGTTCAGTTCAGTCACTCAGTCATGTCTGACTCTTTGCGACCCTATGAATCGCAACACGCCAGGCCTCCCTGTTCATAACCATCTCTCGGAGTTCACTCAGACTCACGTACATCGAGTCTGTGATGCCATCCAGCCATCTCATTCTCGGTCATCCCCTTCTCCTCCTTCCCCCAATCCAACCCAGCATCAGAGTCTTTTCCAATGAGTCAACTCGTCTCATGAGGTGGCCAAAGTACTGGAGTTTCAGCTTTAGCATCATTCCTTCCAAAGAAATCCCAGGGTTGATCGCCTTCAGAATGGACTGGTTGGATCTCCTTGCAGTCCAAGGGACTCTCAAGAGTCTTCTCCAACACCACAGTTCAAAAGCATCAATTCTTTGGCGCTCAGCATTATTCATAATCCAACTTTCAC
>SJYX01024070.1:220846-232058 GCA_006410675.1 Oreotragus oreotragus | reverse complement strand
TGAACTTCCTGATGTTCAAGCTGGTTTTTGAAAAGGCAGAGGAACCAGAGATCAAATTGCCAACATCCTCTGGATCATGGAAAAAGCAATAGAGTTCCAGAAAAACATCTGCTTCTGCTTTATTGACTATGCCAAAGCTTTTGACTGTGTGGATCACAAGAAACTGTGGAAAATTCTCAAAGAGATGGGAATACCAGACCACCTGACCTGCCTCTTGAGAAATCTGTACACAGGTCAGGAAGCAACAGTTAGAACTGGACATGGAACAACAGACTGGTTTCAAATAGGAAAAGGAGTACGTCAAAGCTGAATGTTGTCACCCTGCTTATTTAACTTATATGCAGAGTACATCATGAGAAACGCTGGACTGGAAGAAACACAAGCTAGAATCAAGATTGTGGGGAGAAATATCAATAACCTCAGATATGCAGATGACACAACCCTTTTGGCAGAAAATGAAGAGGAACTAAAGAGACTTTTGATGAAAGTGAAAGAGCTATGCCAAGGGTGCTATTAAAACACAGAGGAGACTGATCCTAAAGGAGACTGGATTTATGTCCTCCCTGTCTGACTTCAATGACTAGTGGGCACTTGCTAAGCATTGTGGAAATCAGTATGACTATTGAGCTGTTACAATAAAGAGATTCCACTATGGTTTTTCATAAGCAACTGTCTCATCACACACACATGCATTAATAATCATTCCATCTCCTAGTGTTGAGAACTTCATCCATCACCCTGGAGTTCTCAGCCATGCTTTAGTCATGCCCAGTGACTCAGCACTACTCAGCTTTCACTAATGGCATTCCTCTGCACCTTTCTCTGTGTTCATTCTTCTCCTTTCTCCCTCCATGCACACATTCAGGTGTGCCTTGAACATTTAGTCCCAAAAGACTCCTGCTTTCTTTCAGGACAAAGCAGCTCTTTCGTTCCCAAGTCACTGAAGGCATTTCTCCGAGACTTTATCCTCAGGAAACATTATAGACAGACAGGTATATCTCTCAAGAGATACTAAAGGAGATACGCCCTTATCACCAAAATATTTTACACGTTGGAAATAATGCTGGCTTCTCTTAATCCCTGTATGAATGTGCTTCTAATGGATGTCCATTCATTGCTCTTCTGACATCCAAATTACAAATCAAAATCAAAACTCATCTCTTTCTCTTCTCAAATTCCCTTACTATTTTTGTTGATTTCCAGATACCCAAGCTCTCTTTTTTACACTATGTGACATTTTTACTTAACACAAGAAGTCAGAGGACATCTTGCTGTTGTTACCCCAGAAAAAGAGGACCAGTAAGAAAGACAGATAGATAATAGATAGATAGATAAATGAAGTTGGCTCACATGATCATGGGTGCTAGTGAATCTACAATTTGTAGGGCAGAATAGCAGTATGGAAATTCAGGTAAAACACTGCAGTCTTAAGTCCAAAATCTATGGAGAGGCTAGTATGCTGGAAACTCAGGCTGGATTTATATGTTAGTCTTGAGACAGAATTCTTTTTACTCAAGCAAACCTTAGTTTTGCTCTTATGGTCTTCAAGTGAATGTGATAGTTCATCAAGGGTAATCTCCATTATTTAAAATTCCTGATTGTAAATGTTCACCACATCTAATAAATACCTTCAACCAACATCTAAACTATTGTTTGAGCAAGCAACTGAGCACCATAACCTGGCTAAAAGTTGACACATAAAATTAACCATCACACCTCTAGCATCCTTTAATCCATAGAAGATATCATTTATCCATCACTACACTTTCCTAGATAAATTCAGACAAGGTTTTGTGATCTCTTTCATCATCTCAGCATTGTTGCCAGCTAGTGCCAATTGATCAACTCTGGAAAGTGAGTTGAAAGGCATCTCTAACTTGTACTTAAAATACAATGTTTTATTCTGTCTTGGGGTGGAGCAGAATAACAATGTTGTGACAGTTTCAGGTGAATGGTGAAGGGACTCAGCCATGTCTACCATTCTCCCCCAAACTCCCCACCCATCCAAGCTGCCACAAAGCACTGAGCACAGTTCCATGTGCTATATAGTAGGACCTTGTTGGTTATCCATTTAAAATATAGCAATGTGTACATGTCCATCTCAAACTCACTATCACTACCCCTATCCTTCCCCTTCTATCTTACACTTTAAAAAGCATTCTAATCATTTTTCTCTGCTACTTCATGGCTCTCCATTGCCTAAGATTCCTTATGCAAAGCATGTTTCACAAAATATTAACTTGACAACTTATTCTGTGGGAAAAAAAGAGATTTTGTGATCAAAAGGTTTATTATAACTGACATATCATGTCTTTTTCCAAAAATCTAGAGAACTCCTGCAGGAACCAAACCAATTACAATTTTACAATTTTACTAATTCAGATTTTCCAAAATCTGTCTGACCACACAGATCAGTCTTTACATGATAGTTATTAACATGGAGGAAAGCACATTTTGGGAAATGCTTGTCACTCAAGGCCCTTCCCTATTTGATATCTTCCCAAACCAAACATCTTTTGAATTTGTGTTCCTCTAACATCCCCTGCACTAACATCCTGCTTGTCTCAATTTGTTCAATTAAAACTATTCCACAATACATGTGTCAACATCCTTTGTAGAAAAAATAATGCTATGTGTTCAGTGGAACTTCTGTCCAGGGCACACAGAAAAAACCATATCTCCTAGGCTCCTTTGCAATTACACTTATGGTTAGAGCTAGGGCCTTGTTACTAGGTTTGTTCCCTGGGATTTGAGTGAAATGGATTAAGCCACATCTAGCTGTGTCTTCTTGCTCAACCTTTCATTGACATTCCACTCTCTCTTTCTCACTTCCTTGATCACATGGGCAGAAACATAGGGCTGTCAAAGGATAGAGCCACATGATGCAAGATGCCTGTATCCTTAGAGGAGAATCAGGCTGAACCTCAATAGAAAATGAGGAAGGTGTTCTTATTATGTTAAGCAACTGATATTTGGGAGTTTTATGTCACAGAAGTTAGTGTTAATTATCCTTACTCTTGTACTCTTAGATAAAGCCTAATCTAATTCCTTGGCTGGAATAGACCTTTTCTTTCTCAGACCATCATAATGTCAATACTTTGGCCCACTGGTGATAGACATCAAAATCTACCTTTCAATAGAATGATTCATGTTGTTATTATACTTCTGTTTCTAGACTTTAAGCTTCTTGAGGGCATGATCCATATCATTCCATATGAAATGATATATATATATATATGAAATGATATATGGATATCATTCCATATCATATCATTTCATCTCTGTATCCCTCCACTTCACTTTGGAGAGTGAATCNGTGATAGACATCAAAATCTACCTTTCAATAGAATGATTCATGTTGTTATTATACTTCTGTTTCTAGACTTTAAGCTTCTTGAGGGCATGATCCATATCATTCCATATGAAAAGATATATATATATATGAAATGATATATGGATATCATTCCATATCATATCATTTCATCTCTGTATCCCTCCACTTCACTTTGGAGAGTGAATCTTATATGGTGGTCATCAAGGACTGTTGGATAAAAGATGACATGAAAGTCATTTACATTCTAACAGAAAGTGTCATCATGGGGAGACAAAGCTGTGAGCTTTAAGGGAGTTTAAGACTAAGGTCCATCTAGTCAAGGCTATGGTTTTTCCTGTGGTCATGTTTGGATGTGAGAGTTGGACTGTGAAGAAGGCTGAGCGCTGAAGAATCGATGCTTTTGAACTGTGGTGTTGGAGAAGACTCTTGAGAGTCCCTTGGACTACAAGGTGATCCAACCAGTCCATCCTGAAGGAGATCAGCCCTGGGATTTCTTTGGAAGGAATGATGCTAAAGCTGAAACTCTAGTACTTTGGCCACCTCATGCGAAGAGTTGACTCATTGGAAAAGACTCTGATGCTGGGAGGGATTGGGGGCAGGAGGAGAAGGGGACGACAGAGGATGAGATGGCTGGATGGCGTCACTCACTCGATGGACATGAGTCTGAGTGAACTCCGGGAGATGGTGATGAATAGGGAGGCCTGGCATGCTGCAATTCATGGGGTCGCAAAGAGTGAGCGACTGAACTGAACTGAACTGAAGACCTAAAGCATTTGACAGGGACTTTCCATTGCCAGTTTTGCTTATGCTGGTCAAATTGACTCATCCTCATCCCTACATAAATCTTTGGTACTTGTTCATGTAGAAAGCCAGACCGAAGACTTGAAAACACTCAGATTTTGGAAGGAGAGGGGACTTGTCTGAATCCCAATTCGCTCACTTGTTTTTCTGAACTTAGACCAATGACTATATTCTAAACCTCAGTTTCTTTGTTTCTACATCTGGCAATCATCTATTTCATGGCATTGCAAGGTGGATTAAAAAAAAACCTTGAACATAAAGGACACGATGGAGGGCCCAGCACACGAAGACATGGCTCTACACAAGGCAGCTCGCTCTGCCTGGGCTGTTGCCACTGACATGTCAGCAGGCACCATCCTGGCTTGGGGAAGAAAGCCAGAGCCCTAGAGGCAATTAGATGGCTTTTAGAACAGAGTTGATTAAACACGAATTTGCAGCTCCTGCTGAGAGACATGCTGCAAGGGAACAGCTGTGTTGTTTTATAGGGGGAATCAAGGATTGAGTGTCATATGAAGTCCTCTTAAAAGGAATTTGAAATGAGTTTTCATGCTACTAAGCAGTTTGTTTATGAAATGAGGTCCTCTCTCAAAAGTCTGTGGCTTATTGGTGAGGTCGGAACAAAAAAGTTAGCGACAGTTTTCTTTCTTCATTGGTTCTGACAGATTTAAACATACATCTATCAGTGTACATCCCTGCTTCAGGTTGAGTTAATCCAACCCTGATGCAACTCTCTTTCTCAGTGGAAAAATGAGCAATTAGAGCAAAGAGGAGCCTAATCTTTTACATAAACGTGTTAGAAACGGGAATCCCTGGCATAAATTTAAAATGGGGAAGTAACACTGTATACCTATCATCCTCGTTGTTCTTCCTTTGGGAATGGTTACAAAGAATGCAAGGTTGATGAGGTGAAGACACAACAGTTTGGGATCTGTGTGTGTGTGTGTGTGTGTGTGTTTTCTCTCTAGAAATGTCAGTGAAATATGGCATACAGTGTACTCAGGACTCAAGTCCTGGCTTGTCCACTGTGTCATACTGAAGTTAATTTCTTTCCTCTCTGGGCTTCAGTTTCCCCAACATAGAAAGGGGCCACAATGGGCAACCCTGAAGCCCTCACTGCATTCCACTAAGTTTGTTTACTTATTTTTTTTAATTTTTAATTTTTACTTTATTTTGCTTTACAATACTTTGCCATACATTGACATGAATCAGCCACGGGTCTACATGAGTTCCCAATCCTGAACTCCCCTCTCACCTCCCACCCCATATCATCTCTCTGGATCATCCCCGTGCACCAGCCCCAAGCATCCTGTATCCTGTATTGAACATAGGCTGGCGATTCATTTCTTACCTGTTAGTATACATGTTTCAATGCCATTCTCCCAAATCATCCCACCCTCTCCCTCTCCCACAGAGTCTAAAAGTCTGTTCTATACATCTATGTCTCTTTTGTTGTCTCGCATAGAGGGTTATCATTACCATCTTTCTAAATTCCATATATATGTGTTAGTATACTGTATTGGTGTTTTTCTTTCTGCCTTACTTCACTCTGTATAATAGGCTCCAGTTTCATCCACCTCATTAGAACTGATTCAAATGTATTCTTTTTAATGGCTGAGTAACTCTCCATTGTGTATATGTACCACAGCTTTCTTATCCATTCATCTGCTGATGGACATCTAGGTTGTTTCCATGTCCTGGCTATTATAAACAGTGCTGCGATGAACATTGGGGTACATGTGTCTCTTTCTATTCTGGTTTCCTCGGTGTGTATGCCCAGCAATGGGATTGCTGGGTCATAAGGCAGTTCTATTTGCAATTTCTTAAGGAATCTCCACACTGTTCTCCATAGTGGCTGTACTAGTTTGCATTCCCACCAACAGTGTAAGAGGGTTCCCTTTTCTCCACACCCTCTCCAGCATTTATTGCTTGCAGACTTTTGGATCGCAGCCATTCTGACTGGTGTGAAGTGGTATCTCATTGTGGTCTTGATTTGCATTTCTCTGATAATGAGTGACGTTGAGCATCTTTTCATGTGTTTGTTAGCCATCCGTATGTCTTCTTTGGAGAAATGTCTATTTAGTTCTTTGGCCCATTTTTTGATTGGGTCGTTTATTTTTCTGGAATTGAGCTGTATAAGTTGCTTGTATATTTTTGAGATTAGTTGTTTGTCAGTTGCTTCATTTGCTATTATTTTCTCCCATTCAGAGGGTTGTCTTTTCACCTTGCTTATAGTTTCCTTTGTTGTGCAGAAGCTTTTAATTTTAATTAGATCCCATTTGTTTATATTTGCTTTTATTTCCAGTATTCTGGGAGGCGGATCATTGAGGATCCTGCTGTGATTTATGTCGGAGAGTGTTTTGCCTATGTTCTCCTCTAGGAGTTTTATAGTTTCTGGTCTTACATTTAGATCTTTAATCCATTTTGAGTTTATTTTTGTGTGTGGTGTTAGAAAGTGATCTAGTTTCATTCTTTTACAAGTGGTTGACCAGTTTTCCCAGCACCACTTGTTAAAGAGATTGTCTTTACTCCATTGTATATTCTTGCCTCCTTTGTCAAAGATAAGGTGTCCATATGTGTGTGGATTTATCTCTGGGCTTTCTATTTTGTTCCATTGATCTATATTTCTGTCTTTGTGCCAGTACCACACTGTCTTGATGACTGTGGCTTTGTAGTAGAGCCTGAAGTCAGGTAAGTTGATTCCTCCAGTTCCATTCTTCTTTCTCAAAATTGCTTTGGCTATTCGAGGTTTTTTGTATTTCCATACAAATCTTGAAATTATTTGTTCTAGTTCTGTGAAAAATACCGCTGGTAGCTTGATAGGGATTGCATTGAATCTGTAGATTGCTTTGGGTAATATATTCATTTTCACTATATTGATTCTTCCAATCCATGAACATGGTATATTTCTCCATCTATTAGTGTCCTCTTTGATTTCTTTCATCAGTGTTTTATAGTTTTCTATATATAAGTCTTTAGTTTCTTTAGGTAGATATATTCCTAAGTATTTTATTCTTTTCGTTGCAATGGTGAATGGAATTGTTTCCTTAATTTCGTTTTCTACTTTCTCATTATTAGTGTATAGGAATGCAAGGGATTTCTGTGTGTTGATTTTATATCCTGCAACTTTACTATATTCATTGATTAGCTCTAGTAATTTTCTGGTGGAGTCTTTAGGGTTTTCTATGTAGAGGATCATGTCATCTGCAAACAGTGAGAGTTTTACTTCTTCTTTTCCAATTTGGATTCCTTTTATTTCTTTTTCTGCTCTGATTGCTGTGGCCAAAACTTCCAGAACTATGTTGAATAGTAGCGGTGAAAGTGGCACCCTTGTCTTGTTCCTGACTTTAGGGGAAATGCTTTCAATTTTTCTCCATTGAGGATAATGTTTGCTGTGGGTTTGTCATATACAGCTTTTATTATGTTGAGGTATGTTCCTTCTAGTCCTGCTTTCTGGAGAGTTTTTATCATAAATAAGTTTAATGTCTCAGGATTTCTTTTCATGATTCTCTGGGCTTGTGGGAAGAAATAAAATGGTGCCTATTAGGCAGAATTGAGATGCTTGGTTTTTAAAGGGGCATTTAGCCTGTAAGGAAAATAATGAGAATGTTCAGTTCTCCAATTAAAAGATAACTGTTGGACTTCCCTGATAGTTCAGTGGTTGCTCACAATGCAGGGAACACTGGTTCAATGCCAGGTCAAGGAACTAAGATCCTGCATACCTCATGGAGAGGGGGAAAAAAAAAAAAGATAACTGTCAAAGGTGAAATAGGCAAATGGACCCAGAAAATGCTGGATTTTTGTTTATTGAACTTTCCTGAGCCTATCAGTTATTCATAATTGGCTCTATATGCAAAGTCCATGTCAGAAAGGATTCTGAACCACACCCCTCAGAAGAGTATGAGCCAAAGTTACTGAACCCTCACGGTTTGCAGCACTGTGCTAAGTGATCTGTAAACTATATTTCATTTTTCCTCACCACCTCAAAGAGGAGATAGAGCTAATTGTTCTCATTTCACTAATTCAAGATAGGAAGTCAATTGCCCAAGGTCATGGAATCAGGGACAGCTCCAGAATGCAAAGCCAGCTCCTTCAAGTGCTCTCACAGAATAAGTCTTCTCTTTTGTTATACCTCCTGATATCCTTCATGTATTCCTTTCACAAATACTTACCAAAAGACTGCAATGAAACAGGTTCTAGGGGTTGATTCTGTGGTCAGACTGAAAGGGCTTCTGTTCTTAGAGAACTTGTATTCTAGCTAGGAGGAGTCAAACATAAACAAGACTGTAAATAGAAATATATGAAAAAAGCATATAATAGTAAATAATATATAGACAATAAACTTAAAGTGGCTTTCCAGGTGGCATAGTTGGTAAAGAATCCATCTGCCAATGAAGGAGACATAAGAGATGTGAGTTTGATCCCTGGGTTAGAAAGATCCCCTGGAGAAGGAAATCGTAACTCACTCCAGTATTCTTGCCTGGGAAATCCCATTGGCACAGGAGGCTGGTGGGTTACAGTCCATGGGGTCACAGAGTTGACCATGACTAGCACCTGAGCACACACACACGCTTAGAGTAAGTATAAAGACAGAGTGTGTGCCTGCTGTATTGTGAGTGGTTTGAAGCTTCTTTCTCTGAAGATGTGAGGAAACAGGACATTTCTTCATACCACATATTAAAAAAAAAACTCAAAATATATTAAATATCTAAATGTAAGAGCTGAAATCATTAAAATCCTCAAAAACAATAAAGGCAGAACACTCTTTGATACAAATTGCAGTGATTTTTTTTGAATTGTCTTTGAAGTGAAACTAAATCCCTTTGAAACTGAGTTCCGTTACAGTGTTTATAATTAAATCTCTCCACCCAAAACTTTATTCCCTTTTTTGTCCCCTCAGACCTAAATCCTGTGCTAACTGAACACTTATCAACCACAGTCAGATGACTACGACTGTGGTTGTCGATATCATCATTAACGTTCAAACTCAGGTTGTTTCTCCAGGGCAAGATGTGCTCACAGACCCCTGAGCTATGGAACACTTGGCCAGAGTGCTGAACCAGAGACACCCTGATTCCCAAAACTACGATGAAGAAATAGTGAAAAAAATATAAAAAATATCATGAGATCATAATTAAGTCCCACTTCTTTGTTTTTCCCCCTTAAAAAAAAAAAAAACTCAACTCTTAGACAGGTTGAAGTGCATCTGAGGCTTGTCTCATACTCCCTCCCTGGGTGCCCTGCAATAAACCCTTATTTTCCTTCAAACTCCTGCTGTTAGAATTGGCCTTTCTGTGCCGCAGGCAAATAAGCTCTTTATTTGGTTACAGAAACCAGATCTCCAAAATTCCCTCTCCTCCTCCCAAGCATGCATAAAGATGCTTGTGAATCTCATATTGCTTTTGCACTATTCAGTTTTTCATAGACATGATAACCTCAGCCTGGAGGGTGATCTGACTGAGGGGCAAATACACAGCACTGGATTTCTCCAAAGGACCCGAGATCCTCCTACCACTCAATGATCTCCAAGAATGTGCTTCATGATGAACAAGATAATAACAGCAAGCTTCTTAAAGTAGTGAGCTGCCTAGCACCAGAGGTATACAAATAGAGGCTGAATTGTCCTTCGTCAAGGGTATTGTATAATGAACATTACACATCAACTAGGGCAGTGGTCTAAGATCCCCTCGGCATTAAAATTCAACCTTCTGAAAGAGATATACAGAGTCTCCTCTGCCTTTCTGAGCTTATAGAGGGGTGGGAAGCTGCCTTCAGCAACACCCCTCCCCACGTCCCAGTGTACAATCCATATGTCTGTTGCTCTTGTAGGGGAACAAACTTTTTTTCTAGTAGTCCTGTATAGATGTGAGAGTTGGACCATAAAGAAGGCTAAACACTGAAGAATTGATGCATTGGAATTGTGGTGCTGGAGAAGACTCTTGAGAGTTCCTTGGACAGCAAGGAGATCAAACCAGTCAATCCTAAAGAAAATCAACCCTGAATATTCTTTGGAAGGACTGATGTTGAAGCTGAAGCTCCAATACTTTGGCCACCTGATGTGAAGAGCCATCTCATTGGAAAAGACTCATGCTGGGGAAGGGGACAAGAGGAAAAGAGGGCAACAGAGGATGAGATGTTTGGATGGCATCACCGACTAAATGGGCATGAGTTTGGGCAAACTCCAGGAGAGAGTGAAGGACAGAGAAGCCTGGCGTGATGCAGTTTCTGGGCTCACAAAGAGTCAGACATGACTTACCTACTACGTAACAATGGCATGAGGGTGAGAAGCGAAATATTTCCTGCCCGATCAGTAAACAAGGATGTCTCAGTCATCAGTAACCCCAGCCCTCCGACAGGAGCCAGTAAGCCCTGAGGACACTTGAGAAAGAAAAGAATACCTGCCCTCTGGTAGTCATCAGACTGCAACCACTTTCCAGTGTGATCCCCCAGGAAACCCAAGCTGTGAAAACACAGGATCCTGGCATCAGTCAGATATGTAAGGCTCATATTGATAGCTTATGGGGAACAGTGTTGGATTCGTGATGTCCAAAAAAGATTTAGCTTCAGGACCAGGGACCAGGCTTAGTCAGCGGAAAACTTTTGTATAACAAAGTTTTATTAAGGTATGAAAAGGGACAGAAAAAAATTCTGACATAGACATCAGAAGGGGGATGGAGAGGCCCCCTCACTAGTCTTGGCAAGGGAGCTATATACTTTTTAACTGGTTATTACAATAAATCAAAAGAATGTCTCAATGTTTGCAAAGACCAATTCCCACAATTTATATTTTAAGATGACAAGATTAGAACGAACAATAGAGAGATCTTACCAGACCCACTCCCATAATACACATTTTTTTTTGTATTTATTTATTTTTTTACACGAACTCCCAAACATGAACCCCCCTCCCACCTCCCACCCCACATCATCCCTCCAGATCATCCCCATACACCAGCCCCAAGCGTCCTGCATCCTGCATTGAACATAGACTGGCAATTCATTTCTTACATGATAGTATACAAATTTCAATGCTATTCTCCCAAATCATCCTCCCCTCTCCCTCTCCCTCTCCAGCCCTTG
>SJYX01024070.1:177015-187766 GCA_006410675.1 Oreotragus oreotragus | reverse complement strand
GGGGGCGGGGGGGGGAAATAGTCCTCAGGGAGATGAATTGGAAGAATGAGTAGCTTTCCCAGAACCCCTTAAATTGTATAATATTTTTAAAAGTCTCTGTTGGAAACAACACCTCTCAAAACTAAATGTTTTACCAAAGTCAAATATCCAAAACCAAACTAAACTCTCCCTGCATCACAAAATTTCATTTTCTTTTGGCTTTGGTGAATTACATTAACAAAATTTAATTGCACATTTATACCCAAGACAGAAGGGTGACTAGGCAGAACACAGAGGTATTTAGGATGGTGAAAAAATGCTCTGCGTAATTGTATAATGATAGACATTAGCATTATAAATTTGTCCAGATTTATAGAATGTGCAAGGCCAAGCCATGCCATGCTTAGTCACTCAGTCGTGTCCAACTCTTGGTGGCCCCATGGACTGTAGCCCGCCAGGCTTCTCTGTCCCTGGGATTCTCCAGGCAAGGATACTGGAGTGGGTTGCCATTTCCTTCTCTAGGGGATCTTCCTGACCCAGGAATCAGTCCTGGGTCTCCTGCATTGGCAGGTGGATCCTTTACCACTAAGCCTCCTGGAAGACCCTATACCCCCAAGAATGAACCCTAAGGTAAACTGTGGACTTTGTGTGATTATAATGTGATGATATATGGTCATCAGTTGTAATAAATGTACCCTTTGATGGAGGATGTTGATGATAGAGGAGACAATGGATGTATGATGTTAGGGAATATATGGGAACTCTTTGTACCTTTCTGCTAAACTGAAACTACTCTAAGAAGACAAAGTCTTAACTAAAAATAAAAATCCAAATTCATGAATCCTACCAAAAATTTACAAGAAAATAGCTCTGTATGAGAAAGGATCATCTTTTCTTTTTCTCTGCTGTAGTTTCAGTTCCCAGTACTGTCTGTCATATGACAGGCACTCCACACATTATTCCTTGAATAAATAGGAAATGCTTCATTACTTCATGATCTTTACTTTCATCTCAGCCAATGCCATGGCCTCATTCACTGGGAATGTACAGTGTCAGTGGCTACAGTGTCTTATCATGGGTGTTAAGAAGGACAAAATTTTACTGAAAAAGAAAAAAGAAAAAACTCAAGAGTACATAGAAGTGAACTTTTAGAGGAAAATGTGAAGGAAAAATAGACGCTCACACGGTGTCCCTATATTGAGAACACCTGGTTAAGGATACTTGTCAAATTTTGAAAAAAAAAAAAAAATATATATATATATATACATATATATATATATCTAATTCTGGAAAGCTGTATGTTTGGCGACAATCTGGAGAAGTGTCTAAATCTTATCTTTTTTCTACTGAAAATGTAGAATGTAGATGCACGTCTTTCTGCAAATATAACCATAGTGAAATTGTATGTGTGTGTGTGTGTGTGTGTTTTAATAAATGAGAGGGAGGAAGAGAGGAGGGAAGGAAGGACATGGTTCTTTTTCCCCAAATGCAAAGCATGCTTTATTTTGCTCCCAAAGCTCTAGTGAGTCCAAAGTTACCATTGAGGGAATGTGTCTGTCAGAAATTCCTTCAACCAATCCAAGTCTGGAAACTCAGCCACCGCCATTCCTTCAGGGATTTACAAAGCCCTACTATTTCAGCAAAGTATCCCTCCATGAAGAGGCAAGCCTGTTCCTACCATTTCTAAGAAAAGCTGTTCTTTGAAACTGGAGAAGGAAGAGTAGCCTCTGCCCTATCATAAAGCTAACACCTCAGGCCCCGACGAGGAAGGACAGAGTTTCATGGGTAGATGAATAGTGAGATTGCCTTATCTATCCAAAACAGTAGTCATCTGCTCAGCTGGTGAATGGAGAAGCCTGCTGACATGGAGACTCCAGAGAGACAGTCCTTGAACCCCAGCCAGTCTTTCTAGTCTAAGGAAGTGTTTCCTACCAGTTTTCCCCCCTCAGATGGCACAGTCACACAGATAAGAAATAAATCTGGGTTTCAAGGAGGGAAAGAGCAAAAATGATTTACATCCTTTGCTTTGTGTGATGCACATTCTGGTAATGCCTGAAGAGGCAACTTCCTTCCTTCTTCCAGCAAGGGATACCGGAGCACTAATGTGGATCAAGCTATATCTCCTGTTGAATTGGATACCGTACATGTGTCAACTTATTCACACTCGTTGCAAAATAATGACAGAGAGAGCTTCCAGCCCGGCTGACAGGGCTTTGAAACCCGGGGAGGGATTTGTTTGCAGTCAGTGAGGAAGTCCGTGGTAGAGCTTGGATTTGGACTAAGATCCAACTGGCTTCAAAACCCATATCAGATTCATGTCAATGTATGCCAAATCCAATACAGTACTGTAACGTAAAATAAAGTAAAAAAAAAACAAAAAACAAACAAAAAAACACCCTGGGGCTTCCCTGCTTGTACAGTGGTTGGGAGTCCACAGGCCAGTGCAGTGGACACGGGTTCCACCCCTTGTCCAGGAGACTCCCACATGCCTCAGGACAACTCGGCCCATGTGCCACAACTGCTGAGCCTGTGAGCCCTAGAACCCTAGAACCCACGCTCCACAACAGAAGAAACCACGACAGTGAGAAGCGCAAGCACAGCCACTACAGATAAGCCCTCAGTCACTGCAAGGAGCGAAAGCTGGTGCAGAGCAACGAAGACCCAGCACGACCAAAAGTCAGTCAATAAACACCCATACCCTTCCTGACACCCCTTACTGCCAGGAGGAAATAAGGTGAAAAGCAAGAGTCTGAACCTAGCATTGCTGGTTTTCGGTTGCTAAGTTGTGTCCGACTCTGCGACCCCATGGACTGCATCAACCAGGCTTCCCTGGCCTTCACCAACTCCCAGATCCTGCTGAAACCCATGTCCGTTGAGTCGGTGATGCCATCCAACTGTCTCATCCTCTGTCGTCGCCTTCTCCTCCTGCCTTTAATCTTTCTCAGCATCAGGTTTTTTTTTTTTCCCAAATGAGTCTGTTCTTCGCATTAGAAACTATACCTTTAGTGGCAAGATCAGGTGAACAGGAGTTATAAACATGGGCTCCAGTCCTAGCTCTACCAATAGCACACACTGGGCCAGTGCTGAATTTCCCTGGGCCTCAGATTCCCACTGTGAAACACCTGACAGTTGGGTTGACCTGGAGTCTACTGACCGCAGGGCCTGACTTCTGCTATGTTTAATAATTTAGGAGGTCTTCTTAGAAGAGGACTTCCCTCGTGGCTCAGCTGGTAAAGAATCAACCTGCAACGCGAGAGACCTGGGTTCGATCTCTGGGTTGGGAAGAACCCCTGGTGAAGGGAAAGGCTGCCCACTCCAGTATTTTGGTCTAAAGAGTCCCACGGACTGTATAGCCCATGGGGCTGCAAAGAGTCGGACACAACTGAGCGACTTTCACTTTCACAGAAGAGGGCATTGTCTTTTTTCACTTTTACCCACGTTCTTCAGTAGCACAGAGCTTGGCCCCAGTATTAGAACCCAGTGAGTGTCTGTCACGCGAGTGTATATTCCTCGGTTTTTTGTCTCATCACAATAAAGATTTGGAGTGATGGACATTAAAGCCCCCTTGGCGTGTCACAGCTCTCAGGTCTTGGATAGACCGTGTTATAGCTCTCAGGTCTCGAGTGGACCATGTTATAGCTCTTAGACAAAGCAGTGTTACAGCTCAGTGTTACAGCTCTATTTTAGTTAGAAGATGGCAGGAAAATCCATCTTTGAGGAGTGAGGGCACATCGATCCAAAGGCACAAGGAGAAGAGCGCCCCAGCGCGCGGGAGAGAGAGAGCTAGCTTTGGTTCCTCTGTTTATATGTTTATCTCTCCCTGGGCCTGTCCTGTGTAAACTGGGCCAGCAAGCAGTGTTGTTTGTTTTACCTGAGGTCCTCACTCTGGTCCTCGGACCTTCTTTTGTTCTATTTTCAAGGGCTTTTCCCTTCCTTGTCTTTTAGCCACCACCATTTTGGACTCCTTTTCCCTATTCTACCTGCCTAACATGTATATTTGCATAATGAATGACCTGTTCAATATTCTTCCAAGTGTATTTTGCTGTCAGTATGTGCTTGTTACCACCTACAGTAAGGAATTCAAACTTCCAAGGCAGGTGTGAAAACCACTTCATAATTTAGTCCATATCTCCATCTTCAAATTTTGCTGACCAGGCCCCTGAACCAGCCCTGTGCTGCAAGCAAACCCATCTATTTTCAAATGCTGAACACAAATGCTATTTCCTCCCCCATTTTCTCTTTCCTCTGCTCACTGGGATCCCTTCATCTGCATTTCCTTCACTGTAATCATACCTTAGCTTTTGTTCACCTGATGAAAGTCTTCTCACCTTGGGGGGTTCCCACCAAGTCTCCTCTCCTCCTATAAATATTTTCTGAATGTTTCCTATCCTCTGATAAAATTAACTAATTCTACCTACCCCCCGACTTACTCCCCACAATACACTTCAATTACCTTTTTTTTTCCTTTTTCCAAGTACACATTGAACATTTACTTTACTTTTGCAGAGTAAGAGTCCTAGATAGTTACTATCATGGTGGCTTAATTTAGATAAAAATAACCAGGAGGCATCCATGGGATTAATTGTATAGTATCCCTGTATTACCGTAGCAGAATTAACAGTAACTCACTAAATTATTTAACCACCATTTGCTAGAAAGAATTGATCTAATCACACAATTGCCTTATCAAAAAAAAAAAGAAATTATTTATTTAGCTGCGTTGTGTCTTAGTTGCGGCAAATGGAACCTTCTAATTGCATCACGGGCTTAGTTGCCTGCAGCATGTGGGATCTTAGATTTCCAACCAGGGATTGAGCCCATATCCCCTGCATTGCAGGGCAGATTCTTAACCACTGGACCACCAGGGAAGCCCTCAATTACCTTATTTTTTAAGCAGTACTTTTCTGCCATGTGACCACGAATGCTTCTAGAGCAATGAAGAAGTGACGTGAAAGTCACTCTGTCATGTCTAACTCTTTGGGCAATAGCCACGTACTAATTTTCTTTCACTGTCTCAGTAGACACCAGTTTGAGCAAACTCCAGGAGATAGAGAAGGGCAGGGACAATTTTCTTTGTATCCAGAGACCCACACAGGGTTTAAAATGCAGTAAAAACTTGAGCAGAGGGGCCTGTGGGCTACAGTCCATGGGGTCGCAAAAGAGTCAGACTCGACTTAGCGACTAAACAACTCAATACAAGAATCTAACTCATTTGCTTATACATACTTTTGTTATCGTTTGATTGTTAAGTCATGTCTGACTCTTTTGCGACTCCATGCGCTGCAGTCTGCCAGGCTCCTCTGTTGATGGGATTTCTAGGTAAGAATATTGGAGTGGGTTGGCATTCCCTTCTCCAGGGGATCTTCTTGACCCAGGGATCAAACTCATGTTTCCCACATTGGCAGGTAGCTTCTTTACCAATGAGCCACTAGGGAAGTGCAACCTATTACATGTTAAGGACTATTCAGGGGCTGGGGACACAAGGGCAATCCATGCCAGGCATGTGCCTTGCCTTCACATAGTTGCAAATCACTCAAAAATGCCTGATTAGAACTATGTCAGGTACCAAAAAGAGGAGATGGAGGCCTTTAAGAGAAGCCCAGTGAGGGAAGAAAGTAAAGTGAACCCCTCCTGAGAAAGTAATATGTGAAGTCAAGTACAAGTAAGAGTCAATGGGAAGCTGGGAATCAAAAGGGGGATAAATGAGGAAGGTTTCCAGGTGCCTGCAGGCATGTGGTTTCTCATAATGTACCCTGAGATTCTGAATCTTGATTTCTCCACCAGCACCACTGGGGATCAATCTTTGTCTCACTGTGTGGCTTTTTGAGGATAAATGAGAAAATGTACTTTATATACTATGCACAGTCCTTGGCCTGGAATTTCTGCTTTATAAATGCAGTGCCCCTAATCACTCCCTCAATAATGACAGGACAGGACTTCCCTGGGTCCAGTAACTAAGACTCCATACTCCCAATGCAGGAGGCCCAGGTTCTATCTCTGGCCAAGGAGCTAGATCACACATTGCCCAACAAAGAGGTCATCTGCCACAAGTAAGGATCCTGCATGCTACAATGAAGACCCAGTGCAGCCAGATAAATAAATATTTTAAAAATAATAACAACAACAAAAAAAAACAATAATGGCAGGAGACAGAACACATGGCCACTTGATAGGAGAGCCTGAGGCACTGGATATCACTGAGATATCACAGGCTTAACTCTCCCTCCAAGTTTTGGGGACAGTTGACCTCTTTCTGAGTACCCTCTCTAGATTTATTGTGTTTATTTATTTTATTGGCTTGAGATTCAGGAAGTCTAGATTTTGACCTTTAGTTCCCTGCTTGGCCTACAGATAAGGGCAGAAGTTGAACCTGATGATTGATAATGCTGTTTTCATATGAACGTCTATTTTTCCTTCTTTCTTTCCTTTCCTCCCTCCTTCTCTTTTCTTTCTTTTCTTCCACCTTCCTTCCCTCTTTTTTACCTTCATTACTTACTCTTCAGCATTAATGCTATGTCCAACCATTTCTTCCAGGGCCCGGCTGCTGAGCTAGGTATTGGAAATACAGACATGAGCAAGGCAGATATTTCCTAACCTTCATGGAGCTCACAGATGTGGAACATAGCTGTGGAATGGTAATTGGAATAACCACAGTGAAAAACATCAGGTTACTATGGAAACATATGACAGGAATCCAATCTAGTCTGAAGGTCAGGGATGTTATGTTTTAACTCTATCCTAAGGATGAGTAGGAGTTAGCCCCTAGGAGAAGGGTTGGGGGCAATCCTTTTCAGAATGAAGGAACAACATTTGCAAAGACCTTGAGATCAGATGGTGGCCAGCCTGGCTGGAGAAGATAAGAGCAGACCAGAATAGAGAGACTAGAGAGACAGCCAGGGACTTGTTCATGCCAGGCCTAGTTGGCCACATTAGGTAACTTGAATTTTATCCCAAGAGCAATGGGAGTGGCAGCTGTAGAGATCTTTCCATCTCTTTCTTAAAACCATGCTTTTATTTCTCTAAACCTATAGCAATAATTCACGGAAACCATTTCTTTCTTTTTCCTCTCCTCCCCCACTCATACCTAGAGAGTTCCACCCTATACTACTCTCCTAGGCTCCATCAACAGGGCCTGACTGTAAGGAATCGGGCTTGGAAAGTCATTTTTGGATGCTGAGGTTATAGCTGGTGCTGTGCACCTCCTCACTGACCCAAATAAGGAATCAACCAGGAATTACTGGGTGAAGTCCATCCACTAGCTGTGCCCCCGCATTTCATTCACAGTGGGAGGACTGCCCTCCACCCCCCGCTCCAAAGCAATTGTGCCCCAAAACAGCTGAGTCAATGGCTCCATTCATGCCTCTCAGCTCTCCTTTTCTCCAGAGACATATGGCAGGATATCTACATATGCAGCTGTCAGTGGAAAGCTGTGGAATGGATGGGGTGGGTGGAAAATATCTTTCTCTTTGCAAATTTATGGAAAGCAAATATTGCAGTTCTCCTCCCTCGCAATGCTAAATATAACAGGTCACAGATCCTCCTTTTTCAATGTACAACGGACATTAATTTTTTTTTTCATAAAGAAGGAATAATGAAAACACAGTAGACAGGCAAATCTGCTACAGTCATTGAGTAAGGATTCAAAGGCCAATTCTTTCTAGCTAGACCCAAAAACCACCTATGTAAAGGATGGCTGGCACGCAGTCTCCACTCAGAACTGAATATTAACAAGGACACGTTCATGGTCAGCACATTTCTCCCAGGCCTCTAAGTTGCCCACCTCCAAAGTATATTCCTTTTCCTCTTCTTCTTGCAAGACAAGACCATTTCCTTGTAAAAGTCTCTAGTCCTGATTCCTCAAGACATGATGAAGCTACTTGATATTAAGGAGATTAAAACACAATTTTAGTAGAGATTAGTACCTTGAGTTCACTCCAGGATTTCTCTGTGTCAGTGTTATTGACAAGTTGAGACAAGTGGATGTTGTGGGGTCATCCTGTGCATGCTAGGGCATTTAGTGGTGTCTCTTTTCATATCTTTTTGCCTTTTCATATTCTTCATGGGGTTATCAAGGCAAGAATGCTGGAATGGTTTGCCATGCCCTTCTCCAGTGGACCATGTTTCGTTAGAACTCTCCACCATGACCCACCCATCTTGGGTGGCCCTACATAGCAAGGCTCAAGTTTCTTGAGTTAGACAAGGCTGTGATCCATGTGATCCATTGCTTTGATAACAAAGGTCTGTCTAGTCAAAGGTATGGTTTTTCCAGTAGTCATGTGTGGATGTGAGAGTTGGACCATAAAGAGGGCTGAGTGCTAAAGAATTGATGCTTTTGAACTGTGTTGTTGGAGAAGACTCTTGAGAGTCCTTTGTACTGCAAGGAGATCAGACAAGTCAGTCCTAAAGAAAATCAATCCTGAATATTCATTGAAACAACGGATGCTGAAGCTGAAGCTCCAATACTTTGGCTACCTCATGCAAAGATGACACTCATTAGAAAAGACTCTGGTACTGGGAAAGATTGAAGGTGGGAGGACAAGGGGACGACATAGGATGAGATGGTTGGATGGCATCACCTACTCAATGGACATGAGTTTGAGCAAACTCCAGGAGATGGTGAAGGACAGGAAAGCCTGGTGCGCTGTGGTCCATGGGATCACAAAGAGTTGAGCATAAACAACAGCTGAGTGAACAAGTGGTGTGTCTGGCTTGTGCCCAGTGAATGAAACCTTCACTCTTTCCCCTCCCCCTCAGCAACTATGACAACCATGGATGCCTGCAAACATTCTCAGCATCTTCTGAGGGACAAACTTGCCCCAGGTAGAAGACCATAGAGCTGTTCTCAGTCTGAAAGTGGTAGCATCATCTCCTCACACCTCCAATACATATAAAAAAAACTATATATAAATATACAAATACATACATTAAAGCCCCAAGGAAAATATAGCTTTAAGTCACACCGATGGAACATTCCCTAGAGTTTTAACCTTCTAATGAAATCTAGTAGTCTTACATTCTCTTCAATCTCTCTTAGACACTAGAGACTTTTGGGGTTTTTGCTTGTGTGTTTTAGACATTTTCTTTTAAATTCTTTCTGATTTGGGAAGCAATATAACAGTGACTAAGGCATGATAAACTTTATTGGAGACACTTGATTTTTTCATTCATAAATGCTTTGTTAGTTAGTTCCGTCATTCAGTCGTGTCCAACTCTTTGTGACCCCATGAATCGCAGCACGCCAGGCCTCCCTGTCCATCACCATCTCCAGGAGTTCACTCAAACTCACGTCCATCAAGTCAGTGATGCCATCCAGCCATCTCATCCTGTTGTCCCCTTCTCCTCCTGCCCCCGATCCCTCCCAGCATCAGCATCTTTACCAATGAGTTAACTCTTCACATGAGGTGGCCAAAATACTGGAGTTTCAGCTTTAGCATCATTCCTTCCAAATGTTTAATGGAGTACAATTGATTTACATTCTTGTGTTCGTTTCAAGTGTACAGCAAAGTAAATCAGTTATATGCCAGGCTTTTTTAGATTCTATTTCCATATAGGTCATTAGAGTATTGAGTAGAATTCCCTGCAGTAAGTTCTTATCACTTATCTATTTTGTATATATTTTATATATAGTAGTATGTGTATGTCAATTCCAACCTCCCAATTTATCCCTCCCACTTCCCTTTCCCCTTGGTAGCCATAAGCTTGTTTTCTACATCTAGATTCTATTTCTGTTTTATGAATAGTTTCTTTTGTATCATTTTTCTTTAGATTCCACATGTAGGCAATATCATAAGATATTTGCCTTTCTCTATCTACCTTACATCACTCATATGACAAGCTCTAGGCCCATCCATGTCACTACAAATGGTATTATTTCATTCTTTTTTTATGACTGAGTAATATTCCATTGTGTGTATATTTAAACTTTAAAGTTAAAAAGAAAGTAATGTGAATCTAACCTTTGCAATTTAATGGCTGTAAGACCCTTAGCAAGTGATTTACTATCCTCAAGCCTCAGTTTTCTTAGTAACCATGGAAAGAATATTCACCTTTTAATATTATGTGAAGCTTTATATAATATGATGCTGAAAAAAGAAACACTTTTCAGGGTCTGGAAGCTAGGAACTGCTTCATAAATGGAAGTTGTCATTTGCTGAAGTCATTAATATTCATCTCTATATACAAGGAAGAACTGTGCAAAAAAGATCTTCATGACGCAGATAATCATGATGATGTGATCACTAATCTAGAGCCAGACATCTTGAAATGTGAAGTCAAGTGGGCCTTAGAAAGCATCACTATGAACAAAGCTAGTGGAGGTGATGGCATTCCAATTGAGCTGTTTCAAATCCTGAAAGATGATGCTGTGAAAGTGCTGCACTCAATATGCCAGCACATTTGGAAAACTCAGCAGTGGCCACAGGACTGGAAAAGGTCAGTTTTCATTCCAATCCCAAAGAAAGGCAATTCAAAAGAATGCTCAAACTACCGCACAGTTGCACTCATCTCACATGCTAGTAAAGTAATGCTCAAAATTCTCCAAGCCAGGCTTCAGCAATATGTGAACCGTGAACTTCCAGATGTTCAAGCTGGTTTTAGAACAGGCAGAGGAACCAGAGATCAAATTGCCAACATCTGCTGGATCATGGAAAAAGCAAGAGAGTTCCAGAAAAACATCTATTTCTGCTTTATTGACTATGCCAAAGCCTTTGACTGTGTGGATCACAATAAACTGTGGAAAATTCTGAAAGAGATGGGAATACCAGACCACCTAA
>SJYX01024070.1:128967-166546 GCA_006410675.1 Oreotragus oreotragus | reverse complement strand
GGAATGATGCTAAAGCTGAAACTCCAGTACTTTGGCCACCTCATGGGAAGAGTTGACTCATTGGAAAAGACTCTGATGCTGGGAGGGATTGGGGGTGGGAGGAGAAGGGGACGACCGAGGATGAGATGGCTGGATGGCATCACGGACTCGATGGACGTGAGTCTGAGTGAACTCCTAGAGTTGGTGATGGACAGGGAGGCCTGGCGTGCTGCGATTCATGGGGTCACAAAGAGTCGGACACGACTGAGCAACTGAACTGAACTGACTGAATGCACAGAGTTGGACTGTGAAGAAAGCTGAGGGCCGAAGAATTGATGCTTTTGAACTGTGGTGTTGGAGAAGACTCTTGAGACTCCTTTGGACTGCAAGGAGATCCAGCCAGTCCATTTTGAAGGAGATCAACCCTGGGATTTCTTTGGAAGGAATGATGCTAAAGCTGAAACTCCAGTACTTTGGTCACCTCACGCGAAGAGTTGACTCATTGGAAAAGACTCTGATGCTGGGAGGGATTGGGGGCAGGAGGAGAAGGGGACAAGCCAGGATGAGATGGCTGGATGGCATCACTGACTCGATGGACATGAGTCTGATTGAATTCCGGGAGTTGGTGATGCACAGGAAGGCCTGATGTGCTGCGATTCATGGGCTTGCAAAGACTCAGACACGACAGAGCAACTGAACAGAACTGAACTGAATGCACAGTACATGTTTCCCAATTTCCAATTTCCAATCATATCTCTAATCTTTATTCCTTTCTTTCTTCATGTCCATAGATTTTTACTTCAATCTAACTCTAATTTACATTATACTGTTTCATTAGCATGTATTTTTTGATTAAGAAAAAAAAGTCATAGATAAATACACTTTTTAAAAGAGTCGACCCCTATGCTACATCTCAGGGAAATCCCATCCAATGTAGGCCATTTAAAATATAAAGGATTACATTCCATATTCTTGAATTCAACAGGAAGTAGAGCTCAACCCCAAACTAAAGGAATTACTGAACCTTAAATAAAACTGTTCCCATAAAAATACTTCCTACTTAACTGAATCATTTTGCTGGACACCTAAAACTAACACAACATTGTAAATCAACTATGAGTGAGTGAGTGAAAGTCACTCAGTCGTGTCTGACTCTTTGTGTCCCCATGGACTGTCAGAATACTGGAGTGGGTAGTCTTCCCTTCTCCAGTGGATCTTCCCAACCCAGGGATTGAACCCAGGTCTCCTGCATTGCAGGCAGATTCTNAATCAACTATGAGTGAGTGAGTGAAAGTCACTCAGTCGTGTCTGACTCTTTGTGTCCCCATGGACTGTCAGAATACTGGAGTGGGTAGTCTTCCCTTCTCCAGTGGATCTTCCCAACCCAGGGATTGAACCCAGGTCTCCTGCATTGCAGGCAGATTCTTTACCAACTGAGCCACAGACGAAGCCCAAGAGTATTGGAGTGGGCAGCCTATCCCTTCTCCAGTGTATCTTCCTGACCCAGGAATCGAACTGGGGTCTCCTGCATTGCAGGTAGATTCTTTACCAACTGAGCTATCAGGGAAGCCAAAAAAATCAACTATACTCCAATACAAAATAAAAATTAAATTAATAATTAAGAAAAATAGATCCCACTGATTAAAACGCCCTCTAAAGTTAAAGGGGGAAAACTTTATTTAAAACATTATAATTGGAGACATTTTTACAAATTACATGCTTCCACTCTAAATACTATTTCTGAATCCTTGCTGTCTCCAATTCCTAATTTTAAACATTATTTATCATTGGCAAATTTTCTACTATTTTTCTGCTAGGTAACAAGAACATGTCGTCATTCATATCGGTTATATATCTAAATGGATGTAAAGTTCATCATCGATCTCTTTCACTCTGACTTTTCTACTTCTAAGTTTTTAAATGTCATCTTTCCACTGAGTGCCTTTCTTTGTCTCGTGTCTGTTCTTTAATTCCAAGGCTGATTTATGCATGTTGGACATGGAATTTCTGCATATTTGAGGATGCAGATTTAGTAACTTAATATTCCAAGGACAAACTACAGCTGGATATAAAATTGAGTCCAGTTTTCTTCCCTCCGGACTGTCTTCTGAGTGTTTGCTGTGGAAAAGTGTAAGGCAACCCTGAACATTTTCCTTCCATATTGTTTCTATTATTATCAGTATTAGTAGTTGTAGTAGCATTGGAATATAATAAATTTGCTAGGATCTGTGTTCATCATTCAATATAAAAATCTGAGCAGGATACAGTTTCTATTAAATTGCTTTAATGTTTCTATTAAATAATTTTCTTTAATTTTATACAATATTTTCTTATGTAATTTTTTTACAACCTTGTCCTTGACTATGCTTACATCGAAGTTTACTTAACTTTGGAAACTTTTCATGTGACTTTAATCTCAGTGACACTTTACATTTTTCTTCAGTTATTTCTTGAGCTCTTTCCCCCTTTGATGATGATTTAATTTTTACTAAAATTTTTGCTTTTCAGTTTATAGCTCATTTTTTTAATGTAAGAAAGTTATTAAGATAACAAAGTCCCTTGAAATTATTCAGAACTGAAAAGCTATTTGCTTGAACTCTTTCCCTAGATATATATGTCCTTTTCTTCTACCCATGTCTTTGACTATTATATAAATGCATAGATTTTTATGCTTATTTCTTTCTGATAATTTTTTGAATACGACAAAGTATTAGCTGGACAATTACTGTGTATGGTGAGGGATGCAGAAGTAAAAACTGGAAGGAGTGACAGAAGTTTTATTTTGCTAATTTTCCAGAACACTTCACCAAATTTAACATTTCCTGGAGGACAGGTGCCCATTCCTGTTCCTTCTGTTTTAGGTATTTGGGAGATCAGAGAGGTTTCCATTTAAACTCTGTACATCACAGATCTTCTGCTTTGTGAGCTGGTGACCTTCATAGTCACTCCTCCCTTCAATTCCTTTCTCAGAGACAGAATGGCAAGACCAGATGGGGAAGGAAGGTGGGCTAAACTGTAAACAACTCCAAACGCCAGTGTACAGAGCCTGCCTCTGGGCAAGAGCTTTCCCACAGCATTGCGTCTCTTATTCCTAGGCTGCCCACAATCTTAAATTCTCCTGCTTAATCAGAAAATCACTTTTCTGGATTTGAGAAAATCCATAGTGAAGAAAACAATTTCTTCAATGAAGAAAGGAGATTTTCTGTCTCCTTCAGTCTTCCGTTCTTTTTTGTTGTTATTTTCAGATTTAAAGGAAGGATTTTCTAATCTTTAAACCAAAATCTCTTTTCTGAAGGCACAGCATACTTTGTATTAAGAACATTTTTCAAATCCAGAAAACCCATAGTCAAGGACAAGGTTATAAAAAAATTGCATAAGAAAATATTGTATAAAATTAAAGAAGATGATTTAATAGAAACATTAAATCAATTTAATAGAAACCATGTCCTGCTCAAATATACTTTTCAGGATTTTGACACTTCTAGGAAAATCTGTACCCAGTTCCAGGTTTAGGAAGTCACACGTATTCTGGGCATCCATACCTTTGCCACAGACCAGATTTCACAGATAAGAATACATCACAGTATGTGGTTTGAGGCCATAGCTATTCCTACTTTCACTGAAGAAAGAGTAGACGTTCTGTCTCCTTCAGTTTTCCATTCTATTTTTGTTGTTATTTTCAGATTTAAAGGAAGGATTTTCTATTCTTTAAACCAAAATCTCTTAGTTGAATGCACAACAGACTTTGAATTAAGAACACTTTTTTTGCTTATTTCTTTCTAATAAATTTTTTGCATGTGACAGAATATGGGCTGAACAATATCATAGATGGTGAGGGAAACTCATATTGGAAAGAAGCCTCAGTGCCCTTATAAACCCCACTGCTCTGCTTCCAGCTGGAGAAAAGTCAGAGTGAGTATGTGAGGGACAGATGGTAGGCAGACCTGTGATCAGCAAAGGGCAGATGGAAACTTGAGCTTGCCAGTGTGGTTCTTAAGAAACAGGTGCCCTGGCTCACATAATCTTGCTATGAATCTTTATATTTACTCAGCCACCTTCAGTGAAAGGAATCATTTTGAAAAGACTGATTTCCCCCAGTGTTTACAACAAGACCTTCAAGGGGAGAAAACCGACCTGGAGTTTGTTTTCATCATGCCCTTCTCTGTGCTAGTTCTGTATGTTGGACAAACTCCACTATCATACCACTTAAAAACTGTCTATTCCACTCCTGTAGGACCCCTCCAGTGCCCAGCTCCAGGCAGAGCACACAGTACCATTCAAACAGTGGGCAATCAAGCAGTGCAATTCAGCAAATCCATTGTGCAAAGTCAATCCCATCTTCTCAACGCTAAAGCCCATATTTTCCCAAACCTCTTTCTCTCTCCCTACAGCTTCCCTATTCAGGATCCGCCCCTTCGATTTTCAGAGAACCAAGGCTGTAGAATCTGGTTTGCTCATTTACGCAGGCAGCACCATGTGAAACAGGCACAGTGCAATGATTTCTTTGGATGTCTAGTGCAAAGCCTTTTCTTTATTTTTTTTCCATTTTTGCTTTGGACTCGACAATCCAGCCTTGCCCAGGCCTGAAGCAAGAATGAAAGATTGAATGAAACATTTAAAACCACCGCACTCAGAATCTCCCTCCCATCTCCAGAGGCATCTCCTGGAAAACATGTGTCACCTTTTTGGGTAAAGTCACTTCTCCTCCCTTCTTCTTCCTCCCTCCGAGGCTTTGGAGCAACTTCGGGTGTGGCCCCTTCTCCTCCAAGAGACTCAACCTGCTATTTTGGGGACTTCATGCTTCAAAGGGTCTCTAATTCTGACTGGGTGGCGTGTTAACTGGAAGCTTAGCCCCAGAGGGGAGCCAAGACAGGCAGCTTGCACTGGACTGGGTATTAAAAGGACAATTAATACTTTTTACAGGCATTTGCATCAGGCAAACTGGCTCTGCCATTTTCTAGCCGTATGAGCTAAGACAAAGTATTTGACCTCCTTAAAGCTTTATTTTCCCATCTGTAAAATGGACATTTCACATGATCGTGCTCACATAATAATTAGCATAGTTTCTATCATAAAGAGCAAACACTCAATAAATGCCAACTCATATGCACAAACTCACTCTCGCCCCCTTTCATAAACACACACACACACACACACACACATCACTCACTACATAACTGCTTCTGGAATACTACTGTGCCTGTAATGCTGGGCCAACTCTAGGAAATTGGTATCTAATTCCACTATTTTGCAAATGATGAAAGTGAGATCCATAGATGTGAAGTAACTCACCCCAAATGGCACAACTAGTAAGGAAAGCAGTGAAGTCCAGGTTTGAACCTAGATCTTTGACTCCAATGCCTGTGCTCTTAAACGCTCTGATAGCATCATTTCCTATCAGTCATCCATGATAGTCCAAGTTCTCTTCCCAACCCAAACCAAAGTCTCTAAAACGTATGAGGTTGATAAAGGGCCATGGTCAGGAAGCCCCCTTACTGACTGAGTCGCCAGATACCTCTGTGGCCTCGTGTAGGATGGTCCCCTGATCCATGTCTCTAACAGAGAACTTCAACTCGTTTCTCCCCCTGCAAAGGGTTTTCTGACTTCCTCCATCCCACACTTCAGGAACATCTCATTCTCTTCCGTGCTCTCAAAGTTCTTGGTCATTTTTATAGCTCAAGGAGTACTTCTAACTCATCGGATACCTGTTTTCATGTATCTTTCTTTACTTTTAAACTAGTTTTTGAGACCAAGGTCTGTGACTTATCTGTATATTCTCCATCTGGTGCCCAGATCAGAGTCCATGTGAGCTGAATGAAAGATCATACGAACAGCTCTTTAGCAAAAAGCAATCCTAAGGCAAATGCTGGACCAAACGGTTCTCGTATATTCTCTGATTTAATTCTTACAATCACCCCATAGGGTAGGTACTACTTATCCTCACCTTATAGAGGATAAAACTAAGCGTCAAGGTAATGAAGTAATTTACCATGATCATGCTTACGTGGGGCGTAGGATATGCATGCTTAGTCACTCAGTCATATCCGACTCTTTGCGAGCCTGTAGCCTGCCAGACTCCTCTGTCCATGGGATTTTTTCAGTCAAGAATCCTGGAGTGGGTTGCCCCTTCCTCCTCCAGGGGATCTTGCTGACCCGAGAATCACACCAGTGTCCCCTGTGTCTCCCGCAATGCAGGCAGATTCTTTGGCACTGAGCCATAGGGGAAGCCCAGTGAGCGGGAAGTGCACCAAAGTATGGCCCTTTTCCAAAGACATGTGCTTTGCCCTGCTCAACGCAGCAGTAGCAGCATCACGAATGAATGAAAAAATCAGCTTTCTCTGTAACAGATCTTATCGTTCCACTTCAAATACCATTCGCACACTTGCAAAGGCACAACCACACTGAATGGCATCCCACTATTGGTCTTCACTTCTCTTAGGGTCAATGCGGTTTTGTGTGTGCATGTCAGTCACTCAGTCGTGTCCGACTCTTTGTGACCCCACAGACTGTAGCCCACCAGGCCTCTCTCATGGAATTCTCCAGGCAAGAATACTGGAGTGGATTGCCATGCCCTTCTCAGAGGAACTTCCCAGCCCAGGGACTGAACCCTGGTCTCCTGCCTCCCAGGCAGATTCTTGGAAGTCTAATGTGGCTTTACCTTTCATTGTTTTATTTTTTCTTAAATTTACTTAATTGAGGAATAGTTGATCTACAGTGCTGGGTTAGTTCCTGGTGTATAGCAAAGTAATTCAGTTACATATACATATATATATATATTCTTTTTCATATTATTTTCTCTTATGAATTTATATTTTTTAACACATTTTCCTTCTCTTCTAATTTATGGGAGCAGCACCATAAACCATGTCAGCTGTTTTCTTTACTCAAAACTGAGGGCAAAGAATGAAGCCTGTGATGAGGCTCCAGGAAGAGAAAATGCCAGCAGAGGGGAGAGGGCTGGAAGGAAGGCAAAAGGCCATGGAAGGACTGAAAACAAGGGCAGCTCCGGCATCTCCCCGCAGTGGGTGGGCCGCCCAGGAGCTGACTGTCAGCAGGGAGTGAGCCGGGCTAGGACTCTCCCAGTCTGTGTCTGAGATCATTCCTCAAATGCCCTGCCACCCAGGCTCACCAGGGATTAGCCCAGAAGCCACTGGCTCCCTGTCTTCTGGCCCCAGACGCCGAGCCAACCCCAGAGCGGACTCAGTGGTCCTCTCCACGGGGCTCCTTTCTCACTGAGTATGTGTCCACACTGCCTACTGGTCCATTTATCTCTCCCCGCACAATCAGATCCATCTCTGCAGGCAGAGTCCACAGCTCAGGGCCTGACACAGAGCTTGCTGAACGCTTACCCACCTCAGCAGTGTTAAGGTGTGCAGAGTAAACACAGGCTGCAGACTGAAATCCACAGGGGTGTGAACACTGATTCTGCTGCTTTGCCTTGGTGACAACTTAGGCAGTTATACCATCTCCTAAGTCTCCTTTGCCCCATTTGCAAATGGAGATATGAATTCTTCTGATTCAGCACTGCTGAGTAAATCACACTGTAACCAAGCAGGACCCTATGGAGCCTTTCGTGCATATCTCCTGCTTTAACTCCTCTCTGAAGTACCTAGATAACAGTAGTTTATGCAAATTGCCAGCGTTGTTTTGAAGATGTGAACCCACTCTTCTCCCCCAGCCCCTCACCAAATGCTAACTACTTGATAACCTTGAGGTCACAGCTGCAGGCCTCTTGGAGCCCAAGGACTGATAAAGTTAACCCCTGTGACACACCCTGTTCCCTCATGTCAGCCAGTCAGAAAACCGTGCAGGATCTGATCAGGAATCCTGTGACCCCCACCTTGACCTTACTTTTAAAGATGCTTTGTTGAAATCCTTGGGGAGCGGCAGGCTTTTCAGGGCACGAGCCACCTTGTCTCCTTGCTGCTGCTGCTAAGTCGCTTCAGTCGCGTCCGACTCTGTGCGACCCCAGAGACGGCCGCCCACCGGGCTCCCCCGTCCCTGGGATTCTCCAGGCAAGAACACTGGAGTGGGCTGCCATTTCCTTCTNGGGGAGCGGCAGGCTTTTCAGGGCACGAGCCACCTTGTCTCCTTGCTGCTGCTGCTAAGTCGCTTCAGTCGCGTCCGACTCTGTGCGACCCCAGAGACGGCCGCCCACCGGGCTCCCCCGTCCCTGGGATTCTCCAGGCAAGAACACTGGAGTGGGCTGCCATTTCCTTCTCCAGGGGCCTTCCTGACCCAGGGATCAAACCTGCACCTCCTGGATTGGCAGGAGGATTACTTACAACTGAGCCACTCTAGTAAGCGCGCTGCTGCTGCTGCTGCTGCTGCTAAGTCGCTTCAGTTGTGTTTGACTCTGTGCGACCCCATAGACAGCAGCTCACCAGCCTCCTCCATCCATGGGATGTTCCAGACAAGAGTACTGGAGTGGGATGCCATTGCTGTCTCCTTGCATGGCCCTGCAATAAAGCCCTGCAATAAAACCCTTCTCTGCTCCAAACTTCAAAGGTTCAGTTTGGCCTTACTATTTGCCAGGCACACAAACTTTCATTAAGGGCATGAGATACTCCTAATAAAGCTGTTTATAAACTGTAAAGTGCTGATCAGTATGCAATTCTTGCTGTCATTAAGTCTTCTAATATTTCATTTTTAGAGGTGCTATTCTTAGATCTTTCTAACCAGAGATCCCCGTTTTACAGGGTTAGAGTACACAAGCCTCCCAAGGAGTTGAGGAAGCCATCCCTCTATCATCATTATAATCTACCACCTCCATTCATCAGTCATTCATTCAGGTATATTGCCGCATTCAGGAAACATTCATTTATTTCTTACTCTTTTCCAAGTTGTGTGACCCAATAAGCAAAGGAGTCATGGTTTTTGTCTTATGATATTTATATTAATAGACTGATAGAAAAGAAGGGGCATTACACAATCATTTATACGTTTGTTGTAGTTGTGGCAATGCTGAAAAAGTTGAAGGGGCAGGAAATCAGAGAAGTCAGCAGAGAAAGAACTGTGTGTGCTTTCTCATGGGTGAGTGTGTGTCTATGTTACAGGAGTGGAGTTGGAGGCAATGCTTAAAACCAGTGAAGACTTTCCCAAGGACTTGTCAATGAGAGAGCCCAGAGAATGAAGACAGAAGTGAGCTAAGTGTCTATGTGTATGTGTGTGGTAAGTATGGAAAAGCATGGACATAGGGAGAGAGGTGAAGGTATTAAGAGTTTCACAAAGTCTTAGAGTCAGAGGGATCAGATATGCAGGAAAAAGACCACCAGATGGGAAAGCTCTTGGCAGTTTGAAAGCTGTCTGGGGGACAGAAAGGAAAAGACCCTTTTTGTAAAGTCTGAAATCTGTCTCACTTTTTCCTCCTGGCTTGGTTGGATTTCCCCAGAGCCACAAAAGAAAGAAGGAGGAGGGAGAGGAAAGGGAGACAGACAAGGAGAAGAGAGATTTAGGGGAGAGGAGCTGGGAGGAGAGAGGGAGGGTTATGCAATCTTTGGCAACTCAGTAGCTTGATTCCACAGGGAATTTGCTGCCATTTGCTGCCTGGTTCCCAGTCCCATCAGTGGTCCTGCCTCACTCCATCATTTGAGCTAAAAATGTGAGAATGATCCTGATTTTCTCGCTCCCTTTACCTTCAGCATCCAATTACCACTGCTTCTGCTCACTAAATATATCAACTCTCATGTTGCCTTCATCCTGTTCTCCCAGCCTTAGACCAGACCCTCTAACCTCAACTGTTACCACAGCCTCTCCACTGACAGCCCATCCATCGTTCTCCCCAGAAACAACCTGTGACCAACGTTTCTAAAACCAACATCTGATTCTGTTCTCCTCTGCTTAAAATCGTTGAAGAGGAAGCTCTTGTCCTTAGGCAAAAGCTTACACTCTTTTTCTTGGCACCCGGACTGGCTACAGAATTTGTAGGGCCCCATGCAAAGTGAAAATGCAGAACTTGTTTAAAAATTATTAGTCATTTCAAGACAGCAAGAGCGAAGCATTAATCAAGGCACAAGACGTTTATAAGTGCAGGGCGTTGGCAACCACACAGGCTGCGTGCCCAAGAGGCAGCCCTGCCTGGTACTAGTGGCCCCACGTGAACCAGCCCCTGGCACCTCTCCAGTGCTGCCCAGATTCTATACCCCTCCCCAGTAAACCTTTCATCATGTTCACCTTTTTGTTCACCTTTTTTTTTTTTAACAGTTCTCTTACCAAACAGAAGTTTTAAATTTTTATCGGTGTTTTGAAGTTTTTTATTAATTGAAGCATAGTTAATGTGTAATGTTGTGTCAATCTGCACTGTACGTAAAGTGACTCAGTTTCTTGCATACATACATTATTTTTTTAATATTATTTTCCGTTACGGTTTATCCCAGGAGATTGGCTACAGTTCCCTGTGCTGTACAGTAGGACTTTGCTGTTCAACCACTCTTAATGTAATAATCTTTATNCGTAAAGTGACTCAGTTTCTTGCATACATACATTATTTTTTTAATATTATTTTCCGTTACGGTTTATCCCAGGAGATTGGCTACAGTTCCCTGTGCTGTACAGTAGGACTTTGCTGTTCAACCACTCTTAATGTAATAATCTTTATCTGCTGCTACTGCTAAGTCGCTTCAGTCGTGTCCGACTCTCTGCGACCCCATAGACGGCAGCCCACCAGGCTACCCCGTCCCTGGAATTTTTCAGGCAAGAACACTGGAGTGGGTTGCCATTTCCTTCTCCAATGCATGAAAGTGAAAAGTGAAAGGGAAGTTGCTTAGTCGTGTCCAGCCCTCAGCGACCCCATGGACTGCAGCCTTCCAGGCTCCTCCGTCCATGGATTTTCCAGGCAAGAGTACCGGAGTGGGGTGCCATTGCCTTCTCCAGTCTTTATCTACCAACCCCAAATGCTCAGTCCATGCCTGTCTCTCTCTCCATCCGCTTTGGCAACCACAAGTCTGATCTCTATGTCTGTGAGTCTCTGTCTACTTCGTAGATAAGTTCACAGTTGCGTTTGTGTCGTGGCAATTAGCATTTTCGGTCTTTGTTACTGCTGAGTAGTATTCCAGGGCATATCTATCACATCTTCTTTATCCGCTCATCTGTCACCACGCCCCCTTTTTGCATATGCTGCTCCACCTACATTCTTTTTCTCCTTCTAGGTTGACAACTTCTCATCCATCAAGATTCCTCCATTTCCTTCAGATCCTGCAGGACATATGGCCCAACTCTGGGTTCCCACAGCCACGACCTTCCCTTGCTAATAGCAGTCATTGAACGTCATTGAAACTGTTTATTTGATATTTTCTCAACCAGATCTTGAGTTCTCCAGTGGGAGGGAAAAAAACTTTTAACTCTAGACCATGAGCGCCTAATGTTGTGAATTTCTGGTATCTGTCGAATAACTTGATCAATACCCTGAGCTGAGGTACTAACTACTCATGTGGTCCATATTATTAAAGTGGAACTAACTTAGCCCAAAATCACAGCTAGGAAGTGGCAGAGATAGTACTCAAAAACAAGCCCTTTTGATTTCAAAGCCCACACACTTAATTCATATATTTTACCCACTCTCAAAGTGCCAAAGTGAAAGTATTAGTTGCTCAGTCCTGTGAGTCTGTTTGTGACCCCATGGCCTGTAACCTGCCAAACTCCTCTGTCTATGGGATTTCTCAGGCAAGAATCCTAAACTAGGTTGCCATTCCCTTCTCCAGGGGATCTTCCTGACCCAGGGATTGAACTCAGGTCTCCTGCATTGCAGGCAGATTCTTTACCATGTTAGCCACCACAGAAACCCCAAAATGCCAAGCAAGCACACAAATACAGGACATGGTAGGCTGAATAACCGCCCTGTAAAAGATACCTTGGGCTTTCCAGGTGACTCAGTGGTTAAGAATCTGTCTGCCAATGCAAAGAGAGGCAGGAGACTCAGGTTCTATCCCTGGGTGAAAAGATCCCTTGGAGGAGAAAATGGTAACCAAATCCAGTATTCCTGCCTGGAGAATCTCCTGGACAGAGGAGCCTGGCGGGCTATGGTCTGTACAGTCTCAAAGAGTCAGGCGCAACTGAACACACACACATCACCACAAACGATATAATAATCCTGGGAGCCTGTAAATCTTGCTTTGTATGGCAAAAATAGGGTATTGCAAATGTAATAAAGTTAAGGACAAATTACCCTGGATTATTTGGGTAGGCCCTAAATGCAATCATAAGGGTCTTTATAAGAGAATGGTAGAAGGAAATCACACAGAGAAGGGGACAAGATGACGTGACAACAAAGATATAGACTGAAGTGATGTGGCCACAAGCACAAGTAAAGGTGTGCTCGTGGCCATCCAAAGCTGGAAGAGGCAAGGTTCCCCTTGGAGCCTTCCCTGCTGACCCAGACTTTGGTCTAGTGATATAATTCTTGACTCCTAGCATCCAGAACTATAAGATCATAGATTTCTGTTGTTTTAAGTCGCCAAGTTAGCAGTAATGTGTTACAACAACTATAAAAAACTACTTTGAAGGATAAACAAAATAGCAATGAATATGTGAGTGGTGAATGTGTGGAAGAATGAATTGTACGGTAGATAATTCTTATTTAACACACACTCACACACATACACATGCACACAGAACTTCCAATTCCTAAGGGAAGCGTTGCCCCTATTGTACATATGGAGGAATTGGGGCAAAGAGTTCAAATGGCTTTTATCAAATCACCAGCTAATGGAAAGAGAATCAGAAAGTAGACAATGGGCTTTCTGACCCCTACTCCTTAGATTTGTCTACAACAACCCATTTTTCCTTCCTCAGTAAGGAAAAAAAATCAGCTTAAGAGAGATATAACCCATAAGTAAATTCTCTACCTTGAACATTGAATCTCTGTTTCACTCCACACTTGTGTCCTACTGACACATAGCCCACAGATCCTCAGCCACCATGGTTATGTACCCCATAAAGACCACCTCTTCTCCATGGCATTATTCCTGGTTCCCAGCAGAGCATCTGGTACCTAGTGACACTTGGTGAATGTTAGAGGAAAACAAGAAATGAATCAAAGAAATCCGAATCTCCAGTCTATGTTCGAGGCAGGATGCAGGATGCTTGGGGCTGGTGCATGGGGATGATCCGGAGGGATGATGTGGGGTGGGAGGTGGGGGCGGTGGTTCATGTTTGGGAGTTCGTGTACACCCGTGGTGGATTCATGTCAATGTATGCCAAATCCAATACAGTACTATTAAGTAAAATAAAGTAAAAAAAAAAAAAAAGAAAGAAGAAGAAGAAGAAATCTGGTACCAGACAATAAAATTATAATTTAGTGTCTTTTTTTCCCATGCCATTATGATTTGGATGCCTGAACCACTAAAATATTGGTAAAAATCATCCTCAAATAAGTGGAAAACTTAGCTTATAGTTATAGACACGTCCATCTACACAACCAACTGAGAATCTTCTGAAGGGGAACAGCATGTTCTTATGTCTCTGTATCTCTCATCTCATGGGAGGTATTCAATAAACCAATGTTTACTATAACTAAAGATGAATAAGACTCCTTCCCCTGCCCTGAGCAGGCAAAACTTTTATGCTTCTGGGATGCAAATTTGACTGTTCCCTTCCTAGGACTTGGTGGGACTGTTCCGATTAGAATATAAGTAGTGTTTGTATCGTTTCAGCCACCGTGTACCTCCATCATTATACATAATTGAGAGCTAACTCTGGCATCCTTGGGGAGGAATTATGTATAGAAGATTCATGCTTTTGGGATGTGAGGTTCCCAGTTGAAAGGCCTCTGTTAATTTATAGGAGGTCATAAATCAGCAGGAAAAGAAACATTGGCTCACAGTCCATGGAAGGAAAAGACATTCTCCAGGACCAAATGAAAGCCAGCCCACAAGCCTAAGGATGATTTAAGACCCTAGGCTCCATTATCTGTTCCTAGCTGATCTGGATTCCTAGGGACTTCTTTGCTTACACCAGGAGAAGGGAGAATTTTGTATTGACTGCTGACTGTGACTATAAAATGTTACTCAGCCAACTGTACATTACAGATGTGCCGTTTCTGCTCAGTAGAGTGATGCCACGCACTGCTTCATGCACCATGACCCTGCCAGTTCACTGCAGCCATTAAGGTCCCTTGGGCCAAGATCTGTACCTGTAAAGGACAGCTCACATTGAGATATGGATTTAGAACTAGAATTCATAGCTCTGGCCAAGGTGTTTAGAAGACTGCTCTTGTCAACTGAAAGTAAGGGAGAAAACAAGTGGATATAGTCTGTGCTTATTTGAGTTGATGGTTGCCAAGATATATACAGAAGTCAAAACTCATCTAACTGAAAATTCAGAACTATGTATTTTATTGTATGTAAGATTAAAAGAAAAGGCCAATGCAATTGTTTCTGGAAGCAAGAAAATGGTTATTTACTTAGAGGAAACTGATTGCATAGAAATGTAACTATCTCTGTGTGGTTTGTGATTTTTGATCAGGACAAGAAATATTTCCTGAACACCTGCTAGTGTGGGTCAAAATCTGTGTTAAATACTAAAGATAGGAACACTCTGCCTTCAAGGGGCTCCTGAGCCAGAGAAGAAGATAAAGCATGTGAATAGTCTGATATGTGCTATGATGGAAGAAACACAGAGATGGGGCTGTGAGAACTGAGATGACCCACGCAATGGGCTTGGAAGTCAAGGGTGGTGTTCCTGGCACTTGAAGGATGAATAGAAGTTTTCTAAGTCAAAAGTTTGGGAGGGCAGTTGGGATAGGAAAGGGAACTTCTGCAAAGGAACAGACAGTAGTGTGAAATAGCAGTTTTTGTTTGTTTTCTTTTATCATTATGAATAGTCATGGGGGAGAGGGTTGTTGGATCAAAATGTGTGAGGTTGGAGGGGGCAGTCAATGAGCCTGGAAATGTTAAGAAATAAATATTTTCCAGATGAAAGTTTGTCTCAGCTGAACTAAAGGAAAATGAACTACAGCCTGGATCCACATTTGGACAGACGTGGGAACAGAGACTACTATTTTGTCCTATTTTACGCACTGAGATGGCAGATTAAGAGAAGAAAATACTGAAGACAGCATTGAATTGGGGTGAAGGAGCTAGATGGAAGCTAGGAGATGTGTGAAACCTGCTGTGTGACTTTGGGCAAACCTTGCCCTCTCTGAACCTGTTTCCTCACCAGTCAGCTGGGGATAATAATAGCTACCTCACAAAATTAGAGTGAGATGCAGATTATATATATATATATAGGGTAAAGCACTTTGGAGACTTTAAAGAGATTTGGGGGGTTATAAATTTGCTTATAAAATTGATGAGAGTTGCAGGAAGAAATTGAATGTATAAAAAGGAGATGATCTGTATGATGTTCTTTCTGACCTTTCATCTCTTTCAGTTCAGTTCAGCCACTCAGTCGTGTCCAACTCTTTGTGACCCCATGAATTGCATCACATCAGGTCTCCCTGTTCATCACCATCTCCCGGAGCTCACTCAAACTCATGTCCATCGAGTCCATGATGCCATCCAGCCATCTCATCCTCGGTCGTCCCCTTCTCCTCCTGCCCCCAATCCCTCCCAGCATCAGAGTCTTTTCCAATGAGTCAACTCTTCTCATGAGGTGGCCAAAGTACTGGAGTTTCAGCTTCAGCATCATTCCTTCCAAAGAAATCCCAGGACTGATCTCCTTCAGAATGGATTGATTGGATCTCCTTGCAGTCCAAGGGACTCTCAAGAGTCTTCTCCAACACCACAGTTCGAAAGCATCAATTCTTCGGTGCTCAGCCTTCTTCACAGTCCAACTCTCACATCTATACATGACCACAGGAAAAACCATAGCCTTGACTAGACGGACCTTAGTCGGCAAAGTAATGTCTCTGCATTTGAATCTTTAGACTCTTGTTTATTCGCTTTTGGTTGCACTGTGTCTTTGTTGCTGCGAGGTCTTTCCCTCGTTTCAGTGAGCAGGGACAACTCTTTGTTGAGGTGCCCGGGCTTCCCATTGCAGTGGCTTCTCTTGCTGTGGGGCATGGACTCCAGAGCCTGTGGACTTCGGGAGCTGTGGCCCATAGGCTCAATCACTGTGGCTTACAGGTCTTAGAACATGCAGGCTGCAGTAGTTGTGGTCCATGGACTTAGGTGCCCATGGCAAGTGGAATCTTCTGGGACCAGGGATCAAACCCATGCACTGTACATTGGCAGGTGGGTTTTTATCCACTGTGCCAACCAGGGATGTGCCCGACCTTTCATCTTGATGAACCTGGCAAATGACCCCCATGAGTGGCCCATAGGAAGACATTCATGGGGAAGTGGCCTCCTGAGTGGGTCATGGGTCTATCAAGCTAGACGTTCAGAGAAGGGTGCTGAGAATACCCAAAGGGGGAAAGAGCCTGTGAAGGGAAATGAGAGCAAGGGCAGGGAACGGTCTGTAGACTTGATGAATTCTGTGAACTCTGCAATGTTCTTACAAGTTTCCCCAGTGTGGTGGGACATTGAAATCATGTCACGTCTCGGCTCGAGGGCCTTCACATGAAGTAGGAGGCAGGGCTAGAATTCCTTGGGTGTAGTCCAGCAGTGGGCATAGCACTTGGCACCACTGAGTAGCCCACAGGATGTTAAGGGATGTTGAACTCATCGCCTGTGCCTCCATTGACCCGTCTTAATGCTCTGTTGAGACTCAAATCCTGTTTGTAAATGGAAGACCCCCCAACCCTCACAGGGGTCCCCCACTGCTGTTCTGTGGGAGCCATGCAGTCCCGTCCAATTGATTGATTTCTCCGGATACTCTGAGGGTGGTCCTGGGGGGAAGGGGGTCTTGGCAGGATATCCCCCCATATTCTTAGCTCATTTGCCACTGTGCTCTTGCCAAGTTTTGCTTCCCGTTGCATTTCAGCGGATCATTTCTTAGTCTGTCTCCTTAAGGCACATTCAGAGAATCTGAATTAAGCTTCAGTCAAGCCCCTGACTTCCCCCAGAACGCGTTGTTAGGGAACTGGCCTACAAAGGCAGACCGGGCGCTGTCCCAGACCCCTGCCTCCCTCTCCTCTCCTCCTCATCCTTCTCTTCATCATTCAATTAATCCTTAGCCAGTTTCCCTCAGTGGCCCCTACTCTCCTGGTCCCTGGATAAGCCCTTGTGTATCCTGAACAGCTATGCCAAGAATCTGCCCATCATAGACCCTTTCTGCTTACTGCAACCGTGAGACTTTTGTCTAATTATCTCTGGACCTGGAAGGGGTTTCATTTTCTGGAAAAGAGTATATGAATTCTAGTCTCCAGCTTCTACACCAAAGACAGACCCCCATAAGGGTTTCCTGTCAAGTCCCTCACCCACCCAAAGCAAATCCTTCTCTGAGACAAAAGAGAAAATAAACGTGCAATATCTTATGCACAAGCCATACATCAAAGTAAGCGAGTGCAACCACTCTCTGCTTCCACAGCCTTCTCTAAGCTGAGAGGTTGCTAGCAAACATGCTGTGAGACATAAACAAGAGCTTTCCTGATGAGGCTGTTTGGGAGCATGGGGAACCTCTGCCTGTCAGAAGTGACCACACTAATCCCACATCTAAGGAGTTATCTCCACCCCCATTGCTATCACTCCAGCCAACTTCTCTAGTTCTGCCTATAAAGCCCAGTGGCTTTGTTCTTGCCTCTGTGTCTAAACTTGACTCCTGTCGGTCTGTCTCATTCACTCTGCCCCCATTGGGTCTGTCCTCTTTCGATTTTCCAGATTTCTGGATTGGTTCCCTCCTAGGACCCCTTACAGTAGAAGCTCCCTTTTCTTGGAGTATTTTTGCTTTTTATTTTTATATATTAGGCTCCCTCATATGGTTAAGACTGAAGATCTTCAGAGAGGCTAATTTAGATGACCTGACCGCGTGTTAGGTGGAACCATATGAAATTGCCGTTTGGTGAGTTGAATCTTGGAAGTTTCACAAGGTTGAACCCAATGAAAGCTCTACACATATTTGTCTTGCATGAATTGTAAGTTTCTGTATATGTTTGCCTTGTTCACACTGTATTTATGTGTATTCACACACAGCATTGTGCCTCATATGTTACTGTTGTTGCTTAGTCACAAGACATTTCTGACTCTTTGTGACCCCATGGAGGCCAGCCCTCCAGGCTCCTCTGTCTGTGGGGTTTCCCAGGAAAGAGTGCATTGCCATTTCCTCCTCCAGGGGATCTTCCCAATGCAGGGATTCAACCTGCATCTCCGTCATTGGCAGGTGGGTTCTTTACCACTGGATGACACGGAAACCCATCTGATACGCGCGTGTGTGTGTGTGTGTGTGTGTGTGTGTGTGTGTGAGTCGCTCAGTCGTGTCTGACTCTTTGCGGTCCCATGGGCTGTGACCTGCCAGGCTCCTCTGTCCATAGGATTCTCCAGGCAAGAATATTGAAGTGGGTTGCCATTCCCTTCTCCATATCTGATAAGTAGTTGGTATTTAATCAAAGGTAGTTGCTTTACCATCACTGTGTCATCCCCGTCCTCATCCCCATCATCATTATCATCAGCATTCGAAGTCATGAAGAAGATGCAGATGCAGAAGAAACCTCAGTGGTCTGGAATATAAGAGACAGGAGGTCCAAGTTTGTATCTTCCATTGCTGCCAAACTCTGTGATTTTGGATCAGACAGTACCTTTTAGACATAACACTAGTGTTAGATTTTCAAATTAGATTCATAAGAAGCACATATCTTACCAAGTATCAAGCTTTACAAATCATTTGGATCAGACAGTACCTTTTAGACATAACACTAGTGTTAGATTTTCAAATTAGATTCACAAGAAGCAAATATCTTACCAAGTATCAAGCTTTACAAATCATTTCTAAGCTACAAGGCATCACGAGGCACAGAAAAGGGAGGAGAGACTGAAACAGCCAATACCACTTCCCGGGGACTTTCTTGCCACATTAGGACTTTCTCTGTCTCAGGCTCCAACACATGGGTCTCTAAAAGATGTATCCAACACATTACTTACATGAAAGCCAGCTCTCTTAGTCATGAAACATTTCCATTTTATACTCCAGCAACTGCATAGCTTACGTGACATTTTTCAGGGCGCCTTGCCCTGTGAATCAGTGACTTCCAGGCTTATTTACTATAAGTAATCCTAGAAGGATAAGGTACATGCTGCTAAAAGTGGCCCAAAGATAAAAATTCCACCACTAATAAAAACCATCAGTGGTTTCCCCAGAACCCTTAATAGCTTATTTACAAGGAGATTTGACCAGATCACATTTCTTCCCCGAGGGTGTCCTCAAGAAAGGGAGAGACTATATTGCAAGCCTGTGTAACCCTTCCCTTCCCACTTCTGAAGGATGCAATTCTCTCATCTGTAGAATGAAAAACTTGCTCCACATAGCTAAGGGCTTTGTTCTAAATCACCTTGACTTTGTGATAAGTGAAGCTATTTTCTGTCATGACATATACCAGGCAGCCACTACATTAACAGTATGTAGTAAAAGGGATTCCCCACCATAGGGACCATTAAACTCAGCCCCCAAATCTTCTTACTTAAAGATTATGGAGCAAGCAGGATGTAAGGAAGGAGTATGAGCTCTGAAGTTAGAGAAGCCAGGCTTCAAGGCTCAGCTCTAGGACTTAGTGGCTATAGGTCTTCAGGAGAGCAGCACAGGCTGTCTAAGTCACTGGTTTCTTACCCATTGGATCGCAATGATGATATCTTCCTCCTGGGACTGGGTGAATTTGAAATGAGATGGTATGTGTCAACACCCCGCACCATGGTTAGAGTGAAGTGATTGGCAGTGATGAAGTAATTCATTCATTTACGCTACTGGATGCCTGGGCTATTGCTTTTCAAATGTTTATTTTTTTCTTGACATACACATTTTATTGAAGTATGGTTGACTTAACAGTTTCAGGTGCACAACAAGATGATTCAGTTATACATATGCACATATGTTACTTTTCAGATTATTTTCTCTTACAGGTTATTATAAGATATTGGCTATAGTTCACTGTGTTATACAGTAAATCTTTGTTGCTTGTTGCATTATCTATTTTTCTTAATCAGAAAGCTAACATTCTATTCATACTAAGTCAAACTAGTGGAATCAAAATGTCATAGATGTTTTAGTTATGGCTGCTGCTGCTAAGTTGCTTCAGTTGTGTCCAACTCTGTGTGACCCCAGAGATGGCAGCTCACCAGGCTTCCCCATCCTTGGGATTTTTCAGGCAAAAACACTGGAGTGGGTTGCCATTTCCTTCTCCAATGCATGAAAGTGAAAAGTGAAAGTGAAGTCATTCAGTCATGTCCGACTCTTAGAGACCCCATGGACTGCAGCCTACCAGGCTCCCCTGTCTGTGGGATTTTCCAGGCAAGAGTGCTGGATTGGGTCACCTTGTGTTCTCCTTTAGTTGTGGATACCTACACAATTTCACAAGACCTTACTATGTACTCTGTCTACAGTCTATAACAACAGAACAAGAAGGTAGGAGTCAGGTACACTCTGGAGGGCAGTACAGATAGATACATAGCCAGGCATACCTCTTTCCATTCCCACTGTCTTGCCTCTGGCTCCAACCCACTGTACACACAGCATCCAGAGCAAACACCCTGAACAAACTCTGGGCATTCCATGGCTAAATGCTCTTTAACAGCTCCCCATTCCTATAAAGAGAAATCCTAAATTCTTCCTCCCCCTGTGCAAAGCTCTCAGGGACTAGGCTGTTGTCTTCTTTTCGCTGACTGCCCTGACTAGTTAGAGTAGACAAAATGCTAGAACAAATAATCTCCAGGTTTCAACAGAATAACACAAGAGTCTGTTTCTCATTCCTGCTGCCACCTAATGTGGTTTGGCTGAGAAAGAGGTGATATGCTTCAGGCCATAATCCAGAACCCTTTCTTCCTTTGGTCTTGTGGGTCACCTTCAGAATTCTCTCTGTTAGCCAAAATATGAGACCAAGAGAGAAAGGATCACTCATGAAAAGGATTATAGACCTGGAAGACATGCCCCTCGCTTCCTGCTCCATTCTACTGGCCAGAAAGAAAATTAGAATATTGCTTCATCTAAGCACGAAGGAGACTGGGGAATCTGATACTGCTGATCGCTCATATTCTTTGCCTCCTTCCCTTACAATTGACATGAGAGTAACACTAGACCCCAACTGTCTTTCTGCTGCACCATTCAGGTCTTCATCTCTGTTCCTTTGACGCTTCTGGTTTCTCTGTCAGCGACTCTTTAGGTAAGCTTCTTTTTATCCTTTAGTTCTTGTCCAAACATTACCTTCTCTTCAAGTCCCCCTTTGTGTGCGTGCTGAGTCACTCCCATCATGTCTGACTCTTCACTACCCTATGGACTGTAGCCCACCAGCCTCCTCTGTACATGGGTTTCTGCAAGCAGGGCTACTGGAGTGGGTTGCCATGCACTCTCTCAGGGGACCTTCCCAACCCAGGGATCAAATCTGTGTCTCTTACGTCTCCTGCATTACCACTAGTGCCACCTAGGAAGCTCAGGTCTTCCTTTACTGGGTCCTTTACTTGCCCAGTAAGAAGTCTGAGCAAGTGACATGAGTTTCAGCGAGCTCTGGGAGTTGGTGATAGACAGAGAAGCCTGGTGTGGTGCAGTCCATGGGGTCACAAAGAGTCGGACACGACTGAGTGACTGAACTTTCTTACCCAGAGCTAGAGATATATGCTCATTCCTCCTTAGTACCTCTAGACTTGGCCACACCGTTACTCTGTCCTGTGGCCTGTTAAATGCTGGCCTCATCTCTAGAATTTTCACTCCTTCTGAGGGCAATGGCACCCCACCCCAGTACTCTTGCCTGGAAAATCCCATGGACGGAGTGGCCTGGTGGGCTGCAGTCCATAGGATAGCTGAGGGTCAGACACGACTGAGCGACTTCACTTTCACTCTTCACTTTCATGCATTGGAGAAGGAAATGGCAACCCACTCCAGTGTTCTTGCCTGGAGAATCCCAGGGACGGGGGAGCCTGGTGGGCTGCCGTCTCTGGGGTCGCACAGAGTCGGACACGACTGAAGCGACTTAGCAGCAGCAGCAAAGCAGCTGTCTCTTATACACATCTAGATGTGTATAAGAGACAGCCATTAAACTCAGCCCCCAAATCTTCTTACTTAAAGATTATGGAGCAAGCAGGATGTAAGGAAGGAGTATGAGCTCTGAAGTTAGAGAAGCCAGGCTTCAAGGCTCAGCTCTAGGACTTAGTGGCTATAGGTCTTCAGGAGAGCAGCACAGGCTGTCTAAGTCACTGGTTTCTTACCCATTGGATCGCAATGATGATATCTTCCTCCTGGGACTGGGTGAATTTGAAATGAGATGGTATGTGTCAACACCCCGCACCATGGTTAGAGTGAAGTGATTGGCAGTGATGAAGTAATTCATTCATTTACGCTACTGGATGCCTGGGCTATTGCTTTTCAAATGTTTATTTTTTTCTTGACATACACATTTTATTGAAGTATGGTTGACTTAACAGTTTCAGGTGCACAACAAGATGATTCAGTTATACATATGCACATATGTTACTTTTCAGATTATTTTCTCTTACAGGTTATTATAAGATATTGGCTATAGTTCACTGTGTTATACAGTAAATCTTTGTTGCTTGTTGCATTATCTATTTTTCTTAATCAGAAAGCTAACATTCTATTCATACTAAGTCAAACTAGTGGAATCAAAATGTCATAGATGTTTTAGTTATGGCTGCTGCTGCTAAGTTGCTTCAGTTGTGTCCAACTCTGTGTGACCCCAGAGATGGCAGCTCACCAGGCTTCCCCATCCTTGGGATTTTTCAGGCAAAAACACTGGAGTGGGTTGCCATTTCCTTCTCCAATGCATGAAAGTGAAAAGTGAAAGTGAAGTCATTCAGTCATGTCCGACTCTTAGAGACCCCATGGACTGCAGCCTACCAGGCTCCCCTGTCTGTGGGATTTTCCAGGCAAGAGTGCTGGATTGGGTCACCTTGTGTTCTCCTTTAGTTGTGGATACCTACACAATTTCACAAGACCTTACTATGTACTCTGTCTACAGTCTATAACAACAGAACAAGAAGGTAGGAGTCAGGTACACTCTGGAGGGCAGTACAGATAGATACATAGCCAGGCATACCTCTTTCCATTCCCACTGTCTTGCCTCTGGCTCCAACCCACTGTACACACAGCATCCAGAGCAAACACCCTGAACAAACTCTGGGCATTCCATGGCTAAATGCTCTTTAACAGCTCCCCATTCCTATAAAGAGAAATCCTAAATTCTTCCTCCCCCTGTGCAAAGCTCTCAGGGACTAGGCTGTTGTCTTCTTTTCGCTGACTGCCCTGACTAGTTAGAGTAGACAAAATGCTAGAACAAATAATCTCCAGGTTTCAACAGAATAACACAAGAGTCTGTTTCTCATTCCTGCTGCCACCTAATGTGGTTTGGCTGAGAAAGAGGTGATATGCTTCAGGCCATAATCCAGAACCCTTTCTTCCTTTGGTCTTGTGGGTCACCTTCAGAATTCTCTCTGTTAGCCAAAATATGAGACCAAGAGAGAAAGGATCACTCATGAAAAGGATTATAGACCTGGAAGACATGCCCCTCGCTTCCTGCTCCATTCTACTGGCCAGAAAGAAAATTAGAATATTGCTTCATCTAAGCACGAAGGAGACTGGGGAATCTGATACTGCTGATCGCTCATATTCTTTGCCTCCTTCCCTTACAATTGACATGAGAGTAACACTAGACCCCAACTGTCTTTCTGCTGCACCATTCAGGTCTTCATCTCTGTTCCTTTGACGCTTCTGGTTTCTCTGTCAGCGACTCTTTAGGTAAGCTTCTTTTTATCCTTTAGTTCTTGTCCAAACATTACCTTCTCTTCAAGTCCCCCTTTGTGTGCGTGCTGAGTCACTCCCATCATGTCTGACTCTTCACTACCCTATGGACTGTAGCCCACCAGCCTCCTCTGTACATGGGTTTCTGCAAGCAGGGCTACTGGAGTGGGTTGCCATGCACTCTCTCAGGGGACCTTCCCAACCCAGGGATCAAATCTGTGTCTCTTACGTCTCCTGCATTACCACTAGTGCCACCTAGGAAGCTCAGGTCTTCCTTTACTGGGTCCTTTACTTGCCCAGTAAGAAGTCTGAGCAAGTGACATGAGTTTCAGCGAGCTCTGGGAGTTGGTGATAGACAGAGAAGCCTGGTGTGGTGCAGTCCATGGGGTCACAAAGAGTCGGACACGACTGAGTGACTGAACTTTCTTACCCAGAGCTAGAGATATATGCTCATTCCTCCTTAGTACCTCTAGACTTGGCCACACCGTTACTCTGTCCTGTGGCCTGTTAAATGCTGGCCTCATCTCTAGAATTTTCACTCCTTCTGAGGGCAATGGCACCCCACCCCAGTACTCTTGCCTGGAAAATCCCATGGACGGAGTGGCCTGGTGGGCTGCAGTCCATAGGATAGCTGAGGGTCAGACACGACTGAGCGACTTCACTTTCACTCTTCACTTTCATGCATTGGAGAAGGAAATGGCAACCCACTCCAGTGTTCTTGCCTGGAGAATCCCAGGGACGGGGGAGCCTGGTGGGCTGCCGTCTCTGGGGTCGCACAGAGTCGGACACGACTGAAGCGACTTAGCAGCAGCAGCAAAGCAGCTGTCTCTTATACACATCTAGATGTGTATAAGAGACAGCCATTAAACTCAGCCCCCAAATCTTCTTACTTAAAGATTATGGAGCAAGCAGGATGTAAGGAAGGAGTATGAGCTCTGAAGTTAGAGAAGCCAGGCTTCAAGGCTCAGCTCTAGGACTTAGTGGCTATAGGTCTTCAGGAGAGCAGCACAGGCTGTCTAAGTCACTGGTTTCTTACCCATTGGATCGCAATGATGATATCTTCCTCCTGGGACTGGGTGAATTTGAAATGAGATGGTATGTGTCAACACCCCGCACCATGGTTAGAGTGAAGTGATTGGCAGTGATGAAGTAATTCATTCATTTACGCTACTGGATGCCTGGGCTATTGCTTTTCAAATGTTTATTTTTTTCTTGACATACACATTTTATTGAAGTATGGTTGACTTAACAGTTTCAGGTGCACAACAAGATGATTCAGTTATACATATGCACATATGTTACTTTTCAGATTATTTTCTCTTACAGGTTATTATAAGATATTGGCTATAGTTCACTGTGTTATACAGTAAATCTTTGTTGCTTGTTGCATTATCTATTTTTCTTAATCAGAAAGCTAACATTCTATTCATACTAAGTCAAACTAGTGGAATCAAAATGTCATAGATGTTTTAGTTATGGCTGCTGCTGCTAAGTTGCTTCAGTTGTGTCCAACTCTGTGTGACCCCAGAGATGGCAGCTCACCAGGCTTCCCCATCCTTGGGATTTTTCAGGCAAAAACACTGGAGTGGGTTGCCATTTCCTTCTCCAATGCATGAAAGTGAAAAGTGAAAGTGAAGTCATTCAGTCATGTCCGACTCTTAGAGACCCCATGGACTGCAGCCTACCAGGCTCCCCTGTCTGTGGGATTTTCCAGGCAAGAGTGCTGGATTGGGTCACCTTGTGTTCTCCTTTAGTTGTGGATACCTACACAATTTCACAAGACCTTACTATGTACTCTGTCTACAGTCTATAACAACAGAACAAGAAGGTAGGAGTCAGGTACACTCTGGAGGGCAGTACAGATAGATACATAGCCAGGCATACCTCTTTCCATTCCCACTGTCTTGCCTCTGGCTCCAACCCACTGTACACACAGCATCCAGAGCAAACACCCTGAACAAACTCTGGGCATTCCATGGCTAAATGCTCTTTAACAGCTCCCCATTCCTATAAAGAGAAATCCTAAATTCTTCCTCCCCCTGTGCAAAGCTCTCAGGGACTAGGCTGTTGTCTTCTTTTCGCTGACTGCCCTGACTAGTTAGAGTAGACAAAATGCTAGAACAAATAATCTCCAGGTTTCAACAGAATAACACAAGAGTCTGTTTCTCATTCCTGCTGCCACCTAATGTGGTTTGGCTGAGAAAGAGGTGATATGCTTCAGGCCATAATCCAGAACCCTTTCTTCCTTTGGTCTTGTGGGTCACCTTCAGAATTCTCTCTGTTAGCCAAAATATGAGACCAAGAGAGAAAGGATCACTCATGAAAAGGATTATAGACCTGGAAGACATGCCCCTCGCTTCCTGCTCCATTCTACTGGCCAGAAAGAAAATTAGAATATTGCTTCATCTAAGCACGAAGGAGACTGGGGAATCTGATACTGCTGATCGCTCATATTCTTTGCCTCCTTCCCTTACAATTGACATGAGAGTAACACTAGACCCCAACTGTCTTTCTGCTGCACCATTCAGGTCTTCATCTCTGTTCCTTTGACGCTTCTGGTTTCTCTGTCAGCGACTCTTTAGGTAAGCTTCTTTTTATCCTTTAGTTCTTGTCCAAACATTACCTTCTCTTCAAGTCCCCCTTTGTGTGCGTGCTGAGTCACTCCCATCATGTCTGACTCTTCACTACCCTATGGACTGTAGCCCACCAGCCTCCTCTGTACATGGGTTTCTGCAAGCAGGGCTACTGGAGTGGGTTGCCATGCACTCTCTCAGGGGACCTTCCCAACCCAGGGATCAAATCTGTGTCTCTTACGTCTCCTGCATTACCACTAGTGCCACCTAGGAAGCTCAGGTCTTCCTTTACTGGGTCCTTTACTTGCCCAGTAAGAAGTCTGAGCAAGTGACATGAGTTTCAGCGAGCTCTGGGAGTTGGTGATAGACAGAGAAGCCTGGTGTGGTGCAGTCCATGGGGTCACAAAGAGTCGGACACGACTGAGTGACTGAACTTTCTTACCCAGAGCTAGAGATATATGCTCATTCCTCCTTAGTACCTCTAGACTTGGCCACACCGTTACTCTGTCCTGTGGCCTGTTAAATGCTGGCCTCATCTCTAGAATTTTCACTCCTTCTGAGGGCAATGGCACCCCACCCCAGTACTCTTGCCTGGAAAATCCCATGGACGGAGTGGCCTGGTGGGCTGCAGTCCATAGGATAGCTGAGGGTCAGACACGACTGAGCGACTTCACTTTCACTCTTCACTTTCATGCATTGGAGAAGGAAATGGCAACCCACTCCAGTGTTCTTGCCTGGAGAATCCCAGGGACGGGGGAGCCTGGTGGGCTGCCGTCTCTGGGGTCGCACAGAGTCGGACACGACTGAAGCGACTTAGCAGCAGCAGCAAAGCAGCTGTCTCTTATACACATCTAGATGTGTATAAGAGACAGCCATTAAACTCAGCCCCCAAATCTTCTTACTTAAAGATTATGGAGCAAGCAGGATGTAAGGAAGGAGTATGAGCTCTGAAGTTAGAGAAGCCAGGCTTCAAGGCTCAGCTCTAGGACTTAGTGGCTATAGGTCTTCAGGAGAGCAGCACAGGCTGTCTAAGTCACTGGTTTCTTACCCATTGGATCGCAATGATGATATCTTCCTCCTGGGACTGGGTGAATTTGAAATGAGATGGTATGTGTCAACACCCCGCACCATGGTTAGAGTGAAGTGATTGGCAGTGATGAAGTAATTCATTCATTTACGCTACTGGATGCCTGGGCTATTGCTTTTCAAATGTTTATTTTTTTCTTGACATACACATTTTATTGAAGTATGGTTGACTTAACAGTTTCAGGTGCACAACAAGATGATTCAGTTATACATATGCACATATGTTACTTTTCAGATTATTTTCTCTTACAGGTTATTATAAGATATTGGCTATAGTTCACTGTGTTATACAGTAAATCTTTGTTGCTTGTTGCATTATCTATTTTTCTTAATCAGAAAGCTAACATTCTATTCATACTAAGTCAAACTAGTGGAATCAAAATGTCATAGATGTTTTAGTTATGGCTGCTGCTGCTAAGTTGCTTCAGTTGTGTCCAACTCTGTGTGACCCCAGAGATGGCAGCTCACCAGGCTTCCCCATCCTTGGGATTTTTCAGGCAAAAACACTGGAGTGGGTTGCCATTTCCTTCTCCAATGCATGAAAGTGAAAAGTGAAAGTGAAGTCATTCAGTCATGTCCGACTCTTAGAGACCCCATGGACTGCAGCCTACCAGGCTCCCCTGTCTGTGGGATTTTCCAGGCAAGAGTGCTGGATTGGGTCACCTTGTGTTCTCCTTTAGTTGTGGATACCTACACAATTTCACAAGACCTTACTATGTACTCTGTCTACAGTCTATAACAACAGAACAAGAAGGTAGGAGTCAGGTACACTCTGGAGGGCAGTACAGATAGATACATAGCCAGGCATACCTCTTTCCATTCCCACTGTCTTGCCTCTGGCTCCAACCCACTGTACACACAGCATCCAGAGCAAACACCCTGAACAAACTCTGGGCATTCCATGGCTAAATGCTCTTTAACAGCTCCCCATTCCTATAAAGAGAAATCCTAAATTCTTCCTCCCCCTGTGCAAAGCTCTCAGGGACTAGGCTGTTGTCTTCTTTTCGCTGACTGCCCTGACTAGTTAGAGTAGACAAAATGCTAGAACAAATAATCTCCAGGTTTCAACAGAATAACACAAGAGTCTGTTTCTCATTCCTGCTGCCACCTAATGTGGTTTGGCTGAGAAAGAGGTGATATGCTTCAGGCCATAATCCAGAACCCTTTCTTCCTTTGGTCTTGTGGGTCACCTTCAGAATTCTCTCTGTTAGCCAAAATATGAGACCAAGAGAGAAAGGATCACTCATGAAAAGGATTATAGACCTGGAAGACATGCCCCTCGCTTCCTGCTCCATTCTACTGGCCAGAAAGAAAATTAGAATATTGCTTCATCTAAGCACGAAGGAGACTGGGGAATCTGATACTGCTGATCGCTCATATTCTTTGCCTCCTTCCCTTACAATTGACATGAGAGTAACACTAGACCCCAACTGTCTTTCTGCTGCACCATTCAGGTCTTCATCTCTGTTCCTTTGACGCTTCTGGTTTCTCTGTCAGCGACTCTTTAGGTAAGCTTCTTTTTATCCTTTAGTTCTTGTCCAAACATTACCTTCTCTTCAAGTCCCCCTTTGTGTGCGTGCTGAGTCACTCCCATCATGTCTGACTCTTCACTACCCTATGGACTGTAGCCCACCAGCCTCCTCTGTACATGGGTTTCTGCAAGCAGGGCTACTGGAGTGGGTTGCCATGCACTCTCTCAGGGGACCTTCCCAACCCAGGGATCAAATCTGTGTCTCTTACGTCTCCTGCATTACCACTAGTGCCACCTAGGAAGCTCAGGTCTTCCTTTACTGGGTCCTTTACTTGCCCAGTAAGAAGTCTGAGCAAGTGACATGAGTTTCAGCGAGCTCTGGGAGTTGGTGATAGACAGAGAAGCCTGGTGTGGTGCAGTCCATGGGGTCACAAAGAGTCGGACACGACTGAGTGACTGAACTTTCTTACCCNTCCAGGGGATCTTCCCAATGCAGGGATTCAACCTGCATCTCCGTCATTGGCAGGTGGGTTCTTTACCACTGGATGACACGGAAACCCATCTGATACGCGCGTGTGTGTGTGTGTGTGTGTGTGTGTGTGTGTGTGAGTCGCTCAGTCGTGTCTGACTCTTTGCGGTCCCATGGGCTGTGACCTGCCAGGCTCCTCTGTCCATAGGATTCTCCAGGCAAGAATATTGAAGTGGGTTGCCATTCCCTTCTCCATATCTGATAAGTAGTTGGTATTTAATCAAAGGTAGTTGCTTTACCATCACTGTGTCATCCCCGTCCTCATCCCCATCATCATTATCATCAGCATTCGAAGTCATGAAGAAGATGCAGATGCAGAAGAAACCTCAGTGGTCTGGAATATAAGAGACAGGAGGTCCAAGTTTGTATCTTCCATTGCTGCCAAACTCTGTGATTTTGGATCAGACAGTACCTTTTAGACATAACACTAGTGTTAGATTTTCAAATTAGATTCATAAGAAGCACATATCTTACCAAGTATCAAGCTTTACAAATCATTTGGATCAGACAGTACCTTTTAGACATAACACTAGTGTTAGATTTTCAAATTAGATTCACAAGAAGCAAATATCTTACCAAGTATCAAGCTTTACAAATCATTTCTAAGCTACAAGGCATCACGAGGCACAGAAAAGGGAGGAGAGACTGAAACAGCCAATACCACTTCCCGGGGACTTTCTTGCCACATTAGGACTTTCTCTGTCTCAGGCTCCAACACATGGGTCTCTAAAAGATGTATCCAACACATTACTTACATGAAAGCCAGCTCTCTTAGTCATGAAACATTTCCATTTTATACTCCAGCAACTGCATAGCTTACGTGACATTTTTCAGGGCGCCTTGCCCTGTGAATCAGTGACTTCCAGGCTTATTTACTATAAGTAATCCTAGAAGGATAAGGTACATGCTGCTAAAAGTGGCCCAAAGATAAAAATTCCACCACTAATAAAAACCATCAGTGGTTTCCCCAGAACCCTTAATAGCTTATTTACAAGGAGATTTGACCAGATCACATTTCTTCCCCGAGGGTGTCCTCAAGAAAGGGAGAGACTATATTGCAAGCCTGTGTAACCCTTCCCTTCCCACTTCTGAAGGATGCAATTCTCTCATCTGTAGAATGAAAAACTTGCTCCACATAGCTAAGGGCTTTGTTCTAAATCACCTTGACTTTGTGATAAGTGAAGCTATTTTCTGTCATGACATATACCAGGCAGCCACTACATTAACAGTATGTAGTAAAAGGGATTCCCCACCATAGGGACCATTAAACTCAGCCCCCAAATCTTCTTACTTAAAGATTATGGAGCAAGCAGGATGTAAGGAAGGAGTATGAGCTCTGAAGTTAGAGAAGCCAGGCTTCAAGGCTCAGCTCTAGGACTTAGTGGCTATAGGTCTTCAGGAGAGCAGCACAGGCTGTCTAAGTCACTGGTTTCTTACCCATTGGATCGCAATGATGATATCTTCCTCCTGGGACTGGGTGAATTTGAAATGAGATGGTATGTGTCAACACCCCGCACCATGGTTAGAGTGAAGTGATTGGCAGTGATGAAGTAATTCATTCATTTACGCTACTGGATGCCTGGGCTATTGCTTTTCAAATGTTTATTTTTTTCTTGACATACACATTTTATTGAAGTATGGTTGACTTAACAGTTTCAGGTGCACAACAAGATGATTCAGTTATACATATGCACATATGTTACTTTTCAGATTATTTTCTCTTACAGGTTATTATAAGATATTGGCTATAGTTCACTGTGTTATACAGTAAATCTTTGTTGCTTGTTGCATTATCTATTTTTCTTAATCAGAAAGCTAACATTCTATTCATACTAAGTCAAACTAGTGGAATCAAAATGTCATAGATGTTTTAGTTATGGCTGCTGCTGCTAAGTTGCTTCAGTTGTGTCCAACTCTGTGTGACCCCAGAGATGGCAGCTCACCAGGCTTCCCCATCCTTGGGATTTTTCAGGCAAAAACACTGGAGTGGGTTGCCATTTCCTTCTCCAATGCATGAAAGTGAAAAGTGAAAGTGAAGTCATTCAGTCATGTCCGACTCTTAGAGACCCCATGGACTGCAGCCTACCAGGCTCCCCTGTCTGTGGGATTTTCCAGGCAAGAGTGCTGGATTGGGTCACCTTGTGTTCNGCCATTTCCTTCTCCAATGCATGAAAGTGAAAAGTGAAAGTGAAGTCATTCAGTCATGTCCGACTCTTAGAGACCCCATGGACTGCAGCCTACCAGGCTCCCCTGTCTGTGGGATTTTCCAGGCAAGAGTGCTGGATTGGGTCACCTTGTGTTCTCCTTTAGTTGTGGATACCTACACAATTTCACAAGACCTTACTATGTACTCTGTCTACAGTCTATAACAACAGAACAAGAAGGTAGGAGTCAGGTACACTCTGGAGGGCAGTACAGATAGATACATAGCCAGGCATACCTCTTTCCATTCCCACTGTCTTGCCTCTGGCTCCAACCCACTGTACACACAGCATCCAGAGCAAACACCCTGAACAAACTCTGGGCATTCCATGGCTAAATGCTCTTTAACAGCTCCCCATTCCTATAAAGAGAAATCCTAAATTCTTCCTCCCCCTGTGCAAAGCTCTCAGGGACTAGGCTGTTGTCTTCTTTTCGCTGACTGCCCTGACTAGTTAGAGTAGACAAAATGCTAGAACAAATAATCTCCAGGTTTCAACAGAATAACACAAGAGTCTGTTTCTCATTCCTGCTGCCACCTAATGTGGTTTGGCTGAGAAAGAGGTGATATGCTTCAGGCCATAATCCAGAACCCTTTCTTCCTTTGGTCTTGTGGGTCACCTTCAGAATTCTCTCTGTTAGCCAAAATATGAGACCAAGAGAGAAAGGATCACTCATGAAAAGGATTATAGACCTGGAAGACATGCCCCTCGCTTCCTGCTCCATTCTACTGGCCAGAAAGAAAATTAGAATATTGCTTCATCTAAGCACGAAGGAGACTGGGGAATCTGATACTGCTGATCGCTCATATTCTTTGCCTCCTTCCCTTACAATTGACATGAGAGTAACACTAGACCCCAACTGTCTTTCTGCTGCACCATTCAGGTCTTCATCTCTGTTCCTTTGACGCTTCTGGTTTCTCTGTCAGCGACTCTTTAGGTAAGCTTCTTTTTATCCTTTAGTTCTTGTCCAAACATTACCTTCTCTTCAAGTCCCCCTTTGTGTGCGTGCTGAGTCACTCCCATCATGTCTGACTCTTCACTACCCTATGGACTGTAGCCCACCAGCCTCCTCTGTACATGGGTTTCTGCAAGCAGGGCTACTGGAGTGGGTTGCCATGCACTCTCTCAGGGGACCTTCCCAACCCAGGGATCAAATCTGTGTCTCTTACGTCTCCTGCATTACCACTAGTGCCACCTAGGAAGCTCAGGTCTTCCTTTACTGGGTCCTTTACTTGCCCAGTAAGAAGTCTGAGCAAGTGACATGAGTTTCAGCGAGCTCTGGGAGTTGGTGATAGACAGAGAAGCCTGGTGTGGTGCAGTCCATGGGGTCACAAAGAGTCGGACACGACTGAGTGACTGAACTTTCTTACCCAGAGCTAGAGATATATGCTCATTCCTCCTTAGTACCTCTAGACTTGGCCACACCGTTACTCTGTCCTGTGGCCTGTTAAATGCTGGCCTCATCTCTAGAATTTTCACTCCTTCTGAGGGCAATGGCACCCCACCCCAGTACTCTTGCCTGGAAAATCCCATGGACGGAGTGGCCTGGTGGGCTGCAGTCCATAGGATAGCTGAGGGTCAGACACGACTGAGCGACTTCACTTTCACTCTTCACTTTCATGCATTGGAGAAGGAAATGGCAACCCACTCCAGTGTTCTTGCCTGGAGAATCCCAGGGACGGGGGAGCCTGGTGGGCTGCCGTCTCTGGGGTCGCACAGAGTCGGACACGACTGAAGCGACTTAGCAGCAGCAGCAAAGCAGAGTTTAAGGCATCTCATCAGTGTAGCTAGAAGAATATCTGCTCTCTACATCAGCTCATTGTGAAGAACTTATGAATTGATGGATATAAAGTTCTTGGTACCGTGCTTGCTACGCACAAGGAGAACTCCATCAGATAATAATTATCGCTGCCATCATAGCCTTTTGATCTGTTTTTGTGGATGGGAACAGAAATGCTCTCGCCCGACTCTGAGTAGCTTTGCACTGGGACAGAGGAACTCGTGCTGTGGCTACGTGGCCTCCAGGGAGTGGCTCGGGCAGCCAGCAGCCTCGGTGAGCTCCCATGGCTCTGGAAGCTTTCCTTGAGTGAGGTCTGGCAGGGGCAGAGCGAAGCTGACAGATTAAATGATTCAGTCTGCTCAGCAAAGCAAACGTGGCTCCAGGAAGTTAGAAGGAACTCAGAATGGAAGCTCCAACTGCCACTGGGTGGAGAATTTTTTTTTTTTTTTCCAAATTCAATTTGTTTTCACTTGAGCTGCTTCATTTCATCAACACAGCTCACTGGAACATTGGCTAAATTTCCTGAAAAAAGAAAAAAAAGTCCCTTTTTAAGAGTTTTCTTTCTCCCCCTCTCCCTTCTATGTAGTTCCTCAAATGCAATAAAAATTAAATATTTGGAAACCTAAGGATAGTCTCCCAAACACCATCTCAGCATGGGTGTGGACCAGTGAAGGCTTGCAAACTGGTTGGCAGAGGTGAGTCTGTGGGTTTGGATGTAAATTTGCCATAAGCAGTACAGTGACTACAGTTCAATCCTTGGCCAAAATGGCCCCATGGTTGACAAATGGTCTTCTTTTCACAAAGACCCTTTCATCCCAGTCAGTCTTGTGTGAGGCTCTTGGTGCTTCTGTGTTTCAGTCTCAGGAGGAAGAAAGGAGGAGAAAGCAGCCCCACGTTTGAAGCAGCACAGAAGGTTTCTCAATCAAAAGGCTAGATTGCAACCCATCCTCTGCTTATGCATCTGGTCCACAGACACTCACTCCACTGCTCCACCAACATGACCGGGGCAAGGGCCAGAGTCGAACAGGTCATGGCAGTTTCCTTCTTTACTACCTGCAACTTTTTAAAAAAGGGAATGATAAACCAAAGAATCCTGTTTGAACCAGCCCATGAAAGATTCTGAGGTAGCTAGCCCTTCCAGTTCCAATTCCAGCCAGTGAATTCCAGACAAGGTCTGGTTCCTTCTGAGTATGACGCATCCCAGTCTTAGTTTTAGTTCTCTGCTGGAGAGGAAATATATGACGTCAACAGCAAAAGACTGCATAAAGTACTTCTCTCTGCTGCCTCTTCATCTTTTTTTTTTTTTTTTCTTGTCTTTATAAGAACTTGGCAGAGCTGATAAATCAAGCAGATTTTTCCACACAAAGAACATAAAGATTCATTGTGAAAGGTAGGCAGGAGCTAACGTGACTACGGCAGTCTAGTTTAGGAAAATAATTTTACTTCATTTTTGTCTCTAAAATGTTAGATGTTTAATGCCTACAGATGTGGAAAATTGTTTGTAAGAAAATACAAAAATAACAGGGTCACTATTTTATTGGTATTTACAGAGAGACCAACAATCATTATAATCCTCTCTCAGTCCTGTAAGATCTCTTTGTTCACAGAAAATGGAAGCTCATAGAAATTAGGAATTGGCTCGAGATTCTACAGAGTGAATGTGGTAAAGCCATCAATCAATCAACTCTCAGCTTATCCGACTTTAAAATCCACTCAGGCCTATAACTATGAATCTTCTCTTTTCACCATGCCCTTCTTCAAAATGGTGGTATGATCTGTGTATTGGGGTTGTTGGGGGCATTAAATAAAATCTACTTTCTGTGCCTTTTTGGTGATTGTAAATGAGATGGTGAAGGACAGGGAAGCCTGCAATCCCTGGGGTCACAAAGAGTCAGACATGACTTAGCAACTGAATAACAACTATGAAATTCTACCAGCCTAGGATCTAACAGATATTTCCCCCTCTCAAGTCACTATAAAACAAAGGAATATTATTAATTTACAAAATAAATTAATGAGTTGAAATTGAAGCACAGCTTTGGGGTTTTAGAAAATATGTAAATATATATAAGCCACAAAAAGTAGGACAGAAACTATCAGAGTTAAAATGATAGTAAGATCGAAGACAATAGTTTCAGAAGGAACAGAGGCAGCCCCTGGGACAAGCAAGCGTCGGGAACACGGATCACACTCTGGAAAGTTAAGCGCAGGAGTTTAATTGGGTCAAGGAGGACTGTGTTTTAAATTCTATCATCTGTCTTCCAGCAGGAAAAGCACCATGGCTGCTGGACAGGCTGCTTCCGTTTGGAAACCCCTGGGAGGAGATGGAGGTTGTAAAGAGACAGGAGGAGAGTGTTCTCCGTGATATGAAGACTGAAGTGAGTGCAGAGGAAGGGCCCCTCATCAGAAGAGTAAAGTCGGGAAAGTTTCCACTTCCGAGTGATCCTTATTTCCTACTTGGAAACCACCGTAGTGTGTCTGCATCTGGACAAAGATGTCTGTTAAAAGAGTACAGCTCTAATCAAAAGTCAAAGGACTGCGTAACTATGGCTGGGGCGTCTTAACGAGCTCAGGGAGTTGCAGTGCTCTCCCGAAGCTCCTCTTTCTAAACACTTTGCTCCTGTCGACAAAGGAAAAGGTCAATCATCCTGAATTTCCAGACCCATTATTAAGGAAGAGTAGGAAAATCACTCTGGTGGTTAGGTTCCCTGACATTTGACGTGGTTTAAAGACCTAGCTTGAGTTAAAAGCTCTCACTTACTGAATGATTTCATTTTTTCCATTTGGCAAACTCTCTCCCTCACCTTTTCCTCCACCCAGGCTGACTGAAGGTTATCTCATTATGCACAAGGCGTACTTTCTTTGGGGACTCTAGCATCACATACACCCAGAATTATAATGATAATAACAACACTCTTTGTTGAATACTTGCTATATGAAGACACCATGATATTTGGCGAGCACAACCTTATAGAAGTTTGAAGACAACTCTGAAGCAAGCAAATTAAAGATACTCTGTTCTTTCCTGGTAAAGGGAAGCTGATGAAGAATCTGCCTGCAGTGCAGGAGACACTGGTTAAATTCCTGGGTCAGGAAGAGCCCCTGGAGAAGGGATAGGCCACCCACTCCAGTATTCTTAGGCTTCTTCGGTGGCTCAGATGGTAAAGAATTTGCCTGCACTGTGGGAGACCTGGGTTCAATCCCTGGGTTGGGAAGATCCTCTGGAGGAGGGCACAGCAACCACTCCAGTATTATTGCCTCGAGAATGCCCATGGACAGAAGATCCTGGTGGGCTACAGTCCGTGGGGTTGCAAATAGTTGGACATGCCTGAGTGACTAAGCACAGCACAGCACAAAGATACACTAACTCAGTGTGTCCTCTCCAACCTGCCTTCCTTCTGTAATCAGATCCTTATGTGCACACTACTGTATGACAACCAACAAAGATAGTGATTAGCGCAGGGAACTCTAGTCAACACTCTGTAATGACCTGGATGGGAAAAGAATCTTTAAAAAAAAAAAAAAAGTGGACAAACATATATGTTTAACAGATTCACCCCTCTGGACATCTGAAATTAGGTTTGAAGATCCACCCAGCCAGTCTTTCTGTCCAACCCAGAGAGTGATTTCATTTTTGGTGACTTCAGTGTGAAGTAATTCAACATCTTGGCCTTTCAGATTCCTTGCCTACTTCATTTCCTATGATCTCCCCCATCTTTCCACCTTATCTCAATTCAGATATCCCAATATGCCATTTGATAGACCTCCTAGGAACTTCCAGTTTACAGATGCCTCTACTTTCTCTTCATCTCTCAGGAATCCCTTGATTTCACTTCCTTCATGATCCAGCTAAGATAACATTTATTTCAAAGCAATTATTTTCTCAAAATCATCAATGTCTTACCTTGTAAGGATCTGGTAGAGTCCTATATAGACCAAAACCTGAATGAACTCAACTTACTATCTTCTCTACACTTGCAGCTGGGTTGCTGGGTAAATTGAGGGGGAAAATCCCTCTGAATTGGAAACAGTCTTAATTTATGGTCCCCAACTTTAACTGGGCCTTTAATGATGCCTAGGAGGTCTATTATGTTTCCCCCTTCTCTGGGGGGCTTCCCTGATAGCTTAGTTGGTAAAGAATCCACCTGCAATACGGGAGACACCGGTTCAAATTCTGGTTTGGATAGATCT
>SJYX01024070.1:114475-126184 GCA_006410675.1 Oreotragus oreotragus | reverse complement strand
TCTCTGGGTTGGGAAGATCCCCTGGAGAAGGGAAAGGCTACCCACTCCGGTAATCTGGCCTAAAGAATTCCATGGACTGTACACTCCATGGGGTCACAAAGAGTCAGACATGACTGAGTGACTTTCACTTCACACTAGTAGACAGTACACATCACATGCATGTATGCACTCACATGTGTGCGCACATACACGCATGCTGTACACACACCTGTCTCTTATACACATCTAGATGTGTATAAGAGACAGGTGTAGTTGCATCTCTTTGTGGTTTTAGTTTGTATTAATATTACTACAGTATTAATTAATAATTAATTAATATTAATATTTATATTATTATTAATAATAAATATTTAGTTTGTATTAATATTAAAACTAACTGAAACTTGAGAATCTGAGTGAACTCTGGGAGTTGGTGACGGACAGGGAGGCCTGCGATTCATGGGGTCGTGCTGCAATTCATGGGTCGCAAAGAGTCAGACACGACTGAGCGACTGAAATGAACTGAACTGAACTGAACTGAAACTTAGTTTTCAACTGGGATGAAAAAGAGAAGGATATAGCAGATGGGAAAAGAAGTGAAGGTGAAAAGAGGTCAAGAGGACTTTCCAGGTGGTGCAGTGGTTAAGAATCCACCTCGCAATGCAGGGAACGCAGATTCAATCCCTGGTCAAGGAAGCGTCCACACACCACAGGGCTACTTAAGCCCATGGGCTGCAGTTACTGGACCCAAGCCCCCCCGGAGCCTGTGCTCTGCAAGAGGAGAAATCACAGCGATGAGGCCCATGCCCCACAGTGAAGCGAGGTCCCTGCCCTCCACAATGAGAGAAAACCTGCACGCAGTGACAGAGGCCCAGCACAGGCGAAAATAAGTAAATAAATAAAAGAGGTCAAGCGAAGAGCAGAACAAAAGAAAATGCCAAACTGTTTTCTAAAATAGTTTGCATTCCCACTAACAACCTTTGAGATTCGAGTTTGCCTTATCACCAAAGCTTAATGTCAGTCTTTTTAGCTATAACCATTATAATGGTTGTGTAGTTGCGTCTCTTTGTGGTTTTAGTTTGTATTAATATTACTACAGTATTAATTAATAATTAATTAATATTAATATTTATATTATTATTAATAATAAATATTTAGTTTGTATTAATATTAAAACTAACTGAAACTTGAGAATCTGAGTGAACTCTGGGAGTTGGTGATGGACAGGGAGGCCTGCGATTCATGGGGTCGTGCTGCGATTCATGGGTCGCAAAGAGTCAGGCACGACTGAGCGACTGAAATGAACTGAACTGAACTGAACTGAAACTTAGTTTTCAACTAGGATGAAAAAGAGAAGGATATAACAGATGGGAAAAGAAGTGAATGTGAAAAGAGGTCAAGAGGACTTTCCAGGTGGTGCAGTGGTTAAGAATCCACCTCACAATGCAGGGAACGCAGATTCAATCCCTGGTCAAGGAAGCGTCCACACACCGCAGGGCTACTTAAGCCCATGGGCTGCAGTTACTGGACCCAAGCCCCCCGGAGCCTGTGCTCTGCAAGAGGAGAAATCACAGCGATGAGGCCCGTGCCCCACAGTGAAGCGAGGTCCCTGCCCTCCACAATGAGAGAAAACCTGCACACAGTGACAGAGGCCCAGCACAGGCGAAAATAAGTAAATAAATAAAAGAGGTCAAGCGAAGAGCAGAACAAAAATGATAGGAAAGATGGAAAAATAAAAACAGGAGTCAATTAGCCCACCTTTGAAGCNCAATGAGAGAAAACCTGCACACAGTGACAGAGGCCCAGCACAGGCGAAAATAAGTAAATAAATAAAAGAGGTCAAGCGAAGAGCAGAACAAAAATGATAGGAAAGATGGAAAAATAAAAACAGGAGTCAATTAGCCCACCTTTGAAGCTTCTTTAATATCAGCGAATGATTGGAGAATTTATGGAAACTCTTAACGTCAGACTTTTCCTTTCCAAAATGGGGATAATAATATCTCAGGAAGTTTTTTTTTTTACCAACCCCCTCCAAAAAAAAACCAACCAAGAGCCATTGGTATGATCCAATAAAATAATATCTTTAAATATCCAATAGAGTGTCTTAAAAATAACATTTAATATTATATTCCTTATCATCATCACTAGTGTCTCAAGATTGTTGGGTTGATTAGAATAATTCAGGTACAGGTGTTAATAGTGGGATTAGCACTAAGAGGTCAACAATAATAGTTCTAATCATCATTTAAATAATTCTCATTATTATATTTAATAAACTCCACCTGTTATTAATCAGTACCTTTCCTGTGTTTATCCTACAGATGTTATCTAGCTACTTTCAGCGTGGTATGTACCATAACATTACATAATTATGTGCTTATGTATCCCCCATAGTCTATGACTTAATGAGAGTCTTAGTTCAAATCATCCATATGTCCCTAAAGTTTAGTACCAATGTGCTCTTAGAAAATTCAGCCTGGGGACTTTCCTGGCAGTCCAGTGCTCAAGACTCTGTGCTTCCACTGTAGGGAGTCAGGTTCGATCCCTGAGTGGAGAACCAAGGTCTCACATGCTCCCATGGTGAGGCCAAACACACACACACACACACACACACACACACAAAACAGGTTAAATGAGTACCCAGAGTTAATGTACACATTAAGCCATTCCCACTGGGTGTTTTGTGTTGTTTTGCCCATTTACAACCTACACCATTTATGTACTAAACAGCTGTCCAAAGTGAAAAGAATAATCTATGAGCCTTAGGATGGGCAAACCACTGGACTTTAGTAGCACCATATTCTCAAACTGAGCTAAATAGACTCCCTCAAGAGTCATCTAGAACTTCCAAAACCACGGAAAGTCCTTGATTGCAACTAGCAGGATCATTTTTGAAGAGACTTGGAGCTTACCCATACGTCTTCTCCAAATACTCATTAGCAAGTCTGGAATAAGTTCATAGCAACTCACCACAGGTCATTAAATGATTCCTTCAGCATTTCAGGATTTGGAGCCACTATCCTGCTCCATGGAAAATTTCAGAGGAAATTAGATTATAGTTGGGAACATTGGCCAAATAGATGAAAGGGAAGTAAGCATATTTAATAAATGCTGAGCTTTGTGGCTTCTAGCAACGGGCCACGTTTCATCTTCTATCAAAAAAACAAGGGAAAGTATTAACTCCTTCTAAACCTCACTGAAGCATGCTTCAGAGCCACGGCTTAAATCCATGTTGCATACCCAGATGAAAATAAGGCATCAAGGTAATGCACAATAAGATATTTTTTTTAAGTGCTCACCAAATAAGGTAAATACCACACAGATCTTAGATATTACTTCCTGCCTAAGCTCAGTGGATTGTACTCAAGAAGGAATGTGCTATTGGAATTAGTAACGGATTTGGCATTAGGCAGACTTTATTTCAAATCTTGGCTTTGATACTTGCATAGATTACTTTTCCAATTTTTCTGACCGATGAAATGGGAGCAATACTATTCATAACACTGTGAGGAGGAATTATTGAGATATATTGGTGAAAATGCTACTACAATGCTTGGAATACAGATGCTCAGTAATGTTACTCTCCTTCTTGTTTTCCCTAGTGTTTTGGTGGTGGTAGTTTAGTCGCCAATAGAGCCTAACTAAAATTAGTTTTATGAGCTTGCAGTGTGAAGAATCTAAATATACACCAGCACATTTTCACACTACTTCATTAAAATGTAGAGACAGAGTACCTGATGTACATGGATTGGGCACCTCTGTAAGATGTACTGGTATCTGAATATAAGTAGGATAAATTACAAAGGATTATTTACTTTCCAGAAGGCTACTTTACAAAAGAGAAAAGATTAACCACATGACTCAGTACGTTCCCCAAGTGGATATAAAAGAGGATTTGGATTAAATTTTAAAAAGTAATAACAGACAGATAGCTAGTGGGAACTTGCTGTGTAGCACAGGGAGCTCAGCTCAGTGCTCTGTGGAGACCTAAAGCAGAGAGACGGGGCTGTGGGGTGGGAGGGAGGTCCGAGAGGGAGGGGATCTATGTATACATATAACTGATTCACTTCCTTGTACAGCAGAAACTAAACACAACATTATAAAGCAATTATATTCCAATAAAATAAAATAACACTAAGTAACTTTCAAGAATCAAGTCACTACATGAAACAAACAAACAAACAAAAAACGTTATATTTGATGAGGTTATATGAAATAAAGCGTATGGGGTTGACTATATGTTCCAAAAAAGTCATGCCACTTGATGAGACATATTAGCCTGATGAAAATCCCTTAACTTGCAAGGTTAATGTCATGGAAAGATAGCCTAATTTTTCTACATGTGCTGTTCTTTATACGCACTAGTGATGGTAGAGATAAACGAAAGAAATGGGGAATCATGGTTATTACCTCTTCTTTGTGTCATGTCTATGCATATGTGACCTCATTAAATGCTCTCAACATCCAGATGAGGCAGGTGTTATAATAAGCATATTATTTTATTTTGAATATTATCATCACAGGAAAATGAAATATGAGATGTCACGATCACCCCGCTGGTAAATACTCATCCCAGGATGCAAACATATCCCTGCCCTGCTCCAGTACTCATAACCTCTCCTCTACCACACTGCATCTCATTGCCTGGGGCATATAAAATGGTTCAAATACAAGCTCTCTAAATGTGCGTGTAATGGACATATTTCAATTTGGGGACTAAGGGAAAACTTGTTGGGACATGGCATCTGAACTGGGCTGAAAAGAAAGAGGAAATGTACAGAGGAGCCTAGTGGACTCCATGGGGTCGCAAGGAGTCGGACATTACTGAGTGACTAGCACAAAATCATAAACTTGAAAATTTCCAAGCCTACTACCAGGAGCTAATTGAAGTGAGGTCACTGATGCTGAACTTCAACAAATGAAAAATCTAGATTCACTGGTTGGATCTGAGTTCCAGGGATATTCCAAGACTAATTAAATAATAATCATCATTGTTGAGAGAAACACCAGATTAGTAACAAATTAATCTGTTAAAATGTAAGGGAGGAAAATGCATCATATAAACATTTCCTTTCTAGTGGCCTTTAATAGCTGTTGAAGTTTTCCATTTCTCCAGAAATTGTTCTCTTCTTATTCAGGTATATTGGCAGTAACATCAAGTCTTCAGCCAAAGGAAAGATACTGGCCAGACCTCATTAGGCTGTGATTTCAATTAAACATCATAAAGGAAAAGACAGAGTTGACAGCAAGTAGGTTATAAAAACAGGAAAACATTCACCACTGGGCAAGCAGCTTCATCTTCATGTTCTGTGCTATGCCTGGCTATTCAAATAAGCCCTTACCCATTGACAAAGTTGAGGCACATTGCCTGTCAGAGAGGCCCAGGGTAGAGAAACATTAAAAATAGTTCATGAACCTTTGATCTGCTCTCAACTTCAGCCACCACTCAGGATTCCAGGGTATCCAAGAATCCAACATCAGCTTTCCACCTTGAAGGCACAATAACCCAGTATAGGAAAACTCCTTTTCTTTTTTAATTCTCTGCTGGTTTCTTGTTGTTTAGCAAAAAGTATTTTAAAAAGTCATTAGGCATTAACAAGAATAACTAGAAATGAGGAAACTGAACATAAGGACAGGAAAACAGAAGAAAGATGTCAGAGCGTGAGTAGGTATTTCTTTGATGTGGTGTAAAAAGTAACAAAGGAAAATAATATATACATAAGGCAAAACAAAGCTAACAAACAAAATATGTATGCCTTGGAACAGAATTCTTATCATTTAATCAGAGGACTAATATAAAAGGAGTACATTAACCAAGAGACAGTGTTGGGTTTGTGGATGAAAAATGTTGGTGCTGTATCATAAGCAAAGGATGTTTTACCAACAAGGCAGCCACCCACCCCCATCCACATATTGTGCACGCTGAGAGGATTCAGGATAGAGAAAAAGAGAATACTGACCTTAGATAGTAATGGCACAAATCGAAGGAATGGTTTAATGAGCAGACTGTTGTATCTTCCCAAACACACACACATACACACACACACACACACACACACACAATTAAATTCATTAACTTGAGATGTCTGGTTTTCTTTAATTAGCAGTAATCTTGTGATGTTCAACTTCTGAGTTTTGTTGGTTTGTTTGAATTCCTATACATCCCGGTTTCTTCCTTACCTTGTTGGAACAGATCCTGAGAACTATCTGAGAGGCTGTCTCCCAGACTTAAGTCCTCAGCAAGTCTGCTGAATAAAAGCATAATTCTCAGCTTTAGATTGTGTATTATTTACAGTAAACAGGTTGAACTCTGTTATGTGCTGGCAATGGAGTTACCATGGATGGCATTATGCAATTTAAGCAAATTATTTAACCCCATAAACTCAAGTTTTAGTATCTCTAAACTGAGATTAACCCTACCTATCCCATAAGATTTTTTGTAAATTTTATATATCATGTATATAAAGTGCCAAGCACAGAGCCCAGCATACAGGAAGCTACCAATTTAATTAATACTTATTAAAAAACTGTTTTGTAGAAGGTGGTTGAGATATTTCTTTGATTTATCTGAGAATTTCACTATTAACCATTGCTAGGATGATTAGACCAAATGAAGACTATCTAGATTTTTTCTACTTAAGAATCCCACTTACTACTGTGAGAAGTATAAATACATAATGAAAAATAGCATTAAAGCCAGGAGGATAAAAATTAAAGTATACTGTACAACAGTATATCCTCTTATATATATATATATGTGAAGTGGTATAGTATCACTTGAAAGTAAATTATGGTAGATTAGAGTTGTTTAACATAAAACAATCATCTATATGATGAAACAAACAATTATAGTTAATAATCCAGCAAAAGCGAGACTATGGAATCATTTAAAAACTTAATAAAAACACCATTAATTAACTGGAGAGATGGTATGGGGAGGGAGATGGGAGAAGGATTCAGGATTAGGAACTCATGTACATCCATGATGGATTCATGTTGATGTATGGCAAAACGAATACAGTATTGTAAAGTAAAATTAAAAAAAAAAAAGAATGTGGCTTTTAGTTCTAACAGGTATGGAGAAAATAGTAAGTGGAAAAGTTTTGTATAGAGGAGTTATATAGATTAAAATTAGGATGCCAGAATAAAATAGTAACCTAGACACAAATCTCCATCAAAAATTTAAATACAAAAAAATGTACAGGTTGCAAACGTCTTAATTTTAAACATCCTAAGCAAAATACTAGTATATTAAACATCAGTTCAGTTCATTCGCTTAGTTGTGTTTGACTCTTTGCGACCCTATGAACCACAGCATGTCAGGCCTCCCTGTCCATCACTAACTCCCGGAGCCCACCCAAACACATGTCCATCGAGTCAGTGATGCCATCCAACCATCTCATCCTCTGTCATCCCCGTCTCCTGCTGCCTTCTATCTTTCCCAGCAGCAGGGTCTTTTCCAGTGAGTAGGCTATTCCCATCAGGTGTCCAAACTATTGGAGCTTCGGCTTCAGCATCAGTCCATCTAATGAATATTCAGGGTTGATTTCCTTTAGGTTTAACTGGTTTGATCTCCTTGCAGTCCAAAGGACTCTCAAGAGTCTTCTCCAACACCGCAGTTCAAAAGCATCAATTCTCCGGTGCTCAGCCTTCTTTACAGTCCAACTCTCACATCCATACATGACTACTGGAAAAACCATAGCCTTGACTAGACAGACCTTTGTTGACAATGTCTCTGCTTTTTAATATGCTGTCTAGGTTGGTCATAACTTTCCTTCCAAGGAGTAAGCATCTTTTAATTTTATGGCTACAATCACCATCTGTGGTGATTTTGGAGCCCAGAAACATAAAGTCAGCCACTGTTTCCCCACATATTTGCCATGAATTGATGGGACCAGATGCCATGATCTTAGTTTTCTGAATGTTGACCTTTAAAGCCAACTTTTTCACTTTCTTCTTTCACTTTCATCAAGAGGCTCTTTAGTTCTTCTTCACTTTCTGCCAGCAGGGTGGTGTCATCTGCATATCTGAGGTTATTGATATTTCTCCCAGCAATCTTGATTCCAGTTTGTGCTTCCTCCAGGCCAGCGTTTCTCATGATGTACTCTGCAGAAAAGTTAAATAAGCAGGGTGACAATATACAGCCTTGATGTACTCCTTTTCCTATTTGGAACCAGTCTGCTGTTCCATGTCCAGTTCTAACTGTTGCTTCCTGACCTGGTTTCTCAAGAGGCAGGTCAGATGTTCTGGTATTCCCATCTCTTTCAGAGTTCTCAAAGTTTATTGTGATCCACACAGTCAAAGGCTTTGGCATAGTCAATAAAGCAGAAACAGACATTTTTCTGAAACTCTCTTGCTTGTTCAATGATCCAGCAGATGTAGGCAATTTGATCTCTGGTATCCTGTGCCTTTTCTAAAACCAGCTTGAACATCTGAAAGTTCACGGTTCACGTGTTGCTGAAGCCTGGCTTGGAGAATTTTAAGCATGACTTTACTAGCATGTAAGATGAGTGAAACTGTGCAGTAGTTTGAGCATTCTTTGGCATTGTGTTTCTTTGGGATTGGAATAAAAACTGACCTTTTCCAGTCCTGTGGCCACTGCTGAGTTTTCCAAATTTGCTGGCATATTGAGTGCAGCATTTTCACATCATCATCTTCCAGGATGTGAAATAGCTCAACTGGAATTCCACCATGTCCACTAGCTTTGTTCGTAGTGATGCTTCCCACTTGACTTCACATTCCAGGATGTCTGGCTCTAGGTGAGTGATCACACCATCCTGATTATCTGGGTCATGAAGCTCTTTTTTGTACCAAGCACTGTTCTAAGCCTACTTAAGAAGCACTGTTATCTACTAGAATTTGTCACAGAAAGACAGATATGTGTCACCAAAAAAAAAAAAAAAAAATCTATCAAGGTTTTATTATTCAACATGTGTGATTGAAAAGAGAAAACAGATGTCTCAACAGATACATAAAATTTGCCATAAAATTCAACATTTATTTAAGACAAAAGTTTTTGGCAAATGATCAGCTGCAGGGAACTTCCTTACACGAATAATAGGTAGCTATCAAAAAAAAAAAAAAAAAATCTATCAAGGTTTTATTATTCAACATGTGTGATTGAAAAGAGAAAACAGATGTCTCAACAGATACATAAAATTTGCCATAAAATTCAACATTTATTTAAGACAAAAGTTTTTGGCAAATGATCAGCTGCAGGGAACTTCCTTACACGAATAATAGGTAGCTATCAAAATCCTGCAAATATAGAACTTAAAGCTGAAATTGAGAAGCCTTTCTACTAAAGTCATGAAAAGATAAGAGTGTAGTCCCCATCAGGCACCATTACTGGTCAACTGCATGTCTTAACGGTGAAATAAGACAAGAGAAAAAAATGAGGAATAAGAATTTGAAGTTGTAATTATGTATTTAGTGATTATAAGGTTATCAACATAGTAAATCAAGAAAAGCCATAAACGAACTAATGGAGCAACCATGAGGTTTCAGAATGGTTAAATAAGACACAAAAATGTATCATATAAGTAACTCAGTAATATAATAAAAAATCAAAATTGTCTATAAATAGTTGAAGTAAAATCTTGAGGAGAACATTATAAAACGTTCTTAACAAAAATAAAAGACAACAGTATATATGGAGAACTGTGCTACTCCCATGGATAGAGACGTTAAAATTCAGAAACCTATTAANCAGTAATATAATAAAAAATCAAAATTGTCTATAAATAGTTGAAGTAAAATCTTGAGGAGAACATTATAAAACGTTCTTAACAAAAATAAAAGACAACAGTGTATATGGAGAACTGTGCCACTCCCATGGATAGAGACGTTAAAATTCAGAAACCTATTAATTTGATCCAAGTCTTTAATATAGTCAATGAGATTTCAAACAAAATCTCAACCAGATTTTTGCTTTACAACTCTGCATTGTTGCTACTGTTTGGTTGCTAAGTCATGTCTGACTTCTTTGTGACCTCATGGACTGTAGGATGCTGGGCAGCCCTGTCCATGGGATTTCCCAGGCAAGAATTCTAGAGGAGGTAGCTTTTAGCTCTGTCTCTATTAAGACATTATATTTTCAACCTGTTGAAATGAAAACAGTGACATTGGAACAGGGGGAGGAAAATCAGATGAATGGAACAGAATCTGAAGCCCTTAAATAAGCTCAATACATGAACAAAACAGGCATGGATAGAGGTAGCATTAAAAATCAGTGAAAGGAAAACAAACAAACAAACAACGAAGGGCAAAACTTTCCATTTAAAACATGCATCTCACATGAAAATAATGAAATAAAATGATAAACGAGAAAACAAATTAATGAGAAGAAAATAAAGAGTGGTAATTTTTGAGTAGGAGAAAAGACCAGATTTCTCAGATAACTCTGAAATCAGTAGTTTATAGGAAAGCATTGATAAAACTGAGAACCTCAAAATTAAACTATTCTCTCCTACGAAACATACTAAAGGAAAAAACAGCACATGTGGAAAGGATATCTGTAATATATAAATTCAACATAAATTAGAATCTTGCATAGGTAGAGAAATTATGTCAATTTAAACAAATATAACTTTAAAAGTGGGCAAATGATAAAAACAGACAATTCAGAGGAGTTGGTGAATGTAGGAGAAGATGATTATCCTAGCAAAGGAAATACAAACTAAAACAAGAGTGAAACACCATTTCACACCAGATAATTTGACAGACATGAAAAAGCCTGTCAACATCAACTTTAGGTAAAGACTCCAGGAAGCAGAACTCTCATATCCTGCTGGAGGGAGTGTAAATTAGTATAGTCACTTTGGAGAGAAATTGACTGAGGATAGTGACATTTAAAATGTGCATACCCAATAACTTCACAATTCTGCTTCAGAGAAACCATTTTCACATGTGTCAGGGTATCCTAGATGTTCATAGTAACATTGCTTGTTTTCAATGGAGAAAAATTATAACAATCTTTTCTCTTTCATCAGGAAATAGGCAATTAAATGGTGGTATATATGGAGAAGGCAATGGCACCCCACTCCAGTATTCTTGCCTGGAAAATCCCATGGATGGAGGAGCCTGGTAGGCTGCAGTCCATGGGATCGCAAAGAGTCGGACACAACTGAGGGACTTCACTTTCACTTTTCCCTTTCATGCGTTGGAGAAGGAAATGGCAACCCACTCCAGTGTTCTTGCCTGGAGAATTCCAGGGACGGTGGAGCCTGGTGGGCTGCCGTCTATGGGATTGCACGGAGTCGGACACGACTGAAGCGATGCAGCAGCAGCAGCAGCTTATTCGTACAATGTTCTTTAATGATAAAAAAACTAAATGAGTTAAATTAATGAGACCTATTGTCTATGTTACTCAGCCATTAAAAAGAATACACTTGAATCAGTTCTAATGAGGTGGATGAAACTGGAGCCTATTATACAGAGTGAAATAAGCCAGAAAGAAAAACACCAATACAGTATACTAACACATATATATGGAATTTAGAAAGATGGTAACGATAACCCTGTATGCGAGACAACAAGAGACACAGATGTATAGAACAGTCTTTTGGACTCTATGGGAGAGGGAGCGGGTGGGATGATTTGGGAGAATGGCATTGAAACCTGTATAATATCATATATGAAATGAATAGCCAGTCCAGGTTTGATGTGTGATACTGGATGCTTGGGGCTGGTGCATGGGGATGACCCAGAGGGATGGTATGGGGAGGGAGG
>SJYX01024070.1:56131-78699 GCA_006410675.1 Oreotragus oreotragus | reverse complement strand
TTTTTTTTTTTTCCCTATGATCCAGTACATGTTGGCAATTTGATCTCTGGTTCCTCTGCCTTTTCTAAATCCAACTTGTACATCTGGAAGTTCTTCATTCACCTACTACTGAAACCTAGCTTGACAGATTTTTATCATTACCTTGCTATCAGGTGAAGTGAGTGCGGTTACGTGATAAATTGAACATTCTTTGGCATTGCCCTTCTTTAAGACTGGAATGAAAACTGACCTTTTTCAACCCTATGACTACTTCTCTGTTTTCCAAATTTGCTGACATATTCAGTGCAACACTTTAACAGCATTGTCTTTTAGGAGTTTAAACAGCTCAGCTGGAATTTGATCACTTCCACTAGCTTTGTTCATAGTAATGCTTTCTAAGGGCTTCTGCAGTGATGCTAGTGTTGAAGAACCCACCTACCAATGCAGGTAGATGTAAGAGATCCAGGTTCAGTCCCTGGGTGGAGAAGATGCCCTAGAGGTAGGCACAGCAATCCACTCCAGTATTCTTGCCTGGAGAATCCCATGGACAGAGGAGCCTGGCAGGCTACAGTGCATAGGGCCGCACAGTCAGACACAATTAAAGTGACTTAGGACCATGCACAATGTTTTCTAAGGCCCACTTGACTTCACACTGCAGGATGTCTGCCTCCAGCTGACTGACCACAGCATTGTGGCTATCCAGGTCATTAAGACCTTTTTCTGTATCGTTCTTTGGTGTATTATTGCCACCTCTCTTTAGTCTCACTTGCTTCTGTTAGGTCCTTACCTCTCCTGTCCTTTATTCTGCCCATCTTTGCATGAAATGATCCCTTGGTATCTCCTATTTTCTTGAAGCGATCTCTAGTCTTTCCCGTTCTATTGTTTTCCACTAGTCCTTCCCATTGTCGACTTAAGAAGGCTGTCCTCTCTCCTTGCTTTTCTCTGGAACTCTGCATGTAGTTGGGTATATCTCCCACTTTCCCTTTTGCCTTTGGCTTCTCTTCTTTTCTCGACCATATTACTGTGCTAAATGAGAAAGGTGCCAACAATGTGATACAGAAGAACCTTTCACCGTTCCAAATTCTTTCACATCTTATTCAGGTGTAAGTTAAAGTCAGAAAGAGAAAGTAGCACAGTACATTATTCATCATATTGTAAAAACCATCTGTGAAATAAAATGCAGGTCCCCTGTCCTTGGAGCAGTGCTATGATATTGATCAAGGTTGCTCACGTTACTTGTATTATGGAATCATATAATTGTAAGTGAGATATCCCAGGTGCAAAGTGTAATAGAGGACTTTCCTTCAGTAGCAAATGAAGGTGATGAAGATAATCATACAAATGTAAAATATATTAAAAATATATAATTATTATATTGGGATTGATGTAATATGTTCTAATCTTTAGTATTTATTACTTCCATTACAAATCCTATTTGAGAGTCTGCTGTATTTGCTGAAAATTTACCACATTTCACATGCATTTTTCATGTCATCAGGGACCCTAGATGAAACTGTGCTATAATATTTTGGGTAGGAAATAATCTATTTTAATCATTAATAAGCTACTTTCCAAGTTTATCTAAAAGCAGATGTTCAAATTCACCTTTGAGGATTCTTGGCACTTTTGTCTGGGGGAGAAGGGAATTCGAGGTTTTAAGGAGCCTTTTGTTCCTCAAAGATAAGGTCAGAATTCCATTCTGTTTGAAGACAATGAGAAAATAAAGTGTTCTTTGCATAATGGCATTGTGGGCAGATATGCATCGCTGAGATTATTTTTTTCTTTCATGAAAGTCACTGTGTGATTGTTTTTTTTTTCCCTTTCTTGGAGAATATCAGATGATCTCTGGACTAAATGCAGGGAGATCCATGGTAGAGGTAATATGCCCTCAGAATGTGATTTGCATTGCAGGCAGATTCTTTACCAGCTGAGCCACTAGGGAGCCCAAGAATACCAGAGTGGGTAGCCTATCCCTTCACCAGTGGATCTTCCCAAGCCTGGAATCGAACTGGGGTCTTCTGCATTGGAAGCAGATTCTTTACCAACTGAGCTATCAGGGGAGCCCCTCTCGGGAAGTCCCTCTCTTAAATCATACAGTTTGCAAATTGCTTTGCACATTTTAACACAATTAATTTTTGCAGGAACCTTAAGAGACAAGCACTGTAGGACGCCCTCTCTACAGAGCAGTAAGCTAAGACACAGAGAGGTAACTTGCCCAGTGTAACATAGCTTCGGTGCTGGTCAGTCACTAAGTCACGTCTGACTCTTTGTGACCCCATGGGCTGAAGCACACTAGGCTCCTCTGTCCTCTACTGTCTCCCATAGTTTGCTCAAATTCATGTTTACTGAGTTGGTGATACTATCTAGAGCTTCCCAGGTAGAGCAATGGTAAATAATATGCCTGACAGTGTAGGAGATGCAAGAGACGTGGGTTCAGTCCTAGGGTTGGGAAGATCCCCTGGAGAAGGAAATGGCAACCTGCTCCAGCATTCTTTCCTGGAGAATTCACGGAGAGAGGAGGCTGGCGAGCTACCTCAGAGGAGCCGAGTCGGACACAGCTTAGACACCGATTCCAGTGCTATCTAACCATTTCATCCTCTGCCACCCTCTTTTCCTCCTGCCTTCAGTCTTTCCCAGTATCAGAGTCTTTTCCAGTGAGGCAGCTCTTCTCATCAAGTCCAAGTATTTGAGCTTCAGCAACAGTCCTTCCAGTGAATATTCAGGGATGATTTCCTTTAGGACTGACTGAAGAAGATTCTTCAGGGTCCCTTAGACTGCAAAGCGATCACACAGCTAATAAGCTGCAGAAACTAGATTCAAATTCAGTCACCATGATTGACAGTCTAACTAGGAAGGGGTTAGCTGTCCTTGGCATCCTAGTGATACAATGAAATAGGTAATTGGGGAAAGGAAGAGGGTGGGGATGAGAAAATAGCTAATTTAGAACTCAATTGACAGGAATACCACTCATAACTAGTCTTAGTCATAACCAGGGTTTAAAAGAGATCCATATATTACTCAAATCCACTGTAAGGTAGTGACACAATAAAATAACAAATTTTATTCTGTGTATTGCAAACTAAGCATGTGCTTGGTTCTTTACATGCATTATCTCATTTATTCTTTAGAATAGTGTGGAAAATCATTGAAAAAGGAAACCAGAATCCAACACATGGTAAGTTTTGTAAGGTTTAGGCTTCAGGGTTGGTGTGAGAGAAAAGAATCCAGTGAATTTAGATACAGGTTGGAAAGCTATAAGGTGAATAGAGGTGAAATACTCATGACTCAGATTAGGAGAAAGGTGAATTTGTTCTCATCAGATTTGGCAATGTAGATCATGGTTTTCTTGATACACTTTAAGGACAAAACTGAGCCCCTAAAATTGATCAGATAATGGTGCCAATGCTTTATGTCATGGTGGAGCCATGATAATAATAGCTCAGCTCAATTTCATGCCAGGAGAAAGCTAACTTTATGGAACGTTTAGATCCTGATATCCAGAATTTAATCTACCCTAGGTAGTCATAGTAAACTTCAAATTGCAGTTTTTGAAAATGAAAAAAATATAAAATAGGAATTTAACAAAATCAGCCAACATCAATGACACTCAAGTGGTTTCTTTGTTCAGTCATTAAGTCGTGTCTGACTCTGTGACCCCATGGACTGCATCACACCAGGCTTCCTTGTCCTCCATAATCTCCTGGAGTTTGCTCAAATTCATGTCATTGAGTTGGTGATTACTGGACTACATTTCTTATACATAGCTGACAGGAGATAAATATAATTGCCCTCTTTCAAGGCATGTGAATATCTCTATTATCTTTCTATCTATCCACACACATATGCACTCTAAATTATATACTATTAAAAATCAGAAACTGTGACTAGAAAAAAAAGTCGTGGAGAAATTGGAAGTTGCTGGTTTTGAAGATGCAGGAAGGATCCATGAGCTAAGACATACAGGACACCTCTGAACTAGAAAAGGCAAGGAATCAGATTCTTCCCTAGAAGCTCCAGAAGGAATGCAGCCCTGCCAACACCTTGATTTTATCCCAAGGAGGCCTGCCTTGGATGTCTGATCTCCATACCTGAGGCACTAATGTGGGGTGTGAGTGAGGGTTCACCAGACCCAGCCTGGCAGGTTGCCTTTTTCTTACCTCTGGGAATCAGAGGGGCATCAAACCACAACATGAGGCTTAACTGCAGAGTTTCACCCCTTTCACAGATGGAACAAAGCTGTTACTACAAGGGAACTAAATCAATGGGAAGGCAGCAAGTGGGAGGCGAGCCTCATGTGCTGAGGTTTTCCTCTAGTGGGAAGACATCACGATACATCCAGAACAAAAGACTCATCTTCTCATCGACTTTTACTTCTCAGGAGTTCCCAGTCCCGTGGTCTTTTGAGAACTCTTTCACCTGCTTGGCTCTGCACGTTGTTTTCTGCATAACATTGAACAGTAACCTCTTTTAAAATGGTACAAATTTGCAAAACAGAAATAGAGCCACAGATAGAGAAAACAAACTTATGGCCACGGGGGGAAAAGCAGATGGGGGAAGGTATAAACTGGGAGATTGGGACTGACATATACACACTGCTATATAGATAACTAATAAGGACCTACTGTATAACACAGGGGACTCTACTCGATGGCCTTTATGGGAAAAGAATCTAAAAAAGAGTGGATATATGTGTTTGTGTGACTGATTCACTTTGCTATACACCTGAAATTAACACACTTTGTAAACCAACTATACTTCAGTAAAAATTTAAAAATAAATACATAAAATTAAATAGTAATCTTTGAGTCCCCCACATCCTGGGGTGCTCTGGACTCACAGACCACGTTTTTCAAACACAAACACACACGAGAGACCTGACTCTGTGCTGGCTGGCAAAATAAAACAACTTTTAATTGCTAAAAAAAAAAAGGCAGAATCAAATCAACAGCCCCTGCCCTTCAGGGCACCAGATAATACTCTGGTATCCAAGGAGTTTCTAGGCAGGGAGAGAAGAGGGAGTGGGAACCAACAACCAAAAACATAACAAAAAATCTCCCACCAGCAAAGCTTCCACTGCAGCCAGAAGCCAAGTCAGAATGTTTGAAGAACACAGAACTTCAGACAATAGACTCATTGGATTTGCATCTCAGAATTCCAGCCTCTCGAAGGATAACCTGGGCTCCCAGATTCTCCCAGTGGAGAACATGAGCAGATCAGCGTCATTTTCAGCCTGTCTTCATGAGCCCCACACTTGACAAGGACACTTAACTCCAAGTTCTGTGAAATACCTCTTGTGTTTGGTAAATGAGCTGTGTTACCTAATGATTGCCAAGCAGCTTTAAATTTGCTGTTCTCCTGTGAGTCTTAGAGCTAGACTCCTCATTCATGTAGCAGCAGCTAAATGTTTCTATCTCAGAACAGACATAGAAAGATGATCCCCAAACTCAGAGATAACATTACCTTTGCAGAATTAAACTAAAGAAAGTATTTTGTTGTTGTTCAGTCACTAAGTCATGTCTGATTCTTTGGGACCCTATCATCTGCGGCAGGCCAGGCTTCCCTGTTCTTCACCATCTCCTGGAGTTTGCTCAAACTCATGTTCACTGAGTCAGTGATGCCATCCAACCATCTCATCCTCTGTCATCCCCGTCTCCTCCTGCCTTCTATCTTATCTTTCCCAGCAGCAGGGTCTTTTCCAGTGAGTAGGCTATTCCCATCAGGCGTCCAAAGTATTGGAGCTTCGGCTTCAGCATCAGTCCGTCTAATGAATATTCAGGGTTGACTTCCTTTAGGATTTGAGATTTTCTCATTTTGAGTCCTCTGAAGGTTTTATGATCTAGCTGCAACTTCCCTTCCAGTCTCATCTTAAACTCCACCTCTTCTCTCTCAGAAAATGCTTCAGCCACTCTAGATTTCTTTTAGTGTCTGGAAGGTACCATCTCCTTCCTTCCTTCCTTCTTTCCAGCCTGTGCCCCTGTTTCCCGTTCTTCCGTGTCTTACAGTGCTTCCCCTATCACAAGTCTCTGGCCAGAGCAACTTCTAGAATTTTTCAGGTCTCAGCTTAGACACGGCCTCTTACTGGAATAAAAGAAGCCTTATCCAACTCTACAGACCAGAGTGCCTTACTGTACCTGTCTCTTATACACATCTAGATGTGTATAAGAGACAGCTTTGGGACCCTATCGTCTGCGGCAGGCCAGGCTTCCCTGTTCTTCACCATCTCCTGGAGTTTGCTCAAACTCATGTTCACTGAGTCAGTGATGCCATCCAACCATCTCATCCTCTGTCATCCCCGTCTCCTCCTGCCTTCTATCTTATCTTTCCCAGCAGCAGGGTCTTTTCCAGTGAGTAGGCTATTCCCATCAGGCGTCCAAAGTATTGGAGCTTCGGCTTCAGCATCAGTCCGTCTAATGAATATTCAGGGTTGACTTCCTTTAGGATTGATTGGTTTGATCTCCTTGCAGTCCAAGTCTTCTCCAACACCGCAGTTCAAAAGCATCAGTTCTCCGGTGCTCAGCCTTCTTTACAGTCCAACTCTCACATCCATACATGACTACTGGAAAAACCACAGCTTTGGCTAGACAGACCTTTGTCAGCAAAGTGATGTGTCTGCTTTTTAATATGCTATCTAGGTTTGTCATAGCTTTTCTTCCAAGGAGCAAGCGTCTTTTAATTTCATGGCTGCAGTCACCATCTGCAGAGATTTTGGAGCCCGAGAAAATAGAGTCTTTCAGTGTTTCCATTGAAAAGGAAATTGCTAATTGACACTTATTTAATAAGTCATACAAGGATTTCTGGATCCAGCCCCTATTTATCTTCCCAGTCATATTTCTTGAAACTCTCATGAACACACACACCGCCTTCCAGCTGACCAATTTACACTTTCCTGAGTCCATCGCACCTTCCTGTGCCTCCTGGCTCTTCATACCTGCTCCTTATGCCTCTCGTGCTCCTCTCAGCCCATCACTCGGCTGGTTAACTCCTACTCTTCGTCTTTGGCTCAGGCAGACCACTTACTCTTGGAAGTATTTGCTTATAACTCTCATCTACCTTGAGTTACCTTCTTTTTTCTTCTTCAGTGTTCTCGCTCTCACCTCCTCTATCCCCCACAGAATACATATGTTATAGAATTTAGAATAGTAGATCTCTTATCATGGAATTCAAGGTCATCACCACTGATTTCTTTCTCTGTCTTTTGCACAAGACTTGTTGAACAGAACACATCTCATTCCTATATGAATTCCTAGTGTCCTGTCTAGGACTTGGCTCAGAGTCGCTTGGCAAAATGATGACAGAATGAGATAGGGTGTGAGAAATGTAACTGAGAAAGTCTCCAGAAGCTCCAAGTATAATTAAGATGAGTGTGATAGATCCTCAGAAATGGGATATAACCAAAGCCATCTCACATAATACACCCTGTGTAAATGGACTTACTCCCTCAAATGAGGCAGAGATTTTCTCATTTTGAGTCCTCTGAAGGTTTTATGATCTAGCTGCAACTTCCCTTCCAGTCTCATCTTAAACTCCACCTCTTCTCTCTCAGAAAATGCTTCAGCCACTCTAGATTTCTTTTAGTGTCTGGAAGGTACCATCTCCTTCCTTCCTTCCTTCTTTCCAGCCTGTGCCCCTGTTTCCCGTTCTTCCGTGTCTTACAGTGCTTCCCCTATCACAAGTCTCTGGCCAGAGCAACTTCTAGAATTTTTCAGGTCTCAGCTTAGACACGGCCTCTTACTGGAATAAAAGAAGCCTTATCCAACTCTACAGACCAGAGTGCCTTACTGTACCTGTCTCTTATACACATCTAGATGTGTATAAGAGACAGCTTTGGGACCCTATCGTCTGCGGCAGGCCAGGCTTCCCTGTTCTTCACCATCTCCTGGAGTTTGCTCAAACTCATGTTCACTGAGTCAGTGATGCCATCCAACCATCTCATCCTCTGTCATCCCCGTCTCCTCCTGCCTTCTATCTTATCTTTCCCAGCAGCAGGGTCTTTTCCAGTGAGTAGGCTATTCCCATCAGGCGTCCAAAGTATTGGAGCTTCGGCTTCAGCATCAGTCCGTCTAATGAATATTCAGGGTTGACTTCCTTTAGGATTGATTGGTTTGATCTCCTTGCAGTCCAAGTCTTCTCCAACACCGCAGTTCAAAAGCATCAGTTCTCCGGTGCTCAGCCTTCTTTACAGTCCAACTCTCACATCCATACATGACTACTGGAAAAACCACAGCTTTGGCTAGACAGACCTTTGTCAGCAAAGTGATGTGTCTGCTTTTTAATATGCTATCTAGGTTTGTCATAGCTTTTCTTCCAAGGAGCAAGCGTCTTTTAATTTCATGGCTGCAGTCACCATCTGCAGAGATTTTGGAGCCCGAGAAAATAGAGTCTTTCAGTGTTTCCATTGAAAAGGAAATTGCTAATTGACACTTATTTAATAAGTCATACAAGGATTTCTGGATCCAGCCCCTATTTATCTTCCCAGTCATATTTCTTGAAACTCTCATGAACACACACACCGCCTTCCAGCTGACCAATTTACACTTTCCTGAGTCCATCGCACCTTCCTGTGCCTCCTGGCTCTTCATACCTGCTCCTTATGCCTCTCGTGCTCCTCTCAGCCCATCACTCGGCTGGTTAACTCCTACTCTTCGTCTTTGGCTCAGGCAGACCACTTACTCTTGGAAGTATTTGCTTATAACTCTCATCTACCTTGAGTTACCTTCTTTTTTCTTCTTCAGTGTTCTCGCTCTCACCTCCTCTATCCCCCACAGAATACATATGTTATAGAATTTAGAATAGTAGATCTCTTATCATGGAATTCAAGGTCATCACCACTGATTTCTTTCTCTGTCTTTTGCACAAGACTTGTTGAACAGAACACATCTCATTCCTATATGAATTCCTAGTGTCCTGTCTAGGACTTGGCTCAGAGTCGCTTGGCAAAATGATGACAGAATGAGATAGGGTGTGAGAAATGTAACTGAGAAAGTCTCCAGAAGCTCCAAGTATAATTAAGATGAGTGTGATAGATCCTCAGAAATGGGATATAACCAAAGCCATCTCACATAATACACCCTGTGTAAATGGACTTACTCCCTCAAATGAGGCAGAGATTTTCTCATTTTGAGTCCTCTGAAGGTTTTATGATCTAGCTGCAACTTCCCTTCCAGTCTCATCTTAAACTCCACCTCTTCTCTCTCAGAAAATGCTTCAGCCACTCTAGATTTCTTTTAGTGTCTGGAAGGTACCATCTCCTTCCTTCCTTCCTTCTTTCCAGCCTGTGCCCCTGTTTCCCGTTCTTCCGTGTCTTACAGTGCTTCCCCTATCACAAGTCTCTGGCCAGAGCAACTTCTAGAATTTTTCAGGTCTCAGCTTAGACACGGCCTCTTACTGGAATAAAAGAAGCCTTATCCAACTCTACAGACCAGAGTGCCTTACTGTACCTGTCTCTTATACACATCTAGATGTGTATAAGAGACAGCTTTGGGACCCTATCGTCTGCGGCAGGCCAGGCTTCCCTGTTCTTCACCATCTCCTGGAGTTTGCTCAAACTCATGTTCACTGAGTCAGTGATGCCATCCAACCATCTCATCCTCTGTCATCCCCGTCTCCTCCTGCCTTCTATCTTATCTTTCCCAGCAGCAGGGTCTTTTCCAGTGAGTAGGCTATTCCCATCAGGCGTCCAAAGTATTGGAGCTTCGGCTTCAGCATCAGTCCGTCTAATGAATATTCAGGGTTGACTTCCTTTAGGATTGATTGGTTTGATCTCCTTGCAGTCCAAGTCTTCTCCAACACCGCAGTTCAAAAGCATCAGTTCTCCGGTGCTCAGCCTTCTTTACAGTCCAACTCTCACATCCATACATGACTACTGGAAAAACCACAGCTTTGGCTAGACAGACCTTTGTCAGCAAAGTGATGTGTCTGCTTTTTAATATGCTATCTAGGTTTGTCATAGCTTTTCTTCCAAGGAGCAAGCGTCTTTTAATTTCATGGCTGCAGTCACCATCTGCAGAGATTTTGGAGCCCGAGAAAATAGAGTCTTTCAGTGTTTCCATTGAAAAGGAAATTGCTAATTGACACTTATTTAATAAGTCATACAAGGATTTCTGGATCCAGCCCCTATTTATCTTCCCAGTCATATTTCTTGAAACTCTCATGAACACACACACCGCCTTCCAGCTGACCAATTTACACTTTCCTGAGTCCATCGCACCTTCCTGTGCCTCCTGGCTCTTCATACCTGCTCCTTATGCCTCTCGTGCTCCTCTCAGCCCATCACTCGGCTGGTTAACTCCTACTCTTCGTCTTTGGCTCAGGCAGACCACTTACTCTTGGAAGTATTTGCTTATAACTCTCATCTACCTTGAGTTACCTTCTTTTTTCTTCTTCAGTGTTCTCGCTCTCACCTCCTCTATCCCCCACAGAATACATATGTTATAGAATTTAGAATAGTAGATCTCTTATCATGGAATTCAAGGTCATCACCACTGATTTCTTTCTCTGTCTTTTGCACAAGACTTGTTGAACAGAACACATCTCATTCCTATATGAATTCCTAGTGTCCTGTCTAGGACTTGGCTCAGAGTCGCTTGGCAAAATGATGACAGAATGAGATAGGGTGTGAGAAATGTAACTGAGAAAGTCTCCAGAAGCTCCAAGTATAATTAAGATGAGTGTGATAGATCCTCAGAAATGGGATATAACCAAAGCCATCTCACATAATACACCCTGTGTAAATGGACTTACTCCCTCAAATGAGGCAGAGATTTTCTCATTTTGAGTCCTCTGAAGGTTTTATGATCTAGCTGCAACTTCCCTTCCAGTCTCATCTTAAACTCCACCTCTTCTCTCTCAGAAAATGCTTCAGCCACTCTAGATTTCTTTTAGTGTCTGGAAGGTACCATCTCCTTCCTTCCTTCCTTCTTTCCAGCCTGTGCCCCTGTTTCCCGTTCTTCCGTGTCTTACAGTGCTTCCCCTATCACAAGTCTCTGGCCAGAGCAACTTCTAGAATTTTTCAGGTCTCAGCTTAGACACGGCCTCTTACTGGAATAAAAGAAGCCTTATCCAACTCTACAGACCAGAGTGCCTTACTGTACCTGTCTCTTATACACATCTAGATGTGTATAAGAGACAGCTTTGGGACCCTATCGTCTGCGGCAGGCCAGGCTTCCCTGTTCTTCACCATCTCCTGGAGTTTGCTCAAACTCATGTTCACTGAGTCAGTGATGCCATCCAACCATCTCATCCTCTGTCATCCCCGTCTCCTCCTGCCTTCTATCTTATCTTTCCCAGCAGCAGGGTCTTTTCCAGTGAGTAGGCTATTCCCATCAGGCGTCCAAAGTATTGGAGCTTCGGCTTCAGCATCAGTCCGTCTAATGAATATTCAGGGTTGACTTCCTTTAGGATTGATTGGTTTGATCTCCTTGCAGTCCAAGTCTTCTCCAACACCGCAGTTCAAAAGCATCAGTTCTCCGGTGCTCAGCCTTCTTTACAGTCCAACTCTCACATCCATACATGACTACTGGAAAAACCACAGCTTTGGCTAGACAGACCTTTGTCAGCAAAGTGATGTGTCTGCTTTTTAATATGCTATCTAGGTTTGTCATAGCTTTTCTTCCAAGGAGCAAGCGTCTTTTAATTTCATGGCTGCAGTCACCATCTGCAGAGATTTTGGAGCCCGAGAAAATAGAGTCTTTCAGTGTTTCCATTGAAAAGGAAATTGCTAATTGACACTTATTTAATAAGTCATACAAGGATTTCTGGATCCAGCCCCTATTTATCTTCCCAGTCATATTTCTTGAAACTCTCATGAACACACACACCGCCTTCCAGCTGACCAATTTACACTTTCCTGAGTCCATCGCACCTTCCTGTGCCTCCTGGCTCTTCATACCTGCTCCTTATGCCTCTCGTGCTCCTCTCAGCCCATCACTCGGCTGGTTAACTCCTACTCTTCGTCTTTGGCTCAGGCAGACCACTTACTCTTGGAAGTATTTGCTTATAACTCTCATCTACCTTGAGTTACCTTCTTTTTTCTTCTTCAGTGTTCTCGCTCTCACCTCCTCTATCCCCCACAGAATACATATGTTATAGAATTTAGAATAGTAGATCTCTTATCATGGAATTCAAGGTCATCACCACTGATTTCTTTCTCTGTCTTTTGCACAAGACTTGTTGAACAGAACACATCTCATTCCTATATGAATTCCTAGTGTCCTGTCTAGGACTTGGCTCAGAGTCGCTTGGCAAAATGATGACAGAATGAGATAGGGTGTGAGAAATGTAACTGAGAAAGTCTCCAGAAGCTCCAAGTATAATTAAGATGAGTGTGATAGATCCTCAGAAATGGGATATAACCAAAGCCATCTCACATAATACACCCTGTGTAAATGGACTTACTCCCTCAAATGAGGCAGAGATTTTCTCATTTTGAGTCCTCTGAAGGTTTTATGATCTAGCTGCAACTTCCCTTCCAGTCTCATCTTAAACTCCACCTCTTCTCTCTCAGAAAATGCTTCAGCCACTCTAGATTTCTTTTAGTGTCTGGAAGGTACCATCTCCTTCCTTCCTTCCTTCTTTCCAGCCTGTGCCCCTGTTTCCCGTTCTTCCGTGTCTTACAGTGCTTCCCCTATCACAAGTCTCTGGCCAGAGCAACTTCTAGAATTTTTCAGGTCTCAGCTTAGACACGGCCTCTTACTGGAATAAAAGAAGCCTTATCCAACTCTACAGACCAGAGTGCCTTACTGTACCTGTCTCTTATACACATCTAGATGTGTATAAGAGACAGCTTTGGGACCCTATCGTCTGCGGCAGGCCAGGCTTCCCTGTTCTTCACCATCTCCTGGAGTTTGCTCAAACTCATGTTCACTGAGTCAGTGATGCCATCCAACCATCTCATCCTCTGTCATCCCCGTCTCCTCCTGCCTTCTATCTTATCTTTCCCAGCAGCAGGGTCTTTTCCAGTGAGTAGGCTATTCCCATCAGGCGTCCAAAGTATTGGAGCTTCGGCTTCAGCATCAGTCCGTCTAATGAATATTCAGGGTTGACTTCCTTTAGGATTGATTGGTTTGATCTCCTTGCAGTCCAAGTCTTCTCCAACACCGCAGTTCAAAAGCATCAGTTCTCCGGTGCTCAGCCTTCTTTACAGTCCAACTCTCACATCCATACATGACTACTGGAAAAACCACAGCTTTGGCTAGACAGACCTTTGTCAGCAAAGTGATGTGTCTGCTTTTTAATATGCTATCTAGGTTTGTCATAGCTTTTCTTCCAAGGAGCAAGCGTCTTTTAATTTCATGGCTGCAGTCACCATCTGCAGAGATTTTGGAGCCCGAGAAAATAGAGTCTTTCAGTGTTTCCATTGAAAAGGAAATTGCTAATTGACACTTATTTAATAAGTCATACAAGGATTTCTGGATCCAGCCCCTATTTATCTTCCCAGTCATATTTCTTGAAACTCTCATGAACACACACACCGCCTTCCAGCTGACCAATTTACACTTTCCTGAGTCCATCGCACCTTCCTGTGCCTCCTGGCTCTTCATACCTGCTCCTTATGCCTCTCGTGCTCCTCTCAGCCCATCACTCGGCTGGTTAACTCCTACTCTTCGTCTTTGGCTCAGGCAGACCACTTACTCTTGGAAGTATTTGCTTATAACTCTCATCTACCTTGAGTTACCTTCTTTTTTCTTCTTCAGTGTTCTCGCTCTCACCTCCTCTATCCCCCACAGAATACATATGTTATAGAATTTAGAATAGTAGATCTCTTATCATGGAATTCAAGGTCATCACCACTGATTTCTTTCTCTGTCTTTTGCACAAGACTTGTTGAACAGAACACATCTCATTCCTATATGAATTCCTAGTGTCCTGTCTAGGACTTGGCTCAGAGTCGCTTGGCAAAATGATGACAGAATGAGATAGGGTGTGAGAAATGTAACTGAGAAAGTCTCCAGAAGCTCCAAGTATAATTAAGATGAGTGTGATAGATCCTCAGAAATGGGATATAACCAAAGCCATCTCACATAATACACCCTGTGTAAATGGACTTACTCCCTCAAATGAGGCAGAGATTTTCTCATTTTGAGTCCTCTGAAGGTTTTATGATCTAGCTGCAACTTCCCTTCCAGTCTCATCTTAAACTCCACCTCTTCTCTCTCAGAAAATGCTTCAGCCACTCTAGATTTCTTTTAGTGTCTGGAAGGTACCATCTCCTTCCTTCCTTCCTTCTTTCCAGCCTGTGCCCCTGTTTCCCGTTCTTCCGTGTCTTACAGTGCTTCCCCTATCACAAGTCTCTGGCCAGAGCAACTTCTAGAATTTTTCAGGTCTCAGCTTAGACACGGCCTCTTACTGGAATAAAAGAAGCCTTATCCAACTCTACAGACCAGAGTGCCTTACTGTACCTGTCTCTTATACACATCTAGATGTGTATAAGAGACAGCTTTGGGACCCTATCGTCTGCGGCAGGCCAGGCTTCCCTGTTCTTCACCATCTCCTGGAGTTTGCTCAAACTCATGTTCACTGAGTCAGTGATGCCATCCAACCATCTCATCCTCTGTCATCCCCGTCTCCTCCTGCCTTCTATCTTATCTTTCCCAGCAGCAGGGTCTTTTCCAGTGAGTAGGCTATTCCCATCAGGCGTCCAAAGTATTGGAGCTTCGGCTTCAGCATCAGTCCGTCTAATGAATATTCAGGGTTGACTTCCTTTAGGATTGATTGGTTTGATCTCCTTGCAGTCCAAGTCTTCTCCAACACCGCAGTTCAAAAGCATCAGTTCTCCGGTGCTCAGCCTTCTTTACAGTCCAACTCTCACATCCATACATGACTACTGGAAAAACCACAGCTTTGGCTAGACAGACCTTTGTCAGCAAAGTGATGTGTCTGCTTTTTAATATGCTATCTAGGTTTGTCATAGCTTTTCTTCCAAGGAGCAAGCGTCTTTTAATTTCATGGCTGCAGTCACCATCTGCAGAGATTTTGGAGCCCGAGAAAATAGAGTCTTTCAGTGTTTCCATTGAAAAGGAAATTGCTAATTGACACTTATTTAATAAGTCATACAAGGATTTCTGGATCCAGCCCCTATTTATCTTCCCAGTCATATTTCTTGAAACTCTCATGAACACACACACCGCCTTCCAGCTGACCAATTTACACTTTCCTGAGTCCATCGCACCTTCCTGTGCCTCCTGGCTCTTCATACCTGCTCCTTATGCCTCTCGTGCTCCTCTCAGCCCATCACTCGGCTGGTTAACTCCTACTCTTCGTCTTTGGCTCAGGCAGACCACTTACTCTTGGAAGTATTTGCTTATAACTCTCATCTACCTTGAGTTACCTTCTTTTTTCTTCTTCAGTGTTCTCGCTCTCACCTCCTCTATCCCCCACAGAATACATATGTTATAGAATTTAGAATAGTAGATCTCTTATCATGGAATTCAAGGTCATCACCACTGATTTCTTTCTCTGTCTTTTGCACAAGACTTGTTGAACAGAACACATCTCATTCCTATATGAATTCCTAGTGTCCTGTCTAGGACTTGGCTCAGAGTCGCTTGGCAAAATGATGACAGAATGAGATAGGGTGTGAGAAATGTAACTGAGAAAGTCTCCAGAAGCTCCAAGTATAATTAAGATGAGTGTGATAGATCCTCAGAAATGGGATATAACCAAAGCCATCTCACATAATACACCCTGTGTAAATGGACTTACTCCCTCAAATGAGGCAGAGATTTTCTCATTTTGAGTCCTCTGAAGGTTTTATGATCTAGCTGCAACTTCCCTTCCAGTCTCATCTTAAACTCCACCTCTTCTCTCTCAGAAAATGCTTCAGCCACTCTAGATTTCTTTTAGTGTCTGGAAGGTACCATCTCCTTCCTTCCTTCCTTCTTTCCAGCCTGTGCCCCTGTTTCCCGTTCTTCCGTGTCTTACAGTGCTTCCCCTATCACAAGTCTCTGGCCAGAGCAACTTCTAGAATTTTTCAGGTCTCAGCTTAGACACGGCCTCTTACTGGAATAAAAGAAGCCTTATCCAACTCTACAGACCAGAGTGCCTTACTGTACCTGTCTCTTATACACATCTAGATGTGTATAAGAGACAGCTTTGGGACCCTATCGTCTGCGGCAGGCCAGGCTTCCCTGTTCTTCACCATCTCCTGGAGTTTGCTCAAACTCATGTTCACTGAGTCAGTGATGCCATCCAACCATCTCATCCTCTGTCATCCCCGTCTCCTCCTGCCTTCTATCTTATCTTTCCCAGCAGCAGGGTCTTTTCCAGTGAGTAGGCTATTCCCATCAGGCGTCCAAAGTATTGGAGCTTCGGCTTCAGCATCAGTCCGTCTAATGAATATTCAGGGTTGACTTCCTTTAGGATTGATTGGTTTGATCTCCTTGCAGTCCAAGTCTTCTCCAACACCGCAGTTCAAAAGCATCAGTTCTCCGGTGCTCAGCCTTCTTTACAGTCCAACTCTCACATCCATACATGACTACTGGAAAAACCACAGCTTTGGCTAGACAGACCTTTGTCAGCAAAGTGATGTGTCTGCTTTTTAATATGCTATCTAGGTTTGTCATAGCTTTTCTTCCAAGGAGCAAGCGTCTTTTAATTTCATGGCTGCAGTCACCATCTGCAGAGATTTTGGAGCCCGAGAAAATAGAGTCTTTCAGTGTTTCCATTGAAAAGGAAATTGCTAATTGACACTTATTTAATAAGTCATACAAGGATTTCTGGATCCAGCCCCTATTTATCTTCCCAGTCATATTTCTTGAAACTCTCATGAACACACACACCGCCTTCCAGCTGACCAATTTACACTTTCCTGAGTCCATTGCACCTTCCTGTGCCTCCTGGCTCTTCATACCTGCTCCTTATGCCTCTCGTGCTCCTCTCAGCCCATCACTCGGCTGGTTAACTCCTACTCTTCGTCTTTGGCTCAGGCAGACCACTTACTCTTGGAAGTATTTGCTTATAACTCTCATCTACCTTGAGTTACCTTCTTTTTTCTTCTTCAGTGTTCTCGCTCTCACCTCCTCTATCCCCCACAGAATACATATGTTATAGAATTTAGAATAGTAGATCTCTTATCATGGAATTCAAGGTCATCACCACTGATTTCTTTCTCTGTCTTTTGCACAAGACTTGTTGAACAGAACACATCTCATTCCTATATGAATTCCTAGTGTCCTGTCTAGGACTTGGCTCAGAGTCGCTTGGCAAAATGATGACAGAATGAGATAGGGTGTGAGAAATGTAACTGAGAAAGTCTCCAGAAGCTCCAAGTATAATTAAGATGAGTGTGATAGATCCTCAGAAATGGGATATAACCAAAGCCATCTCACATAATACACCCTGTGTAAATGGACTTACTCCCTCAAATGAGGCAGAGATTTTCTCATTTTGAGTCCTCTGAAGGTTTTATGATCTAGCTGCAACTTCCCTTCCAGTCTCATCTTAAACTCCACCTCTTCTCTCTCAGAAAATGCTTCAGCCACTCTAGATTTCTTTTAGTGTCTGGAAGGTACCATCTCCTTCCTTCCTTCCTTCTTTCCAGCCTGTGCCCCTGTTTCCCGTTCTTCCGTGTCTTACAGTGCTTCCCCTATCACAAGTCTCTGGCCAGAGCAACTTCTAGAATTTTTCAGGTCTCAGCTTAGACACGGCCTCTTACTGGAATAAAAGAAGCCTTATCCAACTCTACAGACCAGAGTGCCTTACTGTACCTTCCCTGTCTTCCCATAGAACTCCACATTTTCTCTCATAATGATATTCATCACACTGATTATAATTGTATGATTATTTGTCTATTGTGTTTACTTACTATATCCCCCACATCTAACAGTTTATATCATATAACCAAAGGGTATGTAATATTTCCAGAAGGTTGAATGGTAGAAATAGGAAGGAGGGAGTGAAGGAATAGTAGCAGGATGTTTTAAAGGGATGCCACCTCGTTTTTGACTAGGTCTTTCATTGTTTCTGTTTGTAAAGGGAATTGTTAATTGACACTTCTTTAATAAGTCATACAAGGATTTCTGGATCCAGCCCCTATTTATCTTCCCAGCCACATTTCTTGAAATTCTAAAAATTGCCATCTTACAGCCAATCTGAGCAATTTACACTTCGCTGAATCCATCACCATCTGCAGTGATTTTGGAGGCCAAAAAATAAAGTCTGACACTGTTTCCACTGTTTCCCCATTTATTTCCCACGAAGTGATGGGGCCAGATGCCATGATCTTCATTTTCTGAATGTTGAGCCTTAAGCCAACTTTTTCACTCTCCTCTTTCACTTTCATCAAGAGGCTTTTTAGCTCCTCTTCACTTTCTGCCATAAGGGTGGTATCATCTGCATATCTGAGGTTATTGATATTTCTTCCGGCAATCTTGATTCCAGCTTGTGTTTCTTCCAGTCCAGTGTTTCTCATGATGTACTCTGCATATAAGTTAAATAAGCAGGGTGACAATATACAGCTTTGACATACTTCTTTTCCTATTTGGAACCAGTGTGTTGTTCCATGTCCAGATCTAATTTTTGCTTCCTGACCTGCATACAGATTTGTTAAGAGGCAGGTCAAGTGGTCTGGTATTCCCATCTCTTTCAGAATTTTCCACAGTTTATTGTGATCCACACAATCAAAGGCTTTGGCATAGTCAATAAAGCAGAAATAGATGTTTTTCTGGAACTCTTGCTTTCTTGATGATCCAGCGGATGTTGGCAATTTGATCTCTGGTTCCTCTGCCTTTTCTAAAACCAGCTTGAACATCAGGAAGTTCACGGTTCACATATTGCGATGGTGATTGAAGCCATGGAATTAAAAGACACTTACTCCTTGGAAGGAAAGTTATGACCAACCTAGATAGCATATTCAAAAGCAGAGACATTACTTTGCCAATGAAGGTCTGTCTAGTCAAGTCTATGGTTTTTCCAATGGTCATGTATGGATGTGAGAGTTGGACTGGGAAGAAAGTTGAGCACTGAAGAACAGATGCTTTTGAACTGTGGTGTTGGAGAAGACTCTTGGGAGTCCCTCGGACTGTAAGGAGATCCAATCAGTCCATTCTAAAGGAGATAAGTCCTTTGGAAGGACTGCTGTTGAAGCTGAAACTCCAATACTTTGGCCACCGCATGCGAAGAGTTGACTCATTGGAAAAGACCCTGATGCTGGGAGCGATTGGGGGTAGAAAGAGAAGGGAACGACAGAGGGTGAGATGGCTGGATGGCATCACCGACTCGATGAACAAGAGTTTGGATGAACTCTGGGAGTTGGAGATAGACAGGGAGGCCTGGCGTGCTGTGATTCTTGGGGTTGCAAAGACTTGGACAAGACTGAGCAACTGAACTGAACTGAACTGAATCCATCACACCTTCATGTGCCTCTGAAGAGAGTGACAACCCATTCCAGTATTCTTGCCTGAGAATTCCATGGATAGAGGAGCCTGGTGGGCTACAGTCCATGGGTCACAAAGAGTCGGACACAACCAAGTGACTAAGCAGATGTACACACAGAGTGTTCATCCCAATCTCCCAGTTTATTCCCGTTTCTCCCTTTGGTGTCCATACATTTGAGTGTCACCTTTAAACAACTTTCAAAGCCTGAAAGCACTGATGCCAGCTCAAAGCAATGCTGGTCTCAAAACCTTTTCTTTCCCAGCTCACCTCTCCATCTTTAACTCAGTTTTGCTCCTGAAGGAATCAGAAACAGAATGTTCTATGAATAAGAAGATGGAAGAGCATAAGGCAGAGAAAAAGATTCAAAACAACTGAACAAAGAATATCCACACCGATACAGGTTTCTTAAGCAAAGAAAGGGAGGAAACTTAAATTTTCATGAAGTTCAACATTTTGACTACTGAAGAAAACCAGACACTGATTACTGAAACAAGACAGTCTTGTGATTAGAAATGGATGGAAGGCACATTTGCTTTAAGAGGGAGCAGATCAGCTATTGGGTTGTCAGAGATTTTCATCCAAAAGTTCAGAAAGTGACAAGGCTAGGTAAGGTGCACAGGTGCAGCTATGAGAAAAAAAAAAAACAAAAAAAACCACAGTCATTTTCTGATTGTATCCCCCCTATTCTGCTCATGAAACTTGCTAAGAACAGAAGGAAAAATGAAGGGAGGAAAAGTGTTTCAGGAGAGATATCAAAACAAACACACCAATATAAACACACAAAATTCTTGGCAGTTTTGCCCCTGCCTTGGAGAAGGCCAACCAAAAGCCATGTCTCTTTCACATTAGCTGCTAAGAGCCTTGAGCTGACCGATTTTTCATTTTGTATCTGATAATCACCATCTCGTAGAGGTTGTCTGTATATGTGTTCAGTCACGTATGATTCTTTGCGACTCCATGGACTGTGCATGGAATTTTCCAGGCAAGAACACAGGAATAGGTTGCCATTTCCTTCTCCAAGTAGCAGAGGTTGACTCCCCTTGTAAATGTGTGTGTGCACAGAGGAATCAGCTGCCCAGGGAAAAGGAGTATCCAAGCCTATGGGTAGTTATAGTTCCGTCTGTGTGTAAATGAATAAAGTGCTGTTCAGCTTTAGAGTTTGATCACTTGCAGAGGTGTTTGGTGTGAGTACACCCAGTCACTTCTGGGCATCCTGAAGAAATGAATGTGCCCTTATGAAACAGAACAAGCATGGACAACTTGGGCTAAAATTCAGAACTCTATTGCTTCATTCCAACAGAGATCTTTCTGGGTGTTAATGTGTCCACTTCTTAGATTGCTCATCCTTTAAAAATCATCTAAAATTCTTTCACAATCTGATGCTTTTTCCCCCTAAATCAAAGCCATTTTTATCTAATATTTATTTATTTGTTAAACTTTTACTGGAGTAGAGTTTATTTAAAATGTTGTGTTAGTTATTTGCCATGTGCTTTGCTTGTTACCCCTCATTTGAGCATTTTTAAAATCCTATAAATTAGATGTTGGTGTCTCTATTTTGTAGATGAGGGCAACACCGAAAAGGGTCATATAACTTCTTCAAGAGCTCATTGAGTAAAGGATGGAGCCCGCAGGCAACCCCAAGTCCACCTCACCTTGTTGCCTTCCCCAACTCCCATGGATCGTCTCTTTGGAAAGACGGGTAAGAAAATATTCTGAACTATGAACATCCTCTTGCCTTAACTCTAGGCTGTAGAAACCTATATCCATTTAGTCCTAAGGAGTGGTCCCCCACCCTGCCTGAACCAGCTCAGCAACCTGTCAAGAGCTGTTGAAGCATTTTAGTGGAAAGCGGTGAGAGCCCGAACCTAGGTCAATTCCAACACACCATCTTCACCATTCAGTGGAGAGCAGTTCCTAGACTCAGCTGAGGCTGGCAAGCTGCCCTTACAAACCAATTCCATCAGGCATTACAGATGCCCAAGACACCTTGTCCCAGTCTACCTGGACATGGAGCTTTCTAAAAGAGAGCCAGTTTGCCCTTTTCACAAGCAGGGATAAGATTCCAAGAGTTCTTACCATATCAAAAATAATTTGGACTCAAGTTTCCAAGAAAACTAACATCACATAAATTTCATAGGATATAATTACACGTGATGGAATCCCTTGTCCTGAGAAATTACTGGGGTTAGCAAAAACCACCTACATATTCCCAAATCTGAGTTAGTTGTCCTAACATTTATGGTTTCTCCTTAAAGCCCAAATACCTATGAGTCATATTGATTGTTGACTTCAACTTCCTTCCAATTGATTTAAGCTGAGTAACTAACATAGTTTTTGGCAAATGATGTTTTCTAAAGCACAAAAAGGCTTCTACAGAAATGTGTGTGTGAGGTCCCACAAGAAAAAGAAAAGAAAAAGGTAGGACTACTTTGCAATTCACAGATTTTAGAGATAGGAAAGCTGTTTTGTTAGTGACTCCTTAATAAGATATTCATGTTGCGACTGGAATAAACTTAATCTTCAGTGCCATTCAGAAAAAGATCAGAGATGGAGTATAATATTCCTGTGGGGTAATGTTTTTATAGAGTCATGGAAATGGTAATGTTTTAGAGTCATGGAAACATAAGTCTATGTATCTAATGCCTATTTATTTGTAATTTATCACCCACTAAGCTCACTGTGGCTCAGATCATGAACTCCTTATTGCCAAATTCAGACTTAAATTGAAGAAAATGGGGAAAACCACTAGATCATTCAGGTATGACATAAATCAAATACCTTATGATTATACAGTGGAAGTGACAAATAGATTTAAGGGAAGATGTGATGGACAGAGTGCCTGATGGACTATGGACAGAGATTCGTGACATTGTACAGGAGACAGGGATCAAGACCATCCCCAATAAAAGAAACTCAAAAAAGCAAAATGGCTGTCTAAGAAGGCCTTACAAATAGCTATGAAAAGAAGAGAAGAGAAAAGCAAAGGAGAAAAGGAAAGATATACCCATTTGAATGCAGAGTTCCAAAGAACAGCAAGGAGAGATAAGATAGCCTTCCTCAGTGATCAATGCAAAGAAATAGCGGAAAACAATAGAATGAGAAAGACTAGAGATCTCTTCAAGAAAATTAGAGATACCAAGGGAACATTTCATGCAAAGATAGGCTTGATAAAGGACAGAAATGGTATGGAACTAACAGAAGCAGAAGATATTAAGAAG
>SJYX01024070.1:25487-44322 GCA_006410675.1 Oreotragus oreotragus | reverse complement strand
TTGACTCATTGGAAAAGACTCTGATGCTGGGAGGGATTGGGGGCAGGAAGAGAAGGGGACAACAGAGGATGAGATAGTTGGATGGCATCACGGATTCAATGGACATGAGTTTGGGTAAACTTTGAGAGTTGATGATGGACAGGGAGGCCTGGCATGCTGCAGTCCTTGGCGTTGCAAAAAGTCAGACACGACTGAGCGACTGAACTGAACTGAAGCCTAATTTCTACATTGAACAGAGTGACTTACAACAGAAAAGATTCTTGAGATTAAGAGTCTGTAAAAACAAAAGCAAAACAAAACAAAAAAGCTGATTTTATTTTCTTAGAAAAAGCCCCCAAATGCTGGTGTTTTTCATGTATGTCTTGCGTCAAGAAGATTCTCTCCCAACTCATTACCCAAGACCTAGATGAGATCTTCCCTCCTGTAGAAATCTTCCCTAGATAACCTCCCCAACTTCTGAGCTCCTTCCAAGTATTTTTCTAAGTTTATTTTCACCTGTGGCTGAGCTGGGTCTTCCCTGCTTCGTTTTCACCTGCGGCTGAGCTGGGTCTTCCCTGCTTCGTTTTCACCTGCGGCTGAGCTGGGTCTTCTCTGCTTCGTGCCAGCCTTTCTCTAGTCGCGGTGAGCGGGTGCTCCCCTCTGTTGCGGTGCATGCAGTTCTCAATGCTTTGTCTTCTTTTTTTGCAGAGCACGGGCTCTAGGCGACTGGGCTTCAGTAGGTGCAGCACGTGGGCTCCGTATCTGCGGAGCATGTTGCTGCGCAGCATGCAGGCTCTTCCCAGACCAGGAACAGAACCCGTTGTCCCCTGAATGTGCAGGTAGGTTCTTAACCAGTGGACCAACAGGGAAATCCCCAAGTATTTTTTAAACAAAATAATTAATACATACTCTTATGTTCTCTTTGCAAATTATTTCACATGTCAGTGAAGCTATAAGCTTCTTAAGGGCAAAGAAAAGGAAAAGCATCAAACTATGCACAAAATTCCGGTTTTCTCTCTGACTTTCCATGTGATTCTAAATAGATCACTTCTCTTCTTGGCTATGTCACTTGTTCTTATTTATAAAAAGGTGATTTCGTCTCTACATTCTCAAATAACTTTAACATTTAATAGTTTTATGATGAACTATATCATGCTTTTCATTTATCCCCACTTCTCCTTATCCATGACGCACTGCACAGGTTGCCAGTCTGTAACTACCGTGAAAGTAGTCATACTGTGTAGCACTTCTTTATTTCCAGTGCCTAATCCTGTGTGACACATAGCAAGAGCTCAGAAGCTATTGCATCAAGTGAATGAATGCAAGCTTTGTAAACGAACTGACATTTGTGAAGCACATAGAATAGTCCAGACCTAAATGTGCACTGTCAATACAGTCTTCACAACACAAGCAAAGAAGACACAGTGATTCCAATTTAACTAAGAAGGACAATGAAGGCTCAGAGAAAATCAGCAATTTGCTCAAGGTGCCACAGCAGGTGGCCAAAAGATCGACACTCTTGTTGGTCCGGCTCCTAGGTACATAAGCACTTTCCTTCTGCCACGAAACAGTGTCACTATATTTCATACTAGGGGCTTATTTATGCTTATCTGATCAGAATGGCAACAGTACTCAGCCCTAATTTGAGGAACAAAGAATTAGAAGAGAGGCTGGGTTTCCCACCAAACCCTCCCCAGGCAAGCCAGAATGAAGTTGCAAAGGGAGCTGGGAAATAGCAGGCAAGCGGGGATGATGGTTCTTTAGGGTTGTGATAGGAAAGCCTGAGGCTCTGGCTAGAGCTGCCAGGCTTGCGGATTAAGCTTCTTTCTTTCTTTCTTTCTTCAAAAGCAAGAATGTTGAGACTCCAAACTTTTTTCTTTTAAATGCTATAAGCCTTTCAGGAAACGGCTTTCTCTGGGAACCTGCTCATTACAGAAAGCTCCTTGAAGAAGTGCCAAAATGTAGTTAGCGGGGAGGGAGCAGGGAGGGGAAATGTTGGGCTGATTCAGTGGAGCCATTTAATGGTGAAAGTGCCTTTATCAAGGGAGCAGAGAGAATAGCCCGGCGCCTTCTCAATCATGCAGAGCACACAGACTCCTGGGAAAGAAACTCACATTTTGGTGAAATGTGGCTGGAAACAGATTCCTGAAACTGATGAGGATGTTGCACTTAATGATTACAGCAATAGCTCCTACATACTGAGGACTCCAGGCATGGGGCTGAGAGCTTTCTATTGTATTTAGCCTCATAGGACTTTATGGATGGAATTAATCACCTCTATAAAAGAAACAGTTGAGTCTTAGAGAACGGAAAAGACTAGCAAATATCACACAGGTAGCACATGGCCAAGGCATTACTTGAACCCCAGTCTGACAACAGAATCCACATTATACTCTCTTATCTTTCAGTATCTCAGTAAAGAGAACACCGACTCAATGGACATGAGTTTGAGCAAGTTGTTCAGGAGTTGGTGATGGACAGGGAAGCCTGAAGTGCTGCATTTCATGGGGTGGCAAAGAGTTGGACAGGACTAAGTGACTGAACTGAACTAAGATCTGCAAAGCTCATTAAAACAAGTCATATACAGGATGTAGAAAGTGCAGGAACATTTTTCACGAGTTAGGATTTCATATGTGATGATCATGAGGCCACTTCCTTTGGTAAAAATGAAGAACTTGGAGCCCTTGGTTATGTAACTATCACCATTAGAGTTTATAGAACACCAACAAGGAAGATGACACTTATTCCTCAGTATCATCCGTGCATCTAGAAGCCAGGGCTTGAAATCTTCTTCCTTAGAACCATCTCTTGAAAAGTTCCTTTAAAAAAAAAAAAGAAAGAAATTGGGAGGGCATGGGGCCATTCATGGAACAGTGAAGAGCTTGGGCTTTTGAATTAGACAATTCTAAGCTGTACACCCTGACTATGGCACATGTTAGCCCTCTGGCTATGGGCAAGTGGCTTAACATTTTAGAATCTTGACTTCTTCATCTGTAAAATGGGTCTAAGAAGTATTTACCTTACAAGGCTACATATTTAAAAAGTGGCTAAACAGAGTGATCATTGCAAAGTGATTATTGTGATTACTGGTGTGTTTCATGGTTGTTGATGTTTTTCTCATTATTGTTGTTATTTTGGCTATAAACATGCATTGATTTATCATATTGAGTTATAACTAATGACTTAACTTTGAGCTATAACAATAATCAAAACAATGACACATAATATCTACTGGGTGAGTACTATGGGACAGAGGCTTCCCTAATGTCTCAGTGGTAAAGAATCTTCCTGCAATGCAGGAGATGCAGTAAGCACAGGCTTGATCTCTGGGGTGGGAAGATCCTCTGGAGGAGGAAATGGGAACCCACTCCAGTGTTGCTGGTCATAGAAAATCCCACGGACCAAGGAGCCTGGCAGGATGCAATCCATAGGGTCACAAAGAGTCAGACGCGACTGCAGTTGACTGAGCACAGACACACTATGTGACGGGCATTCTTCTAGGTTCTTTCACGTGTCTTGCATTGTGTTATCCCCACATCAGCCCTGATTTGATAGCAAACAAAATGTTATTCACTTAGGAGGTAAAGAAATTGAAGAAGAGAGAAGTTAAGCAATGTCTTCCAAAATCAGAGAGCTAGTGAAAATTTTAGCTTGGAAGAGCTGGGAATCAAACATATAAAGTCTGACTCAGGTAAGTTTCCATGGGCACTTACAATGGGAATTGTCTACATCAGAAATTTGCAAACATGATTCTGCAGAACCCTGGACACTGCAAATGTGCTGAAGAATCCTCTCTGAGAAATGGTCTGAGTTGTCATATTTCAGCAGAGTTGCTCTTACTCATTTCACATGTAGAATTTTCATTAAAAATCTCATTTAAATAAAGGATTCTGTCACTGCCAAGCATTAAATCACTTGGCCTGGAAAGAGGATGCTTCAGGGCTAGGAGTTCTTGGGCTCTTGGCGTGACTAGGACAGCATCAGGATCCCAGAGTGATGGAGAATGGCCACGCCTAATAAAATGTTGGCTTTCACATGATTTATACAAGGTCTGGCTCTGTTCCTTTTGGTGCTCATGACTGAGTCTTCTCAATTGGAAAAGCGTATAGGATAACTCGAGTATGGCAGTTTCCATGCCCTCAACTGGTCACGAAATAGTGTGAGAATTTCAGCACTCTTGTCATGAACAGCAGCCCTGCAACTAAGTTACTGGAGGCTAATGTCTAACCAAGGGAAAGACAGCTTGGACTCCAGAGATGCTTGGTTGTCAGGCTTTGCTGATGTATCCAGTTGATATGTGTTAGAGTTAATCATCATTATAATTCTAAATATTTTTTTTTTCTCTTATTCTTTTAAGCACAGATAATTTAAAAGTACTTTCAGGTGATTTTGTACTTGAAATTTTTTTCCAAAACAACCATTGTTGTAAAAGAAGGATAAGGATGAATCCTGAGGCAGGAATGGCCTTAAACAGATGTAAGCATAACCATAAAGTAATCATCTCAAAATTTCTTTGCTGTCTTATATTAGATCTTAAAACGTCAAAATGACCACCATACACATGTGACTGAGATCCAGAGTTTAAGCCCATTCTTTCTTCCTTTTATAGCTAATAGTTTCCAAGTAGGGTTTAAAGATTATTGACTTTATTCTATTTGTATCGCATGGTGATTTTTTTGTGTGTTTGCTCTTTTAATTTTTATTCATTTTATCAATATGTGTCACATGAGCAAAAAACCAGACAACTAGGAAGCCTCCTAAAGAGTCATGTCATTTCCAACTTATTACTCTTTTTCAAGTAGTTTTGTCAACAAAGCTTTTCCATTGGTGTCCCACATGTGAGTGAATTAGTGAAAATTAATTTCACTCCATGTGATATTGTCCCCTGAGCATCCTTAGTGAATTCAGGGCTCAGTGCTTCTCCAAGGGATGGAGAAGTAATCAAAACACAAATCAAAGCTAATCAAAACACCCTTTGATTAGTGTATTTGGAGAAGGAAGAATTGAATTCCTTTTTCCAAGGGCCCTGGGGACAAAGGATACTCTGCCTTGATGATTTGCCCTATGTGGGGGCCCAAGAGGTGGCATGGGCCTGAGGTCTTCTCTAAATTGGCATAGCCCACCCCAAACACAGACTCTCTCATATCATAGAACAAACAGCCTTTGGTGCTGACCATTTTCTCAATAAATGGATGGATCATTATCCTATAAATTTAGCTCCTTCCACTGTGTATATTTTCTCCATAAGTGACTCTGTTCTTATCAGTAGATATGCAACATGCTAAGGATTGTGGAAGAGTTGAAATAAAGTTTCCAAGTCAAAGAGACTATAGGAAGCTCAAAAAATTATCTGAATTTGATTGCAATTAGCTCTTAGCAACAGTCACCATGGCCTTTGCCTAAAAGAGAATGACTATGAGAGCATCAGGGACTTGCAGCAATGCTGAGACGTCACCAGGCTCTAGCAGCCTGGAAAGGACCCAGCTCAATGGCTCCCCACTCCAGTACACTTGCCTGGAAAATCCCGTGGACCGAGGAGCCTGGTGGGCTGCAGTCCATGCGATCGCTAAGAGTCAGACATGACTGAGCGACTTCACTTTCACTTTTCACTTTCATGATTGGAGAAGGAAATGGCAACCCACTCCAGTGTTCTTGCCTGGAGAATCCCAGGGACAGGGCAGCCTGGTGGGCTGCTGTCTATGAGGTCACACAGAGTCGGACACAACTGAAGAGACTTAGCAGCAGTAGCAGTAGCAGTAGCAGCTCTTAGCAAGAAACCACCCTCAGCAGGAAACCCCTTATGTCTTGTCAATTTAGCGAAGAATAGTTTACTCTTAAATCAAGCACGTGCCATGCTCTGCTCATGTGTGGCCCAAGTACAGTTTTCCAATCTTTGATCACACAAAACCTTGCCTATCTTGTTGGTTCTTTGCAAAGATAAAAAAGAAGGAATGAAGAATAATTAATTAACAGATAACCAGACTTCTCTCCTAGCTTCCCCTTTGATAATCTCATGAACAAGCTTGTGAAAAGGGAGGATCTAAAGAAAGAACACAAGAAGTCAACAAGACTATATGCAGTGGGAGATGACAATGACTCTGGTCCCCCATCTCAGCGATGAACTGAGATCACTTTTTCAATTTTAAAAAATAGAGTTTCTATAAAATAAAGTAAAAAGTAAAGTGAAGTTTCTCAGTGGTGTCTGACTCTGCGACCCCATGAACTATAGCCTACCACGCTCTTCCACCCATGGGATTTTCCAGGCAAGAGTACTGGAGTGGGTTGACATATATGATCCCTCAGTCCCACTCCTGGGCATATGTCCAGATAAAACTATAATTCAAAAAGATACATGCACCCCCCATGTTAATAGAAACTCTATTTACAGTAGCCAACACATGGAAACAATCTAAATGTTCACTGACAGAGGAATGGATAAACAAAGGTACCTGTCTTTCAGGTGAACATTTAGAAAGGAATTCTGCATGTGTCTCAGAGGCCCTGATAAAATGGACTTGACTTCAGGCTCTACTACAAAGCCACAGTCATCAAGACAGTATGGTACTGATTTGTTACAAATGCTATATATGATAAGTTGATTCATTTTTTGGTACAGGGGTTGATCATCATTTAAATTACTGAAAAGTTCTTCTGTACTATGGTTGTGGAAAACACTTTTATTACACTAAGTACTTAGTGAGGCTAATTTATTTTGAATATCACACACAAGTCACTGGCAGCTTTAGGACTGAAACACCTGTAGGTCTGGTTCCTATGTTGCTTATGTTGCCGCTGCCACGTCCTGTGGCATGCTGCTTCCTCACCTGATCGCATCTCTATCCACTACTTACTCACTTGATACTGAAAATGACTTACCCTGTTTTTCAAAGCTCATAACTCTAGTTCAGTGAACTGATAATCTAAAACAGAAATTGATTGCAGTAAAGACCAAAACAGACTCAAACATTCGGTACGTGTTAGGGTGACCTCATTTTAGGTGGGAGACAAGGATGAACTTGTATTATTTATATATGTGGTATAGGTAAGGCATTTGGCATACATTTAAGGCAAGCGATATCAGTAAAAAGAGGATATGCTTATGGCAAAGGCTTATTGCCATTAAGTGCCCTAGAAGCAGAAACCCTGGTGTGAATATGTGTGGCTTTGCACAGGTCATTTAATCTCTGTAAACAACTCAGTTTCTTCATTTGTAAATTGGGTGTTTAGAAATATTTTCTGCATTATAGTGATATTGTGAGATCATCTGAAAATAAGAGGTCACAATACCAAGGAGTAAAGAAAACATTTCACCTAATGGGGAAATGGAATTTCCATGTTAAAATATCCTTGTACATATTTTTGGATTAATTTTCAGGCCTAGATTTAGATTCTTTGCTTTTGTTTTATGTTGATTAATCACTGGCATTGATTAAACGCTGGCATTGACATTTTTGTTTTTATGTGTGTAAAGCATCTCTTATGGAAACAAAATTAAACCATGGTTCAGCTCTACCCAGAAATATCATGTTGCTGCCATTAGCAAGCTATAGTAAAATGTTTGGAAGATATCAATAATGGATTATGATATAAATATTTATTTAGTGCTGTGAGGTAGTTACTTTCCATCAAGCTGGGGACATGCAAAATTGAATAGATACTGACACTAAACAGGAATTTGATTAAGTGGCTGTAGCACAATCCTCCAGTATTAAACAAATACCATCTTTAAGACTGTTGCAGATAAAGTGTATTTTGAAATTTTGGTGGCAGCAAAAGTTTCTCTAATAACATATATGTTATTTTAATGGATTATGAACATAGTATGACTTCATTAATATCCATATTTTTCCAAGTTTACACAGTGGGTAGAAAAATTGAGAAACATGTACCTGTGTTATAAATGCTGAGATATTTTGGAAATAAAAAAGTCAGATACTGGATATGTTTGTCCCATAAATAATTGTCATATTAAGACATTGCAATCAGTTTGAATGTTTCTTTTTTATTTTGCTGCTTGATTTTTCCTTCTGAGAAACTATATTAAGCAAGACAGTTACTTCCAGAAAAATGTGGAAATTTTTAGTAGCCTTTTAGAATTAAGCTGCATATGTACAATAGTTTTAATAAGAACTTAAGCACAAACATATCTCTAAACTGCTGTATAAAGAGATATTTTGGAAATAAAAAAGTCAGATACTGGATATGTTTGTCCCATAAATAATTGTCATATTAAGACATTGCAATCAGTTTGAATGTTTCTTTTTTATTTTGCTGCTTGATTTTTCCTTCTGAGAAACTATATTAAGCAAGACAGTTACTTCCAGAAAAATGTGGAAATTTTTAGTAGCCTTTTAGAATTAAGCTGCATATGTACAATAGTTTTAATAAGAACTTAAGCACAAACATATCTCTAAACTGCTGTATAATTCCTTAGAAGATAAAAGATGTCACACCTGGATCAAAAACCTTTTTGTGGGGTGGATCCATAACTAAACCATCTCTTATGTTTTCCCTAAAGATTATCACAGGCAAATGATGTAAGCTGTTTTAATATCACAAAGATCCTGTAGGCAATATCTTTTTGCTACTCCCTCAGTGGTGGGTATTTTATTGAACTCTAAGAGCTTTACAGATATGAAGTTACATAAAACTTATTGTAAAACTGCTAAAAACTTCTTACTACAAGCTTGGAGATAGGGCAAAATGATTATTTCTTGATTTTTAAAATTTCATGCTAGATTTTTTTCAGTAAACCCATCTGAGTATCATCTGATGCATGCAGAACATGTAACTTTGTTTGTCTAACACACAATCAATGACTGATAAATGTACAGATGGTTTATGGCTTTTTTAGGTTAGAAGTTGTCTTGCAGAAATTAACAAGTTCCTATACTTTAATAGCCCTGGAGATATATTAACTCCAAAGGTATTATATTTTTGTAGCTCTGTTGAAATTTAACCTAGCAAACACTATATCAGTTTACAATTTTACTTCAACATTCCTTTGTAGCTACTTTATATTTCTGCTGATTTCTTCATAAAAAATGTTGTTAGGTAACACTTTACCAAGTGCTAACTAGGACTTTGCTGGAGGATTTTATCCCTTTAGCTATTACACTTATACTGGTATTATCCTCATTTTATAGATGGTGAAATTGTAGCCATCTTAAATAACTTGTCCAAATTCAAGCAGCTAGGAAGGAGGTACAGTTATGATTTAACTTCATGTGCTTTCTCTTTAAAGTCTATTTTCTTCACCATAAGGAATTTGGCCTTTCTCAGTTGCCAAGATATTTATTAATTATGCTTTCTCTCTCTCCACATGTGAACAACAAACAAATCCCTAACCTTTTCATGCAACACTCGTGGCATTAATTGCATTCCTCTGTGTACAAATGCTTGCTATGGCCTTTAGCCTTCCACCCCCGCCCCCCCCACCAAAAAATAGTTATGGAGAGCCAGTCAATGCAAACAGATTGAACTATAGTGTACTTCAATTTGGGTCTCAAGAACTTTTTGTGTAGTGGGAACAAGCATCTTATTAATCATCAAAGGATTTCTAACAGCTTGAGATTACATATTCTGCTTAATAGAATTGATTTTGGGGTGCGATAGTGTGTATCTGGAGAAGGAAATGGCAAACCACTCCAGTGTTCTTGCCTGGAAAATCCCAGAGATGGTGGAGCCTGGTGGGCTGCCGTCTATGGGGTTGCACAGAGTTGGACATGACTGAAACGACTTAGCAGCAGCAGCAGCAGCAGTGTGTGTTTGAATGGTGAAGGAATTGTTTCTAACTTAAATCTCATTTGAAATGACAATTACAAAACCTAAGAACAAGGCTGATGGTTCAGAAAAGCATTAACAGTTGATGGGAATGGGTCCTGGAAGTCAATTTGGTAACTCAGAGGTAATCAGGACTACTGCACAACTGACTGATCAGTTATCATGATATTTGTAGCTAACTGAAAAGTCCTGTATATGCTTAGATGGGTTTATTGAAAATACCATTATAAGGGAACATTGCATGCAAAGATGGGCTCAGTAAAGAACAGAAATAGTATGGACCTAAAAGAAGCAGAAGATATTAAGAAGAGGTGGCAAGAATACACAGAAGAACTATACAAAAAAGATTTTCATAACCCAGATAATTATAATGGTATGATCACTCACCTAGAGCCAGACATCCTGGAATGTGAAGTCGAGTGGGCCTTAGAAAGTATCACTAAGAACAAAGCTAGTGGAGGTGATGGAATTCCAGTTGAGCTATTTCAAATCCTGAAAGATGATGCTGTGAAAGTGCTGCACTCAATATGCCAGAAAATTTGGAAAACTCAGCAGTGGTCACAGGACTGGAAAGGGTCAGTTTTCATTCCAATCCCAAAGAAAGGCAATGTCAAAGAATGCTCAAACTACCGCACAATTGCACTCATCTCACATGCTAGTGAAGTAATGCTCAAAATTCTCCAAGCCAGGCTTCAGCAATTATGTGAACTGTGAACTTTCAGATGTTCAAGCTGGTTTTAGAAAAGGCAGAGGAACCAGAAATCAAATTGCCAGTCCTAAATATTCATTGGAAGGATTGATGATAAAGGTTAAACTCCAATACCTTGACCACTTGATGCAAAGAACTGACTCATTTGAAAAGACTCTGATGCTGGAAAAGATTGAGGGCAGGAGGAGAAGTGGATGGCAGAGGATGAGATGATTGAATGGCTTGACTGACTCAATGGACATGAGTTTGAGTAAACTCCAGGAGTTGGTGATGGACAGGGAGGCCTGGCGTGCTGCAGTCCATGGGGTCACAAAGAGTTGGACACAACTGAGTCACTGAACTGATACTGAAAAGTCCTGGGTTTGTTTTCAAGTAAACTTCAGGTGATTGAGACTAGTCAGTGCCTAGGAGTGTTTGGCAACCTTAAAGGATTAAGATCTGTGCAAATGTAGAATTAAAGTCTCCCTGTGCCAGGAGAGAACTGTGTTTTTCACAGAGAGTGTAGTTTTGGAAGTTTTGCTCTCTATATTACACTGATGGAGAAAGAAGAGAATTAAAGAGAAATGGATGAGGTCACAACATACTGACCTTGGTACTCTAAGCTGACCAGTTCTAAGAATATTTATTATAGGTGGTGCCATAAGAGGTGGTTCAGATTTGAGATATGGTCTGACTCACTTTAAGTAATTTAAGAAGTTTATCACTTTGACCTGAATTCCTCTCTTGTTCTGAAGCAAAGGAGGATAAAAAGACAATTCCCCAAAGGGGTTTTCACAACTGTCTAAAGGTCAAGCATTCACAGTCTGTCTTACTGAGCAAGGTTATAGGAATCTCATATCAATAAAAGGAGTTCAGAGTAGGTTTCACCAAGGTCAGGACCAGAGCACAGTTTGTGTTTGGAGGGCAGTTATGCCCATGTGTGTGTGTGTGCTAAGTTGCTTCAGTCGTGTCTGATTCTGCAATGTTATGGACTCCAGCCCACCAGCCTCCTTTCTGTCCATGGGACTCTCCAGGCAAGGATACTGGAGTGTGTTGCCATGCCCTCCTCCAGGGGATCTTCCTGAGCCAAGGGTTGAACCCCAGTCTCTTCCATCTCCTGCATTGGCAGGTGGGTTCTTTACCACTAGCACCACCTGGGAAGCCCAATTATGCCCATGATCATCCTTTTATTTATGGTAACATGTGAATTAAAACACTGTATACACAATGGAGTATTACTCAGCCATTAAGAAGAATACATTTGAATCAGTTCTAATAAGATGGATGAAACTGGAACCAATTATACAGAGTGAAGTAAGCCAGAACAAAAAACACCAATACAGTATACTAACACATATATATGGAATTTAGAAAGATGGTAATGAGGACCCTGTATGCAAGACAGCAAAAGAGATACAGATGTGTAGAGCGGACTTATGGACTCTGAGGGAGAAGGAGAGGGAGAGGGAGAGGGTGGGATGATTTGGGAGAATAGCATTGAAATATGTATACTATCATGTAAGAAACAAATCGCCAGTCTATGTTCGATGCAGGATGCTTGGGGCTGGTGTATGAGGATGATCTGGAGGGATGATGTGGGGTGGGAGGTGGGAGGGGTGGTTCATGTATGGGAGTTCATGTACACCCGTGATGGATTCATGTCAATGTATGCCAAAACCAATACAGTACTGAAAAGTAAAATAAAGTAAAACAACAGCAACAAAAAAAACACAAAGGTACCTGTCTTTCGGGTGAACATTTGGAAAGGAATTCTGCATGTGCCTCAGAGGCCCTGATAAAATGGAGTCCTACTGTTTCATGATGGACCTTCACATCAGCTTTGCTCCATTGCCTGTCTGCCTCCCCTAGCTAGCAGTCCCACCTTTAAAACTGCAAGTCCTGCATCCCAGGAACTCCTTCAGTTTCTCAGGAACATCCTGGACAAAACAGGATGATAGGCTATCCCATAATTCCCTTCCAAATACTTTCACCCAAATCTTTGACCTTGGCTATACTTTGGGGGAATTATTAATTAGACTATATAAGTGATACTGGAGATAAAGTCCTGTCATTAAGACACTGGAACTTGAATCAACTGAAATCTTGTTCATTTTACTCAGTACTGTCTGACTCTTTGGAATCCCATGAACTGCAGCATGCCAGGCTTCCCCATCCTTCACCATCTCCTGGAGCTTGCTCAAAGTCATGTCCATTGAGTCAGTGATACCATCCAACCATCTCATCCTCTGTCATCTCCTTCTCCTTCTGCCTTCTGTCTTTCCCAGCATCAGGGTATTTTCTAATGAATTATCTCTTTGCAACAGATGGTCAAAGTATTGGAGCTTCAGCCTCAGCATCAATTGCTCCAATGAATATTCAGGTTGATTTCCTTTAGGGTGGACTGGTTTGATCTCCTAGAAGTCCAAGGTACTCTCAAGAGTTTTCTCCAACACCACAGTTTAAAAGCATCAATTCTTCAGTGCTCAGCCTTCTTTATGGTCCAACTCTCACATTCATACATTACTACTGGAAAAACCATAGCTTTGATTATATGGACCTTTGTTGGCAAAGTATTGTGTCTGCTTTTTAATATGCTGTCTAGGTTGGTCATAGCTTTTCTTCCAAGGAGCAAGTGTCTTTTAACTAACTTCATGGCTTCAGTCACCATTTTCAGTGATTTTGGAGCCCAAGAAAATAAAGTCTGTCACTGTTTCCATTGTTTCCCCATCTATTTGCCATGAAATGATGAGACTGGATGCCATGATCTTCGTTTTTTGAATGCTTAGTTTTAAGCCAGCTTTTTCACTCTCCTCTTTCACTTTCATCAAGAGGCTCTTCAGTTCCTCTTTGCTTTCTGCCATAAGGGTGGTGTCATCTACGTATCTGAGGTTATTGATGGTTCTCCCGACAATCTTGATTCCAGCTTGTGCTTCATCCAGATTGGCATTTTGCATGATGTACTCTGCAATTCAGTTCAGTTCAGTTCAGTTCAGTCACTCAGTCATGTCCGACTCTTTGCGACCCCATGAATCGCAGCACGCCAGGCTTCCCTGTCCATCACCATCTCCCGGAGTTCACTCAGACTCACGGCCATCGAGTCCTTCCATGAGGATGAGGTGACTTCCCTCTCTTCGCATGAGGTGGCCAAAGTACTGGAGTTTCAGCTTTAGCATCATTCCTTCCAAAGAAATCCCAGGGTTGATCTCCTTCAGAATGGACTGATTGGATCTCCTTGCAGTCCAAGGGAAGTTAAATAAGTAGGGTGACAATATACAGCCTTGATATACTCTTTTCCCAATATGGAACCAGTCTATTGTTCCATGTCCAGTAGACAGCTGATATCTGTGTCACTGTAGGCAAGTTCCATTGATTTTCTAATTCTTAATTTCCTTATCTGGAAATATAGCTATCCATTCATCCCTTTTCTATATTATTAGTTGTGCACATGGCTGCCGAGGACAAATACCATATCTTCTAGCATCTTCTGCAGCTAGGTGCAGCCACAGGACTAACTTTGAATCAAAAGAATGCAAACAAAAATATTGAGAGGTAGCTTCTAGAAAGCTTTCTCAGAATGCACTTCCAGCATATTTTCATGACCTTATTATTATTTTTTTTTTCAGTGCTTCCTCCTTGCTACTGACAAGAAAGTGGGCAAAATAACTGGAGCTAGACTAGTCTGATTGGGGCTGTGACATGGCCTGGGACATAGAGATGGGGAAGCAACAAAGCAGAAGAGTCCCAGGCATCTGAGGCCTTCCTAGATCAGATCCATCATTACATTCTTGAACTCCAGACTGTACAGGAGAGAAAACCAAGTTTGTGTCTTGTTTATGTCACTGTTATCCAGGATTGGAGACACATATTATTCTCGGCCAAATTTATCCTAGCTGAAAGGCTAATTCTTTCCTTTTTGTGTGGGGATTAAAAGATATTTAATGCATAAACCATTCAGTGTGATGCATAGTACATAGAGCTGACTCATTAGAAAAGACCCTGATGCTGGGAAGGACTGAAGGCAGGAGCAGGGGATGACAGAGGATGAGCTGGTTGGATCGCATCACCGACTCAGTGGGCATGAGTTTGAGCAAGCTCCAGGAGATGGTGAAGGACAGGAAGCCTGGCGTGCTGCCTGGGGTAGAAAAGAGCTGGACAGGACTGAGTGACTGAACAACAACATAGCACAGTGTTGGCATTCATTCCTGACTATTGTCAGTTACAATGGTGAGAGCCTTGCGGGGGCAGTGAAACACGTCGAAAATTCTCAACTGGAAGCAGTTTCTCATTGTCTTCCCAAATTTGCCCCCAGCCACTCTTTCCAGTCTGAACTATCCAGGTGGCACTAGTGGTAAAGAACCCACATAACAATACAGAAGACAAGAGAGGCTCAGTCTCGATCCCTGGGTCGAGAAGATCCCTTGGAGGAAGACATGGTAACCAACTCCAGTATTCTTGCTTGGAGAATCCCAAGACAAAGCAGGCTGGTGGGCCACAGTCCATAGCGTCTCAAAGAGTCAGGCAAAACTAAAGTGACTTAGCACGATTGTACACTCTTTCCAGCCTGGTCTGATACTCCTTCCCTGATACACCAGACCACTCACATCTCATCATTCACCAAATACACTCCAAACACCTATTCTCCCAGATCTTTGCAATTCTCTTTTCTCTGCCCAGATGACCCTTTCTCAACTATTCCTGGAGACTGATTCAGCTTTCAGGACTCTGCCAACCTCACCTCCCCAGCTCCCCTGAAGGACAGAAGACTTCCAGCTCTGCTCCCACAGCACCCTGCGCACCACATACCCTGAATCCCCACTAGCTGTGAGCATTTCTCTGCCTGGAAGCATTCCTCTTCAACACATCACAGCCTTCTTCTGGTCCTGGACATCACTCCAACTTCTGTCCCCTGTCTCTGCTTCATTGGCATTCAAGTCCTCAGTATGATATGCATCTTGCAATGGTACATTTGACTCATGAGTCTACACTTGACTCTTCCCGGAAAACGGAATGTGCCATGCTCACATTCTGCTGTTTCTCTGAAAAAAGAAAAAAGAGTGTGACCTCCAAAACCTAATGAGTGGTACAGTGAGATGTTTGGAAAGAACCACAATTCCAGAAATGTCACTGTGTTCAAATGATTTGCCTTTACAATGAAACCTAATGGACAAGGATAAGTGACCCTGGACCATTTTTTACTCACAACCTGACCGACGCCACAAGTGTAGTGTTTTTTCCCATATAATTTCTCCAACTCTTCAACACCAGCTGGGAATCCTACAATTCAATTCAACACTGGCACTGTCTTCCTCGAGTTAGCATCAGATCCCATAACTTCAGGACTTGGGGCCACAAGGCTCCATTAGATACCAGCTGCAAAGCCCAGGCTGTCAGTTATACTCAGACCAGCCAATTATACCGGGGTTCCCACAGCCAACCCCTCCTCTCCAGGTTTGGTAATTCACTAAAACAGTCATAGAACTCAGGAAAGCATTTTCCTTACTATTTCTGGGTTACCGTAAAGGATACAACTCGGGAACAGCCAAAGGGAAAAGTTGGGCACAAATGAGGGATGGAGATCGTGGTCAAGGAACTTCCATGCCCTCCCCAGAGGCACAACCCCCACCCCTCAGCTCCGTGATGTGCTCATCTACCCCAAAACTTTTGAGGTTTTTATGGAGGTTTTATGATATAGGAATGACTGACGAAATTGTTGGCTCTTGGCAATTAATGCAAGTTCCATCACCTCTCCTCTCCCTAGAGGTAGGGAGTGGGGCTGAAAGTTCCCAGCCATTAAATCCTGCTATGGTCTTTCTGGAGACCAGCCCCCATACTGAAGATATCTGCTGCTGCTGCTGCTGCTGCTAAGTCGCTTCAGTCGTGTCTGACTCTGTGCGACCCCATAGACAGCAGCCCACCAGGCTCCCTCGTCCCTGGGATTCTCCAGGCAAGAATACTGGAGTGGGTTGCCTCTGCCTTCTCCAATGCATGAACGTGAAAGTTAAAGTGGAGTCACTCAGTCGTGTCCGACTCTTCGCGACCCAGTGGACTGCAGCCTACCAGGCTCCTCCGTCCATGGGATTTTCCAGGCAAGAGTATTGGAGTGGGTTGCCATTAGGGGTCCCCAAATACCAGGCATCTCCTTAGCAAAGAACACTCTTATCGCTCCAGAAATTCCAATGGCTTTTAGGAGATGTGTACCAGAGACCAGGGACAGAAACCAGATATACATTTACTGTTCAAAGCGCTTCCTACTCTGTCTTGCTTAACTAGTATAAACTACTTCAGAACAGAGAAGACTGCCTCAGGACAAACAGGTCGTACAATTCTGAGCCAAATTTAGAGTCAGTGCTTTCTGCTGCCGATGACACTACCGCATGACAAGTCTTCCTGCAAGGCAGCTCACATCACCATCACATAACAATAACAATGATAAAAATGACAACCGGGGCTAATATTTATTGCCCAAGCTTTAGATGCCAGAAAAGATGCTAAGTCCTTCATAATTATTTCATTTTGTTCTCACTTTATATAAACATATATGACTTGAACTGTTTCTGTTGCCATTTTATAGATAAAGAAACAGATCTGGAATTTCAAATGACTTTCCTAAAGTCACAAAATGAGTAGGTAGTAAAGTCAGAACTTGAGAACAGATTTATCAGGCAGCAAAGCAAAAGTCTCACCACATTGCCAGAATGCATTTTCCTGGATGCGACACTCAGCTCATACGTAACCTTCATTTTCCACCTCCTCCAGGGAGAGTTAACTACCCCCTTCCCTGTGCATCCACAGCACTGGATACGCCCTGCTTTTGGACCACTCACAATGTTGTGTTATATCTCTTAGTGTAAAGGTCTCTCTTGTCTACTTGTCCAAGTGCCTATTTAATCACATGGTATATTATTTGTCTTTGCAAGTTCAGATCCTGGTGGAAAGGCTCATACACGATAGTCAATCATTCAATTTAACAAACAATAATGAATACATAAGAAATACTTTATGGGTTGGAATGAGTTTTGGTCTCTCCACCTGTATAATGGAGACTGTTCTCTCCTGGAAATAGAGACAATTCTCATTCTTTGATGCCAGGAAATGCTCAAGACTTTATGAGCCAATACATGTGTGCAGTTGGCAAGAGACAACTTGGGAAAATGCTACCCTGCTATTACAAGACACTATTGAAAGGGGACCAAAAAAGAAAATTCCGACTGCCCTAACATGATCCAGCTGCCAGAGACAAGTTGTCATTACACCAGTGGAAAGTTATTGCCTCTAGACTCGAAACTAGCAAATTGGCCTGAAGTCAGGAGATGAGATCTCTATTGCATATCACAGAAACTCTAGTCACACTATGCAAATGCATGCTATCCCTGCCTGGGGGAAGCTGTCATTGTATCTCACCGCCAGGTATGTGATAAGCGTCTGGTGGGCAGATTGCCAAGCCAGCCATCTGTGTTGTGCTGGGTTGCTATGGCACAGGCAGGGAGCTATGTACGTGGTGTCTTGCTTTCACCAGAGCCACGAAGGCTGGGCGTGATGACAAAGGCTGTTCAACATGCTGGAGCTCCAAGGAAATGTACATATTTGGTTTAATTCATGAAACATCTATTGAAGACCTGCTCAGAAGACTTAGATCTGTGTCAAGGCTCTGCTGTTGTGAGATCCCTGATTGGACACGTATTTCTCTAAGCAAGTAAAGTCCTCACATGTAAATAAGGACCCAAAGCTCAGTGTTTCACAAACAGGGTGTGTGTACCACTGGAGGTATGTGGAACCTTTACAGGTACTACAAGGACAAACTTGCAAACATTTCAGCAGCTGTGAATTATTGTAACGTGTGCTAGAAAATAATCATCATAGCAAATGCTTAACATCACATAAGTAACTGATTAAAAAGTTCAAAGTAAGTAGTTCAGTTTTTTTTAATTACATTCAGTTCAATTCAGTTCAGTCGCTCAGTCGTGTCCGACTCTTTGCGACCCCATGAATTGCCAGCAGGCCAGGCCTCCCCGTTCATCACCATCTCCCAGAGTTCACTCAGACTCACGTCCATCGAGTCCATGATGCCATCCAGCCATCTCATCCTCGGTCGTCCCCTTCTCCTCCTGCCCCCAATCCCTCGCAGCATCAGAGTCTTCTCCAATGAGTCATCTCTTCTCATGAGGTGACCAAAGTACTGGAGTTTCAGCTTTAGCATCATTACTTCCAAAGAAATCCCAGGACTGATCTCCTTCAGAATGGACTGGTTGGATCTCCTTGCAGTCCAAGGGGCTCTCAAGAGTCTTCTCCAACACCACGGTTCAAAAGCATCAATTCTTCAGCGCTCTGCCTTCTTCACAGTCCAACTCTCACATCCATACATGACCACAGGAAAAACCATAGCCT
>SJYX01024069.1:37963-86088 GCA_006410675.1 Oreotragus oreotragus | reverse complement strand
GGCATAACTGCTTTCAGAAACCAGTGTAATTCTTTCTTAAGTCTATTATTGAAATGGAATTCAACCTTACAGTAATTAATTAGTATATCACTTTTATGTCTTGATACTTACTTCTTCCATATTTTTCCACATTTCTTCACATTTTTTGATAAGTTCTTCTTCAGCATCGGCAACATCTTCCACATCTGTAGTACTATCTGGATCTAGATCTTGCTGATTCACTGACATGTGCCTTATGATTTTTGTTAACCTTGTAAGAAAAACTAAAGTAAAAAATATTCATTTAACAATATCCACTGATACCCACTACCTGCCAGATACTCACCTAGAAGCTAAAGATGGAACAGTGAAGAAAACAGGCAAATATTCCTCCAACCAAAAAGCTTAGATTTCACTTGAGGAAAATAATACAAACTCAAAAGATTAAAACAAATATAATATAAACTATAAATAAAAGATATACATATGTGTTACATGTCAAATAGTTTAAAGTACTATGAAGAAAAGCAAGACAAGGAAGAAACATAGGGAGTGTTCAGACAGGGGCAACATGATTTTTCACAAGGTGGTCATATAAGGTCAATGAGACAACTTAGCAAAAATACAAAGGAGAGAAGGAAGTAAGACACAGGGATATCTAGGAGAAGAGGCTCCAGGCAGAGTGAACTGTAAGTACAAAGGTCCTAGGGAAGTAACATGACTGCTGTGCCCTAAAGCAGTAAAGAAGCCACTGTGATTAGAGCAGAGTAAGGCAGAGAAAACAAAATGAGGTCAGAGGTCCTTTGTTCTTGAGGTGAGGTCACAGATTGAGGTTCCTATAAACTGCCACCAAAACAAATGTTATTCTCTGTTCTGACAAGAGAGGAAAAGGTCCCAAAGCTCAACTTTTGCTCTCCAAGGTCCAAGCCCCCCAAGGTCCAGGCTAAGAGAAGGGGGGTCCCTATATGAGCAATTTCCCTTGCCTGGGAGAAGCCATCCAGCACTCAATCTGGGTCTTCCAGCCAGTGCCCAGGCCTGGCTGAAGAGACAGCTCTCAGCTGGTAGGGCCCTCAGAGCCAGGTTCCCAGACTCTAACCAGCCATTATCACTGAGGGAGCAAGGTGCTCAAGACCCAGCCTGCCCTAAGGCCACCCAAATCAGGGCCAAGTCCCACAGACTGTGACCCATGGATACCGCCGCAGTCATTAGATCACAGAGGCGGGGATAGGGGAGACATTCCCTGCTGCTTCAAGGTGAGGGCTCTAGATCTCTACAGGACACAGCCCTTAGCCTGTACTCTGGCCCCTCAGCTCACCCACAGCCTGAAGCCAGAAGGCCTGGAGAAGCTGGAGAGAAGCCAGAGAGAAGCCCAAGACCCACTTCACTGCACTTTCTGTTGTGAAGACCACTGAAAGACTGACCTGTGTTGGAGCACAACTTCTAATCACCATGCTAATGGCCATGCCCTAACAGTTGTGCACCTGCCCAGCCCCTATTACATAAGTTTTGGAATAATGTGTCACACAATTTCATTGAAGTAAATAACAAAAATGGAGGTCATTGTTAACCTTCATAAAAGTAGCTTCAAGAGAATCATGGAAGTGAAAGCCTGACTGAAGTAGATTCAAGAGACAGCAGGCAAAGAATTGAACATATCCAGTATATAAAACACTTTTAAGGATTTCTTCTCTAAAGGGAAGAAACGAGGTCCCAGCTGTAGTAAGATACAAGGTCAAGAAAGTTATTATTTTTTTAAGATAGGATGAAATATAGCATCTTTACATGACATAGTAAGAGAAGCAAACATGCTAATGCAGAAGAGAAAGGAGAGGAAAAAGAAGAATTAGATCTAATGTACAGAATAAATAGATAAAATAATAATAACATCAAAAAGAAGATCTAAATGTACAAGTAGAGGGATTGGCTTAAGACATATGTACATGCAGTTCATCCATTTTAATGGAAAGGTAGGCAGAATATTAGGGGCACAGATACAGGAAGATGAATAAATACGTAAGCTTATGTAAGTTCTGTCTGGATTGCTTCTCTTTCATTAGGGAAGTGGTAACTAAGGTCACCAGCTATGAAAGAAGATGGAAAAAATGCAGTGGAGACTTAAGAAAGGGAAAAAAAATTATAAAATACATATATAAAAAAGTGGAAGAGAGTGAAATAGTAGGATAACTGGGTAACATTAAAGCCCACTTGAGGTTAGTAGGCATGAATTTAAAGTGAAAGTAAAACATGTTTGTGTGTTTTCCTCTATAGTGTAGCAGCATAGGTAAAAACAGAGACAAAATGAAAGAAAGGCAAAGTCTAAATTAGTATGACCAGAGGAGTGAGTAGCTAAGATAAGGTGGAGAATATAATCACTGGAGGAAAGGAGGTCAAGAAAAAGAGAGGCCAGGTGATTTGGAAGATCATATATGGATATTAAAATCATCAAGAATTATGACAGAATTATAAGAGAGGTGACAGAGTCAGGAGCTAAAAATCTTCAAGGAATGAAGGTGCATGATATAAACCTGCTAGATAACTGCTGCAAGGAAAAATGATTGGTGGTAGAGTCTGATGGCATAAATTCAATGCTGGGTAATTTTAAGGAGGTGGTCAGAGTAATAAAAAAAAATGAGAATATCTATCCCAGAATACCAAATGCAAACCAGAATAACCCACCCCCCCAAAAATACTACTCTTCATATGGAACTTTAATTTTGTATTGTTTAATCTATTATTTTGGAGAAGGCAATGGCACCCCACTCCAGTACTCTTGCCTGGAAAATCCCATGGACTGGGGAGCCTGGTAGGCTGCAGTCCATGGGGTCGCGAACAGTCGGACATGACTGAGCGACTGCACTTTCACTTTTCACTTTCATGCACTGGAGAAGGAAATGGCAACCCACTCGTGTTCTTGCCTGGAGAATCCTAGGGACGGGGGAGCCTGGTGGGCTGCCTTCTATGGGGTCATACAGAGTTGGACATGACTGAAGTGACTTAGCAGCAGCAGTAGCAGTAATCTATTATTTATCAATTGAGAGTTTTTAAAGATACATAAAGTTATGTCACAGATTGAAGGACTCAATAATGTAAGGATGTAAAATTCCTCCCAAGTTGATCTATTCAATATTATTTCAAAATTTCAAAAGTTTTCATTTCTTTTTGTGGCATCTGACAAGCTAATTCTAAAATTTATATGGAAGTGCAGATGGTCAAAACAGTCAAGATCCTCACAAAGATTAAGATGGGAAGACTTGTTTTACCAGTTGTCAAACTTATTTTTAAAAAATTATATTAATTATGAGTGTTCAATTAGCACATAGATAGGCAACTAAACAATGGAACACAAAACCTTTCCAGAGACACACATTCAAGGACCTATGATATATATTACTTTTTTTTCCCAGATATATTTTGGCCCATACACACTTTCCTCATTCTTTTTAACAAATGTGTAATTTTTGTGAGGAAAAATGAGCACAGATATATGCCTCAATCTTTAGAGTACTCCTTCATCCCTCAAAAAATCCAAACCATAAAGAACAGGGAGAAAACATTTTTTTAGATCTTAGATGAGGAAAGGCCTTTCTAGACAAAATTAAGAAAATCATTATATAAAATTTTTAGAATTCTGAATGGACAAAGATATCATTAAAAAGTTAAAAGCTAAAACCCAAAAACTTAATAAAGAAATTTGTAATATAGTTGGCATCCAAGGCCTAATTTCTTAATGAATAATGAATGCTCACAAATTAATAGAAAAAAGCAACAACAAATCATAAAAGAAAAAATTTTTTAAATGACCACTATAAAAGCCAGGATATTAATTACTTTTGGATGGTGAGAAAGAGGAGGTAAAAGAAGATGGGAGGCTGTGATTGAGATGAGCCAAATGGAGAGACTTCTGAAATGATTATCAACATTTCATTTCTTGATCTGCATGGTGATAAAGGTATTCATCTTATAGTAATTTATAAATTTTATATTTATCTTGTGTGAGGTTTTTCATATCTGTATTTATTTTGCAATAAGAAGGCAAACAATAAAAAAACTCAAATAGAAATGAGTAAAGAAAACAAATGAGAAATTTAAAAAAAAGAATTATATTTTAAATATAGAAAATGCATTATCCTTACTCATGTCATAAAAATGAAAATTAAAATTTTTTCATTCAGACTAGCAATAATGAAAAATTAATTTAAAAAATCAATATTGGCAAGAGTGTAGAACAAAAGGGATGCATTGTCTGAAGATCAATCCCTTTGTAGGATAATTAGCAATATCCATTAAAACTTTAAATGTATTTATCTTTTGAATCAGAAATTCTACTCCCAGGAATAATCCTACAGATATAGTTGTGTAAGTCTACATTGTTGGTGATGGACAGGGAGGCCTGGCGTGCTACAATTCAAGGGGTCACGAAGAGTCGGACATGACTGAGCGACTGAACTGAACTGACTGACATTGGTATGCTTTCTCAACATTATCAATAAAAACATTCATCAGAGTGAACTCTCCAATTAGACTGTCCCGGTTTAAATTGTCACTTCAAATTTACAAGCCTAATGACCTTGAGCAAGTCACTTACATTGCTGATGCCTCAGTTTCCTAATCTGTAAAATGAAGACAGTATCACTTACTTTATAGGATTGTTATTACAATTAACTCAGTTAATATACACAAAGTTCTTAGAAATGTGCCTAGCATATAAAGAATTATATCAGTATTGGCTATTAACATTAACAAATCAAATGTTAACTAGTAGGTTGGTTAAACAACTTATGCCATATCCAAATGTGTTTACAATAAGAATCCTTTCTTGCTATACACTAAAGATATAGTTAAGTTCACAAAGCTATAAACGGTCATTAACAATTTTAGAAAATTTTTAAGCAAAAAATCAAACATAATATATGTTTTAAATATACCTTAACCCTGCTTATTTAACTTATATGCAGAGTACATCATGAGAAATGCTGGACTGAGAAACACAAGCTGGAATCAAGATTGCCGGGAGAAATATCAATAACCTCAGATATGCAAATGACACCACCCTTATGGCAGAAAGTGAAGAGGAGCTAAAAAGCCTCTTGATGAAAGTGAAAGTGGAGAGTGAAAAAGTTGGCCTAAAGCTCAACATTCAGAAAACGAAGATCATGGCATCCGGTCCCATCACTTCATGGGAAATAGATGGGGAAACAGTGGAAACAGGGTCAGACTTTATTTTGGGGGGCTCCCAAATCATTGCAGATGATGACTGCAGCCATGAAATTAAAAGACGCTTACTCCTTGGAAGAAAAGTTATGACCAACCTAGACAGCATATTCAAAAGCAGAGACATTACTTTGACGACTAAGGTCCGTCTAGTCAAGGCTATGGTTTTTCCAGTAGTCATGTATGGATGTGAGAGTTGGACTGTGAAGAAAGCTGAGCGCCAAAGAATTGATGCTTTTTAACTGTGGTGTTGGAGAAGATTCTTGAGAGTCCCTTGGACTGCAAGGAGATCCAACCAGTCTAGGGAACCCCTCAAATAACGATTCTAGATTTCATATTGGGCTTCCATGGTGAAGTGAGGGTGAAAGTCGCTCAGTTGTGTCCAACTCTTTGTGACCCCACGACTAAGTCCATGGAATTCTCCAGGCAAGAATACTGGAGTGGGTAGCTTTTCCCTTCTCCGGGAGAATCTTCCCCACCCAGGTCTCTTGCATTGCAGACAGATTCTTTACCAACTGAGCTATCAGAGAAGCCGTTGCTTACAGGACCTNGAGTTGACTCATTGGAAAAGAGTCTGATGCTGGGAGGGATTGGGGGCAGGAGAAGAAGGGGACGACAGAGGATGAGATGGCTGGATGGCATCACTGATTCGATGGACGTGAGTCTGAGTGAACTCCGGGAGTTGGTGATGGACAGGGAGGCCTGGCGTGCTGTGATTCATGGGGTCGCAAAGAGTCAGACACGACTGAGAGACTGAACTGAACTGAACTGAATTTAGAAATTAAGTGCAAATTGATCCCTCCCCATCTTGCAGAATACTAGCCAATAAGACACATTATCAGTGAGAAAAAGTAATGTAATTAGCTGAATGTACAACTCAATGTAGCATGAATGTACAACTCAATGTGCAACCCAATGTAACAAATAAATAAGAATATTTAAGGATTTAAATTTTGGAGAAGGAAATGGCAATTCACTCTAGTATTCTTGCCTGAGGAATTCCATGGAACGAGGAGCCTGGTGGGCTACACAGGTCGCAAAGAATTGGACACGACTGAGTGACTAACACAAGGATTTAAATTTATCCTTTCCCTACAATATATATCCTTAAATCTACCTTTCTATAAAGAGAACAAGTCCTCAGATATTTTGAAGTCCTCAGTATTACAATTTGGAGTCACTTATTGAAGTACAGTAGTGCTATATTTAGAGATACTATGCCATACAAACTTAAAAAATCTAAAACCAAGACTTAATTAAAGAACCTCATACCACCATTGGAAGAATAATATACATGAAATAAATAGGAAGTACCCATGTAATTCTAAGCTATATTTATTTATTAAGTCTGACACATTATCTTAATGTGTGCCATTATCTTAATGTGGCTCTAACTGTGTAGATGAAGTCTGTCCTCATGTAGCATACATTTTCAATGAAGAGAGACAATATAAATAAATGGACAACTAAATATCTGAAATTTCTTCAGGTAGTTGCAAGTGTGGTAAATTATACAATAAAGACTGCAAGTGCTTTCAGAATTAACTATATCAAAGATCAGAGAAATCTACTGGGAAGAACAAATGGCTTAGTACAGTGCTCAGTACACAGTGCTAGCTCCCTAAAATGTCAACGATTATGAAAAACTGTAAAGATGAAGGTTAAATTTGCTATAGAGATACCCTCTCAAAGAGTTAAAAACAAGATTAGAGCAAGTATGAACATGAAAAATTTGTGAGACACAAAAGAAACTGGTGTGATTAGAGCAGAAAGCAGAGAAGAAATGAGAATTTCTAGATAGGACATGTCAAATAATGGGAGCCTTTAAAATTTGCTGTTGCTATTGTTTAGTCACTATGCCCTGTCCAACTCTTTGGCGACCCCATGGAATGTCGTCCACCAGGCTCCTCTATCTGTGGGATTTCCCAGGCAAGAATACTGGAATGGATTGCCATTTCCTCCTCCAGGGTATCTTCCTCACCCAGGGATCGAACCCACATCTCCTGCATTGGCAGGTAAACTCTTTACAACTGAGCCACTGGGGAAGTCAGGGGAATTTAAAATTTAGGGGCGGGGTGAACCTTTAACAAGTATTTCCTATGGGCAGTTATCTCCCTGTATTTCGGGTCTGTGTGTGCGTGCGTGCTAAGTTGCCTCAGTTGTGTCTGACTCTGCAACCCTTTGGACTGCAGCCCGCCAGGCTCCTCTGTCCATGGGATTCTCCAGGCAAGAATACTGGAGTGGGCTGCCATGCCCTCCTCCAGGGGATCTTCTCCCACCCAGGAATCAAACCCATGTCTACTGTGACTCCTTCATTACAGGTGGATTCTTTACTGCTGAGCTACCAGGAAAGCCCATCTGGGGTCTACCACAAAGCAAAAGCAAAGTGGGCTTCTGGAGGAAGCGTTTTAGGGAGAACATTTGACAAGTTATATTTATTGGATAAAAATGATTAAGATGGCAAATTTTACACATAGGTCAACAAAACAGAATAAAGAGCCCTGAAATAAAGCCACACAAATAAGGTCAATTAATTTTATGACAAATGAGCCAAGAATACATGACAGGGACAGTCTTCTCAATAATGGTATTGGAAAATCTGGACAGCCACACACAAAAGAATGAAACTGGACCACTATTTTATACCATACCCCAAATTAACTCCAAATGGTTAAAAGACTTGAATCTAAGACTTAAAACTCTAGGACTCCTAGAAGAAGATATAAGTGGCAACTTCCTTGTCATCAGTCTTGGTGATGATTTGGGGAGTTTGGCAAAAAAGCAAAAATAAACAAGTAGGACTATATTAAACTATAAAGCCTCTGCACAGCAAAGGAAACCATTAACAGAATTAAAAGGCAACTAACTGAATGGGGGAAAATATTTGCAAATCATATATCTGATATGAGGTTACTATCCAAAATACATGAAGAACTCAGACAAGTCCATACCAAAAAGTAATGTGACTTAAAAATGAAAATGTTCAAAAGAAGACATATAGATGACCAACAGTTACATGAAAAAGTACTTAACATTATCAAGTAAATGCAAATCAAAACCACAATGATGTACCATCTCACACCAGTCAGAATGGCTGCTATCAAAAAGTCTACAAACAATAAATCCTGGAGAGGGTGAGCAGAAAAAGGAACCCTCTTACAGTCTTGGTGGGAATGCAAACTAGTACAGCCACATGAAGAACAGTGTGGAGATTCCTTAAAAAAGTGGAAATAGAATTGCCATACGAGCCAGCAATCCCATTGCTGGGCATACACACCGAGGAAACCAGAATTGAAAGAGACACATGTACCCCAATGTTCATTGCAGCACTGTTTACAATAGCCAGGACATGGAAGCAACCTAGATGTCCATCAGCAGATGAATGGGTAAGAAAGCTGTGGTACATATACACAATGGAATATTACTCAGCCATTAAAAATAATGCATTTGAATCAGTTCTAATGAGGTGGATGAAACTGAAGCCTATTATAGAGTGAAGTAAGCCAGAAAGAAAAACACCAATACAGTATACTAACACATATATGTGGAATTTAGAAAGATGGTAACTATGACGCTATAAAGAACAGTCTTTTGGACTCTGTGGGAGAAGGCGAGGTTGGGATGATTTGACAGGGTAGCGTTGAAACATGTATATTATCATAAATGAAGCGGATCGCAGGTCTAGGTTCGATGCATGAGACAGGGTGCTCAGGGCTGGTGCCCTGGGATGACTCTGGGGGAATAGGATGGGGAGGGAGATGGGAGGGGGGTTCTGGATGGGGAACACACGTGCGCCTGTGGCAGATTCATGTTGATGTATGGCAAAAACCACTACAATACTGTAATTAGCCTCCAATTAAAATAATTAATTTTAAAAAAACACAATGAGATGTTACAGTGGCAATTATGAAACCACTGTTGGCCAGGATGTGGGGAAAAAGGAATTCCTTGTTCACTGTTGGTGAAAACATAAATTGGTGTGGCCACTGTGGGAAATATTATAAAAGTTCTTCAGAAAGGTAAAGACAGAACTACCATATGATCCAGCAATTCCACTTCTGGGTGCTTATCCAAAGAAAACGAAAACATTAATTCAAAAATATATATGCAGTCTCATGTTCATGGCAGCATGACTTACAACAGCGAGGACAACCTAAGTGTCTATCAACAGGTGAATAAAGAAAATGCAATACGATATAGACAGATATATATCAGTAAATTTTATTCAGCCATAAAGAATGAAATCTCCTCACTGGCCACACCAATGGACCTTGAGAGCATTATGCTAGGTGAAATAAGTCGGACAGAGAAAGACATACCACACAATCTCACTTACATGTGGTATTTAAAAATAATAATAAAAAAGACACACTCAAAGATTTAAAAAAAAAAAACACCACCAGATTGGTGGTTGCCAAAGATGGGCAGGGGGGCCATGCAAATGGGTGGAGAGGATTGAAAGGTACAAACTTGGTTACAAAATAAGTAAGTCATGGGAATATAATGTACAGAATGGTCACTACAGAAAATTATACTATATGAAAGCATATACGAAAGTTGCTAAGAGTAGACTTAAAAAGTTCTCACCACAGGGGGTAAAAAACATTCTTTAACTATGTATAGTGATGGATGTTAGACTTATTGTGGTGATCATTTTCCAATACATACAACATACAAACATTATATCATTACACTGTACACCTGAAACTAACATATGTCAATTATATCTCAATTTTTGTGGTAAATTTTGTATATTTGTTTTTTTTTTTGTGCTGCGATTCATGGGGTCGCAAAGAGTTGGACACGACTGAGCAACTGAACTGAACTGAACTGAACTTCAGAGGTGAAGCACTTCCAGAAGACACCATGTCTCAGACGCCCATGCCTCTAAATTTCAAAAGTGAAGAAGACAAAAATTTTTTATTCAGTATTTTAGCCAATTTCCAAAGTCATGCTCCAATGCCAGGCTTAGCCATCCTTCCTCCTTGGCAGTGTCTTAATACCTTCTGTGGACTTGATTGATTTATGGACTCTTGGAGCTATGGATGTTACAACTGACTTGTTTGCATCCATTCAGTAAGTGGACTCTAAGATCTGATTTGCCAAAGCTGTCTCCAGGACATTTTTGCTTGCTCCAGTCATTGATAACACCCCTGCTAAACTCAGTCAAGATGTAGGAGGCTTTGTACTAAGTCCAAGACACCTGGTTTCTCTCAGTGACACTATGATTCATAGTCACTTGACTCTCATCCAGCTGCCAAGTTATCTGATTGTGCACTTACAATGTCATCAATTTCTCCTTCCCATTTCCACAGCTACCACCTTAATCAAGTCCTTAACATCTCTATCCTTGCGATTACAAAATGTCTCTTTTGTTTGCTTGAGTTATAGGCGCTCATTCAACTGATCTAAATTCAATGTATATTCTTTTAAGCTTTTAGTCATAAAACAAATAATACATCTAAACTACGTTATTGGTCATTTTTGTAATAGTCTATTTTAACTTAGCAGTATAATACTAGGTCTCCTCTGGTAGCTCAGTGGTAAGGAATTTGCCTTTCAATGCAGGAGATGTGGGTTCCATGGGCTGGAAGATCCCCTGAAGGAGGAAAAGACAACCCACTCCAGTACTCTTACCTGGGAAATCCCACGGACAGAGGAACCTGGTGGGCCACAGTCCATGGGGTCACAAAAGAGTCAGACATGACTTAGCAACTAAACAGCAACAGTATAATACTAACTTTTTAGCAAGCTAATAAATACACATATACAGTATCATTTTAAAAGGCTGTATATTATTTTGCCTTATAATGAAACTCTGGAAAGCTGTGTTTAATACCTTTTTATTAGAAAACTAGGTTATTTATAATTAATAATTTTTGAAAGAGCACTTCTGTGCACATTCTTAAAGTTAAATTTTGTACATGTTTTTAATGATTTCTTTGTGATAAATCCCTAGAAATACATTTTCTCAAAGTATATGCATTGTTAAAGCCTTCTAACTTTCTCCCTCTTCTATGGGTACCCTCACCCCAGAAGACATGATACTACCTTGTGACAAAACTACTTCTCTAAAAATGTTGGACTTGTAATCATCTTACTTCCCCATTCAGAAACTGTCAATGGTTTCTATTCTGCACAGGGAGAAATGAGGTCCAGATGTCCTGATGTGACATTTGTGGCCTTCTAGGATCTGGCCTCAAACTCCTTTTCATTTAGGTCTTTCACTTTATACACAGTCATTCTGGCCTCCATGCTGGGACATTGCTTTTGCTTGTAGAATCTTGTCCTTCTGATCTGGATCCTGACAAGAAGTATGTATCATCCTCAAACTGGTTTATTTGATGAGTGTTTGATAAAGTGACTGTTTCTAAAAGTGAGAGCAGGGTTTAGGGAACCCCACAAGGCATCATACAATGCCTCTAGACACCCTGGGCCTGAAGGAACAAATGGGAGAGCCTTCCTTAAGGGAACTGAGCCTGAGGCAGGCCTGCAGGAGCTGACAGGGAAGATAAAATGTCTGGACAAAGGCTACTCAGTGGAAGGGAAGTCCACACAAAAGCCAACATACGATGAAGCTACAAACACCCACACACAAGTCGTGCAGAAACGGGAGAGGCTGAGAGCAGAGCTACAGCTGTGTCTCTGAAGGACACATGATGGCAAAATAGCACCTTAGAGAAAACAGCCAATCTGCAAATCTTCTTTCCCAGAACAAGCGTTCATAAACCTCACCCTGGACTGGCACACATTTCCAGCTTGTGCTGATCAGCAGAAAAGCTGGAATCCTAGACCCAGCACATCCTTCTCTTCCTGATCCTAGGGATGGTCCCAGATGTCAACCAAGTTCCTGCTCCCTAACAAAAAGACCCCAGGAAAGTTCCTAGAATACACGTGTGTGCTTAATCACTCAGTCGTGCTGACTCTTTTGTGACCCCATGGACTGTAGCTTGCCAGGCTCCTCTGTCCATGGAATTCCCCAGGCAAGAATCCTGCAATAGGTTGCCATGCCCTCCTCCAGGGGATCTTCCTAACCTAAGGATCAAACCCAAGTCTCCTACATTGGCAGGCAGATTACCACTGCACCACTAGGGAGAGCCATGGAAGCTCCTACAAGCTGGTTATAGGAGGAAGGGAACGTGTGATCCAGAATTCACAAATGAACCCTGACTCTCACCCTCCCAGGCCTAAGTGCAAGGAACGCCAGAACTTCCCAGAGATCTACATTCTGACAATAACACCATTAGGTACTGAGTCTGATTAATGTTCTCACACTCAGCTCCCCACAGGAAGTAGACAGACCTGGTCTAAGTAGGCTTAAGGTCTCTAAGCCTCAGTTTCCTTGCTTGGAAACTACCTATATTTCAGACTTGGCATTAGGATTAATAATATCCATAAAGCTCCTAGAACAAGATCTGATACACAAAAACATTTAACAAAGAGTTAATTTCCTTCCTGCCACACCCAGCTCCCATATCACCATTCTATCTGCCTCCTTGTGTTGCCTCTTTCTCAATATTGATTTGAGACTGGAACTGCATTGTTTCCCAGGTGGGGAAAGCTTAAACTTCAATTGCTTTTGCATGTGACTTTGATTTATCTTGGCAAGTGACTTTGATGCTTTCGAAATGCAGTGTTGGAGAGTCCCTTAGACAGCAAGGAGATCAAATCAGTCAACCCTAAAGGAAATCAGTCCTGAATATTCCTTGACAGAATAGATAAGCGCATGGCTGCCGTCTGTGGGGTCACACAGAGTCGGACACGGCTGAAGCAACTTAGCAGCAGCACTGAAGCCAAACTACTGAGTTGTCCAACGACTGGCTTTGTAACCTTGAGTGAAGTCGCTCAGTCATGTCCGACTCTTTGCGACCCCATGGACTGTAGCCTAGCAGGCACAGTCCATGGAATTTACCAGGCAAGAGTACTGGAGTGGGTTGCCATTTCCATGTGAAGAAGCCTGAGCACCGAAGAATTAATGCTTTTGAACTGTGGTGTTGGAGAAGACTCTTGAGAGTCCCTTGGACTGCAAGGAGATCCAACCAGTCCATTCTGAAGGAGATCAGCCCTGGGATTTCTTTGGAAGGATTGATGCTAAAGCTGAAACTCCAGTACTTTGGCCACCTCATGTGAAGACTTGACTCACTGGAAAAGACTCTGATGCTGGGAGGGATTGGGGGCAGGAGGAGAAGGGGACGACAGAGGATGAGATGGCTGGATGGCATCACTGACTCGATGGACGTGAGTCTGAGTGAACTCTGGGAGTTGGTGATGGACAGGGAGGCCTGGCATGCTGCGATTCATGGGGTTGCAGGGAGTCGGACACGACTGAGCAACTGAACTGAACTGAACTGAACTGAGGAGAGTTACTTGATTACTGTGTGCCTTAGTTTGCTCTTTTGCAAAGTAGGAATCATAATTGTACCTGCTCCACATGATTAAACTTGTAAATCGACCCTAAAGCACTAAGAATAAAACTTATATAGGCTTGTTATTATCTTCTTTTAAATTGGAGGGAGGTAAAAAAGGATCAAATCACAGCGTCCTGAAATGGGGGTCACCCGTAAACAGTATATCTGTAAGAGAGTGGCAAACTGGCCAGCTCAAACTTGAAGTTACTATGCGTCTACTGTGTATGTTGAGCTTACCTGGGGTGGGAGAATTGGTAAGAGATGAATTAAAACACAGTAGCAGCAGCTGTATAACACAGGGAACTCAGCTTGGTGCTCTGTGATGACCTAGAAGGGTGGGATAAGGGTGGCTGAAGAGGGAGGGGATATAAATATACTTATAGCTGACTCACATTGTTGTATGGCAGAAACCAGCACAACATTGTAGAGCAATTATCCAACAACTAGGCAAACAAACAAAAAAAACCAATAGCGGGGACTTCCCTGGTGGTCCAATGCAGGGCGCCTAGGTTCAATCCTTGGTCAAGGAACTAGATCCCACATGCCACAACTAAGACCCAGGGCAGCCAAATAAATAATAATTAAATTTAAGTAAATACTTTTTTTTTTTTTNTCCAGCCTATCCTTATGACTAGACTACATTTCCCAGCATCCACTACAACTAGGTGTGGCCATGTAATTGATCTATGGCCAATGAAATGTGGGCAGAAGGGAACCATTCCTCACCAGATGAGCCAATAAACCCTCGGCACAGTCATCCATATTGCCTTTCTCCTGAACTATTGACCGCACACAGACATTCTGCTAAAGATCTTCAAACCATGTAAGAGGTGACTGAGCTTCTGAAGGGAAAGAAACTGGATCCCTAAGTGACAGCATAAAGCAGCACATGTCCCTCTGGCCCCTTCTATCTGCACTGGCTGCTAGGAAAGGCTGAAATAAATGTGTTATTCACTGAGATTTTCATAGAATTTAGTCAGCCGTAAAGATCCAAAAACGATTCCATTGAAGCAGCTTAAATATTTCCAGCTATTTGATTTTATTTCCTTTGGATACTATCTTACTTTATTTTCAAAGTTCATGTTCTCAGTTGAGGTGGATCTTTATTGTCCAGGATGAATTTGAATATTGGCAACAAGCAAATGAAATTTGATGCCAAATTTTGTAACTGAAGATTTAATCAAGCTACAAAAATCTGTTTAAAAAGTAGTAAAGTTACTGATCAAAATTACTATGTGACTCTAAAGCAGTGACTCTAATGCAAATCTGCCCACATCCTATTGGCGCACAGCCACACTCACTGTTTACATATGGTCTGGATGTTCTCACACACTACAGAACAGAAGTGAGTAGTTGCCACTTGGTTGGCAAATTTAGAATAATTACTATCTGGCTCTTTATAGAAAAGTTTGTTGAACTCTTCTCCAAAAGAACAAAATTCATTTTCTTTTTTAACTGATTCTGAATGCAGTTCCAAAACGTATGTGTTTGTATGTTAGTCACTCAGTCGTGTCCGACTCTGTGGACACATGGACTGTAGCCCACAAGGCTCCTCTGTCCATGGGATTCTCCAGGCAGGAATACTGGAGTGGGTTGCTGTGCCCTCCTCCAGAATAGAAATTACAGAACATTTTAGGTGTGCAAACATTGTGGAATCAATTATAGAAACCCCTAAGAAAATGATTTTGAAAAATATTACTCATGAAAATATATGCTCCATGAGATTGGTAAAAATTCAGTAGTTTATACTCTGTCTTTTAATAAAGTTAAAAGACAAGTTATATACTAGAAGAAAATATTTGTTCCTCAACTATTAGTGTCCAGAATAGAGAATTGCAAGTCAATCTAAAAAAGATAAATATATTAATAAGAATATAGAAAAAGGATAGGCAGAGGCAGTTCACCAAAGTCAAAATCTAAATGTCCAGTAAACACATGAAAATGGGAAATGCAAGTTAAAGCAATAATGAGTTCATTCAACATCNCCAGAATAGAGAACTGCAAGTCAATCTAAAAAAGATAAATATATTAATAAGAATATAGAAAAAGGATAGGCAGAGGCAGTTCACCAAAGTCAAAATCTAAATGTCCAGTAAACACATGAAAATGGGAAATGCAAGTTAAAGCAATAATGAGTTCATTCAACATCCAAATGACTGGCAAAACTTTAAATTCTGAAAATCTCAAATCATGGTGAGAATGTGGGAAAGCAGGAACTTTCTTGCTAGTGGGCATGTAATTTTTATTGCTACTTTGGAAAATAACTTGGTAGTTCCAAGGGAGGCTGGGTCTCTGCATACACATCTTACAACCCAGCAATTCCATTTCTAGAAATGTACCCTACAGGAATTCTCACATATGAGCATAAGTAGATTGTTCAAAGATGTCCACTGCAGCCCTGTTTTTAACAGAGAAAAATGGAGACAGCCTCTGTTAGTAGGAAACTGGATAATAGAACTAGGGATTATTCATACATGTAAAATTATAAGAGTTAAAATGAATTGACCACTTCTACTTGGATATATCTCAAAAACATGATGAATTAACAAGCAACTGCAAAAAGAATACCCAGTAGCATACCATTTATTAAAATTTTTAAATATCTGGAATTATAAATGTTCAAGAACATTTTTATATAGTAAAATTATAAATTTAAGTNGGTAAATGGTCCTGCCTGGGCCACTTCGGCGTGACTGGATTTCTGCCCAGTCCCTCCCGCCGCACTCCCCAGCCCCACCACTCAACCCCTACAGTAACAAGGGCTCATTATCTTCTTCAGACTGTGTGTGAAAGAATCAAGAAGCTCAGGAAAAAAGATGTTTGGCAAATGTCAAGGGAGGCCCGAAAGTTAACTAGTTCTTTCAAATTCCCCACCCCTATGTCTTTCTCTCATAACCGGTGGGATTCTAGAGCCGCAGAACCGGACTCAGGCCTGGTGGGACGACAGGTATCCAGTTTCTCGGAGGTAAGGGTCCCACCGAGGGGGTCTGCAGCTCCATATCCTAGGAGTTGTCAACCCCGGGAGTAAGTTTCACCGCTTAAGACGCTCTCCCGGCCAAACGCTTACCTCCTCCGTACCACAGCCTTCAGCTCGCTTCAGCCTACTCCGAAAGTGGCTCTACGGCCCAGAACCCGCGCGCGCTGATTGCTGATTGGATCTGCTTCCACCCATTCCAGCCAATCCTGGAACTTGCTCGGCCGCTGACGAGAAGGCCGCGCCGCTGCTTCGGGATTGGTAGCCGAGCTGTGAGTGTCGCGCATTTTCTGACGGTTCGGGCAACATGGCGGCCGAGTGTGGTAGTGATTCACAGTTGAGAAGAAGAAGGCGCCGGGACCCGGAGGAACCGGAAAAAACGGAACTCAGCGCTCGAGAGCTGGTGGTGGCAGTGCCTCAAGAGAACGAAGAAGAAAATGAAGAGCGCTGGGTTGGGCCTTTACCTGTAGAAGCAACATTGGCGAAGAAGAGGAAAGGTAGCTACAGAAACAGGCACAGGGCGAGATAAATACTGTATCCTCCCAGTGGGAGAGTTCAAACCAGACCCCAAAACGGAGGGTGTGTGATTGTGAGGATTTATGTCGTCGGAAGAGAGGGTCGTCTTCTCACTTCTGGCCGTTCTCTACTCCGAAATAGCGATTTGGACAGAGTAAAGCGTCTTTTTAATAGTTATCTAACAGTCTCTGGTTTGTTAAAATAGAGGCTAAAGCTAACTTGCCATTACATAACGTATTTGGCACCGGTCATTTAATCCGTACAGCTGTCGTATGAGGTTGGAAGTTTTAACCCCGTTTAGCAGATGTGGAAAAGAAAACTTTCTATTTCAGGTTTTTAGTTGAAGACTGGTGGTAGTGTATTTGGCCACCCGGGAAGGTGGTGCCTATTTAGAGTCTTAAGGAATAGATAAGGATAATTTAATTCCTGACTCCTCCACTAATGAGTTTTCTGACAATTACAAAACTTTCCTGGATTACAAGTTTTTCATCCAAAAACCAAGATCTGTGGTTTTCAAACCATACTCGTGAGATATCATGGCCAGAAGCATTTTGCCACTAGCGTGTAATAGTGACAAAATTTTATCAAATAAAAAGGGTGCTCCAAAAAAGGGGGAGGATGTTGGTGAAAGAGTCACATTAAATTTTTCAGGTTCTTTGGAATGTTTTCCTTAAACGTATAAGACCATTAAAATGGGATCTTTCTGAAAGCTCAAATCTTTAATTACTTTTCCAACTTAAAAATTTTAAGTGATTTCTGATTATTTTTAGAACATGTCCAAACTCCCTAATATAGCATGTAAGGCCCTTGATATGATTCCTCCTTCAGCACATTTCCATTACTTTCTCTCCCAAATCCTTGATCTTCCTTACTCTTTGTCCAAGCCATACTGTAACACTAGAGAATGGGGCATGCCCTTTTACAACTGCGAATGTCTACATGGGTGTCACAGGGTCTACCTGGAATAATTTTCCTCACCCACTTCACTTAACCTACTGTCGTTCAACCTTTAGCTCAGCTATTACTTTTTCTGGAAAACCTATGACTTTTCCAGTCTGGGCTGGCTGAGTTTCTAAAGTACATTGATCATAAGTATGAGATGTATTTATCAGAGTGACATTTTTATGGTTCCAAATTTTGAATACAATTTGGATCCAGATACAGCAAAATTTTATGTATCCAAATTTTGAAGAAGCTACTTTTTTGAATATTGTTCCTTAACACCCTTAAAGTGCAGTTACCTTTTTTACTGCTAAGTCTCTTAAGTTAAATGTTTCCATAGCAATTGTTCCTCATTGCACTTGCTACATTTTTAAATTGTATGTTTATTCATGTGATTCTCTGATGAATGTTTCTCTTCACTGTTAAGACTGTAAGCATATAAAAGCAAAGACCATGCCTGTTTTGCTCCAGTGCTAGCTACAGTGCTTTCCATATAGCAGGTACTAAGTAAGTATTGAACGAATGAATATTACTATGTGTATGTTCACACTTATTTTCTTGCACTTGATATCAGGTCCCTTTTTGTGGAAATGAGTGGAAATGGAAAAGTCCGAAAATATCAAGGTGCTGATATTATTAGCATTAGCATACAAAGAGCTTATAAACTTAATACAGTTGAGACAGTGAGATGCTTATTCAAATTAAACAGTAGTGTATTCAGTTTGAAGAAAAAGTTGAAATTCAAAAACATGTATGAAATGTTAGAAAAATAACACTGAAGATTTCATTTAAAAGGATAGAGTTTAAAACTTAGTAGAAATTAAACCATCCCCTTTAACATGTTCTTTGGACATTGGACTTTTGTACACATTTTCAGAAAGATACTATAAATGGTTATATGGCTCTACCTTATATGGCTCTCTCTCTATATATATATATATTATATATTATATGGCTCTACCAATGATGGTTTTCTCAAGACAGTGTTAACTCTTCATGTCCATGTCCCTTGGAACCTAGTTTTTTTTTTTTTTTTTTTTCAGTAAATATCTGTTCAACAAGTGAACTAACAGCAAAAGGAATGTCCATCAGGATTAAATTTAGCTGTAAGGTGAAGGTGAAGTCACTCAGTCGTGTCCAACTCTTTGCGACCCCGTGGACTGTAACCTACTAGGCTTCTCCATCCATGGGATTCTCCAGGCAAGAATACTGGAGTGGATTGCCATTTCCTTCTCCAGGGGATCTTCCCGACCCAGGGATCGAACCCAGGTCTCCCACATTGGAGGCAGACACTTTAACCTATATTACAGAAAAATCCAAATGACAATGAATAAAGGAAAAAAATTCCAAAATTACAATAAAGATAAAAGTCCTAAAGTAGACAGTCTGGGATTGGTGTGTAGGCTCCAAAGGTTCTTCCTTCCTAGTTTTCTGCCCCGGCATCACTAGGATATGGACCTCATGTTTGTCCTTGATGGTTATCTCCCAGTTTTAAACTGTCAGACGGGGAAAGAAAGAATGGCACAACTCTTGAGGGAGACTTCTTGACTGTTACACAGCACTTCCATTTTTATTTCATTGGTACTTAGTCACTCCTAACTACAGAAAAGGTGAGAATACTATAGCTAGATGTCAGTATTCCCATGTAAAAATGGAAGTTCTGTTACTGAAAATGAAAAGAGACGTAATTTGTTGAACACAACTTTGAGCTTGCTAAATAGCAGTGATGAAAAACCATGAAAACGATCATACTTGATTTACAAACTTTTTATGGGCATGTTTGGCCATCATTGGATTGTTTTTAGGTAACAAGTATGTTATTTTTTACTAGTAAAATTTTTTATAGTTCATACGATGAAATATTTCCTTAGATTACCACTCTTAAAAATGTTTTGCTCTTGGAAAAAGTTTGAGAAGCACTCAACTGGACATTCTCTAGGATTTTCTCAGCTCCAGAAATCTAAGCATTTATTACATTTACTCAAACCTAGTATCAGTGACTTCAAAGAGGATCATTGCCTTCAAGATAAACTGAGATGTTCTGGATGGCCTCTGACCTCTTACTATTTATTTAAATTATCAGTAATAATTGGATCTACATGGTTGGAAAGTTGGTTGTGATACTTTCATGAAACTTAAGGTTTTTCTCTTTTAATGGAACTTGTATATTAAGCCAGAGCCACTCAATTCTTAAGTTCTGGGACACAGTTAAGCATCTGTATAAAACCTGAGAATGATTCATGACCAAATAAACAACGATGGTATTCAGTACTATGAAATAATAAGTTAAAACTGACATAACAGGCACTGGATATTTTTTCATTATGTGTGAATTGAGAGAAATTAAAATCTAAAAGAAAATACAAAATAGTATTTAGTTCCAGTTGTTAAAAATATTTTCATTTACTTTTTTCCCTTAGTTCTAGAGTTTGAAAAAGTCTATCTTGATAATCTCCCCAGTGCATCCATGTATGAGCGCAGCTACATGCATAGAGATGTTATCACCCATGTGGTGTGCACCAAGTAAGTCTGTCTATATTTTTTTCTGAGAATTTTTTTTTTTTTTAATACTTCAGTTTTGAGGTGAATTGTAGAAGTAGCTCTAGGATATTGAGGATTTCTATTTCATTCCATATGTTTTGAAATAGTTTGTTAAATAAAGACCTACATGCTCTTTCCTACATTATACAAAGATGCATTCTCTAAGACCAAATTCCCTAGTTTGTGTACATGTGTTTTGGAGACAGATGCCAATAGAGGATAATCCAGGTAGTGTCAGAGCTTCCGTGAAGGGGAGTGTATTAGTTAATTTGGGAGTAATTGCTATCTGGCCTTTTCAGTACAAATGGGGAAAATGATGAGATCCAAGACATTCTGGAAATGTCAGAGAATCTTTAAAATAGCTGAATAGGGTTTTGTAGAAGGAATAGTAATACTCTGCTCTTTGTTGAGCTCATATTATGTCTAGGTCCTGTATCAAGGCTTTTTCATTAATTGTCCCATTTATCTTAACAGTCTTACAAGTAGTATTCATCTGCATTTTATAGATAAGGAAACAGGTTTTGAAGGGTTTAAGTGGTAGTTGAGGCTGGAGAAAAAAGGCAAGAAATCCCACAGTTTTCTATTTCTTGTATGGATTTTTAACCTGATTGGGAGAGCAACATCACATATGTGTATACATCTGTCTATGTTTGTGTGTAAACTTCAAGATCACTGTGGTTGTGGTGAAATGAATGGATTCAAACACAGCAAGAATGGATACAGAGAAAGCAATTAGGAGGCTAATACAGTAATCATAGATGAATTAGGATGGTGACTGAGATGATATTGGCAGTGAGTATGGAAAGAAGTAGATGATTGACTTTGCTGTTTGGATCAGTTTATTCTTGATCTCTTAGAGACAATTAAAAGATTTAAATATCTTTATATTCCTTTTATGGGATAATTTTGACCAAATATTAGCTCTTTTCCTAGTAGAAAGTTGTCAGTTAATAAGGCAGCATATAGGATTAGCTTTCTGTCACTCCAGGTTTCTTTGTTTAACCTAAGGCAACAGACTATAATGGAAAGATTTTTGAAGATTTTATAGAAACCTAGTGTTTTGAAGTTAGGCAAACCCAATATTGAATGCTCTTCTCCAGCTACAGACCTGGGGCAAATACATTTAACATTTTTTAACTGTTTCCTAATTTTTAAAAAGATGGTGAAAAATATTCACCTTATAGAGTTGTTGTAAAGATGACTAAGATAATCTATGTAGAGTACTCAACATATAATGGCTTTCAACAAATGGTTTCTATTTTTATTTAACTGATGAGAGGCTATATGTACAAAATTTTGGTACTTAACCAAAATACCTTGGATAATATCTGAAACAAACTTACATTGAGTTTTGCTTTATATGTACGTTGTATGTTGTGATTTAATTATTTATCACCTTCTGAAAGATAGTACATTTTCCCTGTGAAAAGACTGCCTATAGGGTAATTTTAGCATTAAAGGACTCTACGATCTAGTGATTCCTTGTGAGACTTTTTTAATGTCAAGATTACCTCAATCCTGATCCTAGCTTTTAGATTTAAAATTAGTGCAGCATGGAACTCTTTTTAGTGCTCTGTGGTGACAGAGAGGATATATTGAATGTGTTTACATATAGCTAATTCACTTCGCTGTACAGCAGAAACTAACACAACACAACTGGCATAAAGCAATTATACACCAGTAAAAAATAAATAAGATTAGTGCAGCAGTAGCTGTTATGATATCCAGAAAAGAGCTTCAAATTTTGCAATGTTATGTCTACCCTAATACAGTGATACAGTGGTTTGTATAAAGGAAGATTTTTTTGGTAATCTGTTATTTAAGAGTCCAAGATTCTCAGTAAATGATTGGCTTGGGGGCACAAAGTGATTTTTGCATCTGTTTTAGAAAGTAACTTCTACAATTTTTTATGCAGGACAGACTTTATTATTACTGCTAGTCACGATGGACATGTTAAATTCTGGAAAAAAATAGAAGAGGGAATTGAATTTGTTAAACATTTTCGTAGTCACCTAGGTAAGAATTTCACTTTTTTTTTTTGGCTCTCATTTGAACTGTATTGATTAAAGTTTCTTTTTAAATTTTTTTCCTTTTAATTATATCCATTTCTTTTATGTTTACTAGAATGTTATGATTTGGTTTCTTTAAATAGGAGTTATTGAGAGTATTGCAATTAGCTCCGAGGGAGCTTTATTCTGTTCCGTGGGTGATGATAAAGCAATGAAGGTGTTTGATGTAGTGAACTTTGACATGATCAATATGCTGAAGCTTGGGTGAGTCTTTTTTAAATTGTGTGTGTGTATATATATATATTTTTTTTCTTTTGGCTCTCATTTGAACTGTATTGATTAAAGTTTCTTTTTAAATTTTTTTCCTTTTAATTATATCCATTTCTTTTATGTTTACTAGAATGTTATGATTTGGTTTCTTTAAATAGGAGTTATTGAGAGTATTGCAATTAGCTCCGAGGGAGCTTTATTCTGTTCCGTGGGTGATGATAAAGCAATGAAGGTGTTTGATGTAGTGAACTTTGACATGATCAATATGCTGAAGCTTGGGTGAGTCTTTTTTAAATTGTGTGTGTGTATATATATATATATTTTTTTTTTAACTTAATGAAAGAATTGAACTAAACTTCACCATTTCATAGGTATTTATAAACAGAATATATTACCCTTCCATTAAAAAGTGTGCCTTTAGATTTTGCTTGGGAAAATTAAATATTATGAATCTTTGTTATGATGTTGTTTGTGGGCTTCTGCTATGAGTTTTGTCATTAATTACAACAGAAATGTCCAAGTAGCCCCATAACAAGGATTAATTATATCCATTTTACACTACTTAATAATTTAATGAGCATCCATCATGTCTAATTTACTGGCATTTAAATTAACTTCCTAGTAATGCTTATTTCAGTAATATAGCATTGTGTTTTTATAAGGCTTATGTGCATTTTTGGAATTGTTGGTGATTTTAAACTTTAAAGTATATTGATACCCAAACTATGTAGTTAGACTGTGCAGTAATGAAATTAAACAGAAGACCATGGGATGCGTAGCTTAAGAAACAGAAATATATTTTCTCACACTTCTGGAGGTTCAGTTCAGCTCAATTGCTCACTTGTGTCCGACCGTTTGCGACCCCATTGACTGCAGCAAGCCAGGCTTCCCTGTCAATCACCAACTCCCGGAGCCCACTCAAATTCATGTCCATCAAGTCAGTTATGCCATCCAACTATCTCATCCTCTGTCATCCTGTTCTCCTCCTGCCTTCAGTCTTTCCCAGCATCTGAGTCTTTTTCGATGAGGAGATTGGAAAGTCCAAAACTTTTAGAGGTGAAAAGTCCAAAATCAATGTTCCAACAGTGTGTGTTTTCTGGTGAGGACTCTTCCGGTTTCATACTTGTCCTCGTTAAGTAGAGGGGAAAGAGGGGAATATTTTGCTCTTCCACTTCTTAGAAGGCTGAGGCCTGTTGGATTAGTGAAGTGAAGTCGCTCAGTTGTGTCCGACTCTTTGCCACCCCATGGACTGTAGCCTACCAGGCTCCTCCGTCCGTGGGATTCTCCAGGCAAGAGTACTGGAGTGGGTTGCCGTTTCATTCTCCAGGAGATCTTCCCAACCCAGGGATCGAACCCCGGTCTCCCGCATTGCAGGCAGATGCTTTACCATCTGAGCCACCGGGGAAGATCTGACCTCATTTAATTACCTCTTTAAAACCCTTTCTCCAGATACAGTAACTTTGGGGATGAGGGTTTCACCATGTGAGTTGGAGGAAGGTACGGATTAGAACTACACAATTCAGTATGTGACAGTACTTTTTGGGAATTTCCTTCAAAACCAGTTTATGAACGACTAAAAGAAGTCAGTCTCATTATTTATGATAAAAGCTTATTTTTTGACTACAAATAGAAATACCTATTGATATGTGTCATATTCCTAGCTTTGTTTCCCCCAGACTTTAGCTGTTTGTTTGTTTTTTAATCAAATATATGTTGAACATTTGCCACCTTTGAAGGTATTGAAAGAGAACAGGCATATCTTGTTTTATTGCACTTTGCACACACTGTTGTTTTTTGTTGTTGTTGTTGTTGTTTTTTTTTAAATAACAAGTTTGTGGCAATCCTGGATGGAGCAAGTCTGTACTCACCAATTTTTCCAACGGCATTTGCTCAGTTTGTGTCATTATTTCACAATTAGTAATTGTCATAATATTTCATTTTTCATTATTATTATATTTGTCATAGTGATCAGTGACCTTTGATGTTACTGTACAAAAAGATTACAACTGTCTGAAGCCTCACATGATAATTAGCATTTTTTAAGCGATAAAGTATTTTTAAATTAAGATATATATATATATACACATAATTTTTTAGACATAAAGTGATTGCACACTTCAATAGAAATACAGGTAGTATAAACAAACTTTTATTGTGCTCTGGGAAACCAAAGAAAATCTGTATGGCTCACATTATTGCAATTTTCAATTTTTGTGATCTGGAACCAAACCTGCAACATCTCCAAGCTATGCCTGTGTCTTTTAAGACTTTTTAGAAATTCTGAGTCCTCAAAAAGTTTTGAGCATTAGCTCTGTCATTGGAGAAACTGTAGCTTCTCAGACTGATGATTTTGAAGGAGACAACACACAATTGAATATATAAGTTTAGTATGTTGATTACATCTGTCCAATTCTTTTACACTTTATCAGGTAACATGTTCAAAGCTCATAGTATTAAGATCAAGCTACTGATAATGAGAGAGTGATATGTGAACATTTTTCTTTTGAGCAAAGCCATGACTAAAATATTTTGACCTTAAATATTTCAAGAATGGATTTGTAAAGTATACTAACATGCTAACCTATTTAAAAGTAAGGTATACATAGACAGGGGCTTCCCAGGTGGAGCTAATGGTAAAGAACCTGCCTGCCAATGCAGGAGACATAAGAGATGCATGTCTGATCCCTGAGGAGGGGAGATCCCTTGTAGGACCTGGGCATGGCAACCCACTTCAGTATTCTTGCCTGGAGAATCCCATGGACAGAGGAGCCTGGCAGGCTACAGTCCATTGGGTCCCAAACAGTCGGACACGACTGAAGTGATTTAGAATAGCACATACATAGACAGAGACATCGAGATCCAAAACAAACAAACAGAAAATGCCTCGGAATATTTTAAGAACCAGGTCCGTTTCAGTTTCCTTGTAAATACTTGCTGTGTGAGTTCTCTTCCTGTGGTTTGATCAGTTCTTAGAAGTTATTATCATTCATTTATGAGGTCAGAAAGAGAAAAATTAGTAACTTTTCCTATTCTTCCCCATTCTGTTTCTTGCTGCTACCTTTGATCAAAGAATCTAAAACTGGCTGAATCACTGCGGGGACGTTTTTTAGTTATGGGAATGAGTAAGGATGCTTATGACTTGTTTTGGCTTCTTCTTATCCCCCTCAATTCTTTACTATTTTAGGTATTTTCCTGGACAGTGTGAGTGGATCTATTGCCCGGGGGATGCCATATCTTCAGTTGCTGCTTCTGAGAAAAGTACAGGAAAAATTTTCATTTATGATGGTCGAGGAGATAACCAGCCACTGCATATCTTTGACAAACTCCATACATCACCTCTTACTCAGATACGGCTAAACCCAGTTTACAAAGCAGTAGTGTCTTCTGACAAATCTGGAATGATTGAATACTGGACTGGTCCTCCTTATGAGTATAAATTCCCCAAAAATGTGAACTGGGAATATAAAACTGACACAGATTTATATGAATTTGCCAAGTGCAAGGCTTACCCAACCAGCATATGTTTTTCACCTGATGGGAAGAAATTAGCCACTATTGGTTCTGACAGAAAAGTTAGAATTTTCAGATTCTTAACTGGAAAACTCATGAGAGTCTTTGATGAATCACTAAGTGTAAGTGCCATATAAATTTAATCAGATTTTGCTTTTCTGAAAATGTCTTTAGTTTGTGCTGTTTCCTAAAAGATTTTTTTCTGGACATGAAAATTTAGATTGATGATTAATTTGCTTATCACATTAAAGATACTGTTTGTCTGCTGTCTTGCATTGTTACTCTTTAAAACTCTCGTTCTAGGTTTATGATGTGATATTTTCTGAGCCAGTTTTTCTTACACTTACGTGGCTGTTTTTGTAGTTTTGTTGTTTGAAAGCTCATTCTTTTGAGATCCTCAAAACCCATGCTAGGCCTCCTTCTCTTCTCATTCTTTTCATTCCTGCCTTCTATATGACTACTTAAAAATTTATTTCTCCAGCCTTCTATTATAAACTGACCTGTCTCTATCCTTTATTTATTTTTGCTGTTTTCATGAATGGCACCAATATGTATCTGCTTGCACAAGCCAGAAATCTGAGTCATTTTTAACTGTTTTTCCTTACCTGTCTTTTTAATTCATCATCAGTCCTGTCAGTTTTACTTTCTACATTCCCACTTCAGTATTCTTGCCTGGAGAATCCCATGGACAGAGGAGCCTGGCAGGCTACAGTCCATTGGGTCCCAAACAGTCGGACACGACTGAAGTGATTTAGAATAGCACATACATAGACAGAGACATCGAGATCCAAAACAAACAAACAGAAAATGCCTCGGAATATTTTAAGAACCAGGTCCGTTTCAGTTTCCTTGTAAATACTTGCTGTGTGAGTTCTCTTCCTGTGGTTTGATCAGTCCTCAGAAGTTATTATCATTCATTTATGAGGTCAGAAAGAGAAAAATTAGTAACTTTTCCTATTCTTCCCCATTCTGTTTCTTGCTGCTACCTTTGATCAAAGAATCTAAAACTGGCTGAATCACTGCGGGGACGTTTTTTAGTTATGGGAATGAGTAAGGATGCTTATGACTTGTTTTGGCTTCTTCTTATCCCCCTCAATTCTTTACTATTTTAGGTATTTTCCTGGACAGTGTGAGTGGATCTATTGCCCGGGGGATGCCATATCTTCAGTTGCTGCTTCTGAGAAAAGTACAGGAAAAATTTTCATTTATGATGGTCGAGGAGATAACCAGCCACTGCATATCTTTGACAAACTCCATACGTCACCTCTTACTCAGATACGGCTAAACCCAGTTTACAAAGCAGTAGTGTCTTCTGACAAATCTGGAATGATTGAATACTGGACTGGTCCTCCTTATGAGTATAAATTCCCCAAAAATGTGAACTGGGAATATAAAACTGACACAGATTTATATGAATTTGCCAAGTGCAAGGCTTACCCAACCAGCATATGTTTTTCACCTGATGGGAAGAAATTAGCCACTATTGGTTCTGACAGAAAAGTTAGAATTTTCAGATTCTTAACTGGAAAACTCATGAGAGTCTTTGATGAATCACTAAGTGTAAGTGCCATATAAATTTAATCAGATTTTGCTTTTCTGAAAATGTCTTTAGTTTGTGCTGTTTCCTAAAAGATTTTTTTCTGGACATGAAAATTTAGATTGATGATTAATTTGCTTATCACATTAAAGATACTGTTTGTCTGCTGTCTTGCATTGTTACTCTTTAAAACTCTCGTTCTAGGTTTATGATGTGATATTTTCTGAGCCAGTTTTTCTTACACTTACGTGGCTGTTTTTGTAGTTTTGTTGTTTGAAAGCTCATTCTTTTGAGATCCTCAAAACCCATGCTAGGCCTCCTTCTCTTCTCATTCTTTTCATTCCTGCCTTCTATATGACTACTTAAAAATTTATTTCTCCAGCCTTCTATTATAAACTGACCTGTCTCTATCCTTTATTTATTTTTGCTGTTTTCATGAATGGCACCAGTATGTATCTGCTTGCACAAGCCAGAAATCTGAGTCATTTTTAACTGTTTTTCCTTACCTGTCTTTTTAATTCATCATCAGTCCTGTCAGTTTTACTTTCTACATGTACTTTAAATACATAACATTTCCTTTTAGCACAGCTGTGACTACCCTAGCTAATAATCTGTTGCCTGGCCTATTGCATGGCCTACTCCCTGAATCTATTCTAGCTTCTTCCTAACCTGTTATCCATGCTCCACCCAGAGGAATCTTTTAAAAATACAATATCTTATCATGTCATCCTTTGATTCTTTCAGTGACTACTTGTTGTTTTTAGGAGCAAGACCAAAATCATGGCCTACCATATTGTACCCCTCCCTTCCACTTCAGCCTGCTGTAATTCACCTCCCTCCCTGCCTTTACTGTACCCAGTCAGGCCTTCTTTCAGTTTCTTGACTACATCTCCCACCACAGCGCCTTTGCATATCCTGTCCCTCCTGCTTGGATTGACCCCTAGTCCCATTAATCCTCATTCCTCCCCTTACATATTGAACTCATCCTTCAAATCTCAAAGAATCATTTCCCCCAGTGATCTTCCACTATTCTTCCAGTCTCAGACTACTTACATTATTTTAATGTGGTAGTGTATCACTATTTATCTTCTTTTAGAATATTTGGTCTTATTATTTGATTAATGTGTATCACCCCTCCTCTCAGTAGATTAAACTGCGTGTCATTTATGGTCCTGTATCTGTTTTGCTTGTGATTGAATCTCCAGCACTAAGAATGATACCTGACACATAATTAACTGTTAACAAGAATTTATTGGGACTTTGCTAGTGGTTCAGTGGTTAAGACACAGCACTTCCATTGCAGGGGGGCATGTGTTCAATCCCTGGTTGGAGAATGAAGATCCTGAATGCCTTTTGGCATAGCCAAAAAACCAGGAAGAAAAAAAGTATTTATTAGAGCATGTAGCTCTAATGAGTTTTTATCCATGCAAAAATAATTGGTTTTGTGGATATTTGAGTCTCATCATGTTCCCATCTTGTGGTTCTCTTAACTGCTATGGGTATGTTGAATTCTCCAAAAGTCTCTGGGTCAAATCTTTGTAACAATAGTGTTTATTGTACAACAGTGTCAATTCTACAGTCTTTGTAGCCACCAGTTTATAATAGATTCCTTGCATTAAGTACTTCAAAAATGCTGTCACCTTATTAGTGATGTGGTAATAAGTTGGGTGAATTAGCTGCCTGAAGGAATATGAATCCAGACAAAAGGGAAGGTTTGTATGCTAGTCAAATTATCCTCATAACTCATTTTCTTATTGGAAGAATATAACTTTCCATTATGCTTTTGGGAAAAGGAGAAACCTTGTGATGTTTTCTTTAATGGTGGCTTCAACTTAACTATAATTTTAAAACTCTTCACAATTTGCAATTCTTCCTAGATTCCTTAAGAAAACAAATCTATTCTCTGGATACAAATCATTTAACACATATACTCTGAGCTGTTGAATTCACTCTATTTCATTATTGTCTTTAATATTTGTTGAAATTATAGGATTATTGTGATAAGATCAGTAGCAAAGTATAGGACAGAAGTTGAGATTCAGGATGAGGGAGTTTGCCCCCCCCCAAAAAAAAGAGGGGGTGCAAATGCCAATTAATTTAGTAATAATGCTAGTGACTAGTTAGTTAATGACTGGTATCTCCTAGTTCCATGTTAAGGGTTCTAACTAGTTGAGTCCTAGTTTAATAGACAAATTTAACTGGATGGTGTGAAGTTGTATCTTTTGGTATTTTACTAATCAGGAGTACTGCACATGGCCATACAGAGATGATGAGATGGTAAGAGATGCAGCTATTAAAGCTAGAATATTGTAAAAAACACCAATACAGTATATTAATGCATATATATGGAATTTAGAAAGATGGTAACAACAATCCTATATGCAAGGCAGTAGAAGAGACACAGGTGTAAAGAACAGACTTGGACTCTGTGGGAGAAGGTGAGGGTGGGATGATTTGAGAGAATAGCATTGAAACGTGTATATTACCATATATGAAATAGATGACCAGTCCAAGTTTGATGCGTGAAGCAAGGCACTCAAAGCTGGTGCTCTGGGACAACCCAGAGGGATGGGATGGGAAGGTGGGAGGGGGAGTTCAGGATGGGGGGACACGTACACCTATGGCTGATTGATGTCAATATATGACAAAAACCACCACAATATTGTAAAGTAATTATCCAATTAAATTAATTTTTTAAAAAATACTAATGTGCTTGAAAGGTTAGATTAGCATTTATTACTTTTACACGGGCAGATGACCATCTATAAACTTTATTTCTTGAAAATGAATCTTCTTTCTAGCAAAATAGTCAAGGCTCCCATACTACAAAAATGTAGTCTAGCATCTAGGTTATTTTTGGCAAATGAGTAAAGCAATAACAGTTCAGAGACTGGCAACAAGAAACCCTAATGTTATTCCCTAACACGTATACCTCCTTTTCATTTCTGGAGTTACGTATATTGTTGTTCTTTCCACATCTAGAAAAACCAGCGATTTTGTTAATGCAAGCATAAAAAGTAGTAGATGGGACATAAGCCTGACTGACCTCTTTTCATTCGCAATCTAGCCACTTTTGATTTCTGCAGTTTTATGCCCTAAATGTTGGGGAAACTGAATGTAAAGATCACATCTTTGGGGAGGCTGGTAGTGTGACTGTACATAGTAACTAAGATATGACCCTTATCTTGAAAGTTGTATATTAAATATCTAAAGAAAAGTAAACCAAATATCCAAACTAAAGGGTACTCATAAAATTCATCCTAAATCACATTTACCTAATGATAATCTAAATATATAGTGATGCACCAAAACAACTTGAAACATTTTCTGAAATATGAAATTGTTATAAATTAGTGAAATCATAAAAAATAAAATTGAGTGCTTGTTAAATGGTAGGTCCATGATCCTGGAACAAGGTCTCACAGTCCATATCTGCATTGTGCAGCTTAATAGCCACTAGCCACATAGGGTTGCTGAACACTTGGCATGTGACTAGTCCAAACTGAGCTGGACTAAAAGTGTAAAATACACACTGGACTTCAAAGACTTAATATAAGAAGGAAAAAGATCGCAAATTTTAAATAGTGCTTAATATTTTAATGTCTTTATTTTGCTTTTTTATATTATTGATTTTGCTTAATGTCTTTTGATAATATTTTAGATATATTGGGTTGAATAAAAGATTAATTTCATGTTCATTTTTACTTCATTTAACATAGCTACTAAAAAATTTAAAATTACATATATGGTTTATATTGGAAAGTGCTGCCTGTGGCTTATAAAATGCAACAGATATATTGTTTCTGAAGAAAAAGCAGTAGTTATATTAACTCATTTTTTTAATTAGCATAACCAGTTAGTATAAATACTATTTTTTATGATTGAATTTTGTAATTCAATTCCTGCTTATAGTGTTTATAGAGTACTCCTTAAGAAGATATATAAACACATAAACTGTCAGTGGCTATTAATGGACACTGCTTTTATTTAAATTCTCCTTCCCTTTATCATGTAACATTATTTTTATTAATAAATGGTTTGTTTCCTAGATGTTTACTGAACTGCAGCAGATGAGGCAACAGCTACCAGACATGGAATTTGGTCGACGGATGGCTGTAGAACGTGAATTGGAGAAGGTGGATGCAGTAAGATTAATTAATATAGTTTTTGATGAAACTGGACACTTTGTGCTGTATGGAACAATGCTGGGCATTAAAGTTATAAACGTAGAAACAAACCGGTAAGCTTTAATACCACATACACTTTTTAAAAATTCTACTTCTAAAGGACCATTTCCTCCTTTGGGGAAACAATGGGAGTTTTGTTTGTTCCAAGACAAGTGGAGTGGTCCCAGATGTCTAAACTTAACCAAATGTTTTGACTGGATTTTTCTGTGGTCTTTTGGTTGTTTATAATCTTATGTAAAAAGTTTCCACTCATGTTTGTTAAAGAAATGGAAGAAAGATATGCATAGTTTCAAGTTGTTGTTGTTTTTTTTAACAAGTTTCAGTCTGTCTTTTGCTTATTGATTTAAATTAGCCCGTTTCATGTTAAATGTTGCCAAATATTTTAACCACAGAATTCAGCATTACATCCTGCTAGACATAAACTCAAAAGTTAAAATGCATGAAACCACAATAAGCCTTTTGTACAAACAGCCCATTTGGTCTTAGAACAAAATTGCTATAATCAGATACTATCACTGAATGTAAATGAAAAGAACTTAAAGTATATTTAAAGGAAAACAGTCTTGTACTGTACATTTTCACATATAAACAAATTTATATTGTAGTTCTTGGCAATACAGAATCTTTGAAGGCTTAAAGAAAGATTAAAATGATAGGGATAGGTTAAAACTGTTTAAATGAATTATTTTTTTTAATCTGAAAATTATAAATACATACCAATTTAAAATAACTTTTGGGGGATAGTGGGAGAGGCAGAAAAATACTTCTTAAAAACCTTTTACTGGTTATTTTGTACAAAAATAAAACATAGTTGATTTCTAGCTTTTATCTGCAAAGTTAGTATAATTGGAGTTAATCCTGATAATTTTATTATATGTATTTTCCAGGTGTGTGCGGATCTTAGGCAAGCAAGAAAATATTAGAGTGATGCAATTGGCTTTGTTCCAGGGAATAGCCAAAAAACATCGTGCTGCAACTACTATAGAAATGAAAGCTTCTGAAAACCCCGTTCTTCAGAATATTCAAGCTGACCCAACAATAGTCTGTACATCCTTCAAAAAGAATAGATTTTATATGGTATGTGGAAGTATCACTACCAGGAGATAGTCTTTAATGTTTCTTCCAGTTTGACTGGAGTTTTATTTTTTTAATTTGTGCTTTCAACTGGAGAATGTTGGCCATAATAGCAGACTTTCTAAACAACCAGAATACCATCTTATAACATTAGTATTTAGAATCTTTAACTAGGGTTTGTTCAAGTATTTCTGTACTGTTTTACATCCAGTTTTGAACTAGTTTTCAACCTAGCTTCTACATATAGTTGATTTCTAGCTTTTATCTGCAAAGTTAGTATAATTGGAGTTAATCCTGATAATTTTATTATATGTATTTTCCAGGTGTGTGCGGATCTTAGGCAAGCAAGAAAATATTAGAGTGATGCAATTGGCTTTGTTCCAGGGAATAGCCAAAAAACATCGTGCTGCAACTACTATAGAAATGAAAGCTTCTGAAAACCCCGTTCTTCAGAATATTCAAGCTGACCCAACAATAGTCTGTACATCCTTCAAAAAGAATAGATTTTATATGGTATGTGGAAGTATCAATACCAGGAGATAGTCTTTAATGTTTCTTCCAGTTTGACTGGAGTTTTATTTTTTTAATTTGTGCTTTCAACTGGAGAATGTTGGCCATAATAGCAGACTTTCTAAACAACCAGAATACCATCTTATAACATTAGTATTTAGAATCTTTAACTAGGGTTTGTTCAAGTATTTCTGTACTGTTTTACATCCAGTTTTGAACTAGTTTTCAACCTAGCTTCTACAGCTTGTGTTGTCTAAGACAATAGGAAGTGGCTGTGGTAATAATTGCATCCAAAACTGATTTTCCTGTGGACTTTTAAAAATTCTTCTGTTTTAGTATTATTCACCTTTTACTCTTCAACATGACTTGCACATTTCCTTCTCTAGATACAAATCTTTTTTCACTTTTGATTCCATTGTAATGATGCTACCGTGGTATACATTCCTGAGAGATTTTTTTTTTCTGGAAATGAAAAGTACTTTTTGCATGTTAAGTAAGATTGGGCTCAAAATCAAACTACTAAGCCATCTAGGAGTAACACTGTTCTAATATTGTTCAATCAAGCAGAACACTCTGAAGTGCAGAGACCCCTGCATCTGTATCTGTCTTTCACGCTTAGAGACTTTCTAAAACCCAGGTGTGATTATTTTTTTGCCTAAAATCCTTAAATGACTCCCCATCTGTCTATATTAACCACTCTCCTAGTTTATCTTTCTTCATTTTTTGTTCATTGGCTATACTGAACTTGATCCCATTTGCAGGACTTGATGTTATTTTTACTCGGTGGTGTTTGCACAGGTTATTCCTTCTGTCAGCCACAAACCTCTCCCCACTTCCTCTTCATATTTCAGATTCCAGCTTGGAAGCCTTCCCCTGACATCAAGTCTGGAATAGGTGTGCCTGCTTGTGTACATCTCACACTTTTTGGAATAATTTAGTGATTTTCGGGGGGTGGGGAGAGGTCCCTTACACTGTCTTCTCTTCCTCAAGATAATATAAAATCCATAAATACAGAGGACTATGTTTTCTTCACATACCAAACTCCAGAGAGTTTGGTGAATTGTCTGACCTATTACAGTATACTCATTCATTCGTCTGACAATTTACAAGCAGCTATGATGCTTTAAAGGTTACCAGCATTTGGTAAATGTGCGAAATAGCAGTTTATCTACTCCAGTATTTTTCTTTTTGCCTAAAATGGGGTATATTCTTTTAAGATGAGAATTTTGCTTATAAACTTTCAAATTCACTGCTAAAGATTTATTAATATATATGTTAAAGAAAAATACTTTTTCTTGTTATTACCTATAATTTTTTGAAGGTAAAAAGAATTCATAAAAGACAGTTCTTAATAGATACTAAATTTAATTTTCCATCCACTTTATTTAAAAATTGTCTTTCCCCAGAGTTTATGTTTGTTGATTAAACCACACATGTTCCTTAGAAACTCTGAAGAAATAGAAAAATAAAAAATTAAGTCACTCACTGAGTATTTATACTGCCAATATTTTCATGAATTATCAGATGTACATATTCTTAAAACTAAAATGGTGTTCATATATGCAAATTTTATATCCCTTTTTTCAAATCCAGTACCATAAAATAACCATAAGATAAAAGATTGTATAAAATTTGAACTTTAATAGTTCTATATGTGAACTAAATCAAGATAATTTTTAAAATTCATATAATTAAATAGTGAAACAGACATGTCATTCTTTGGTAACTGGAGAATAATATGCTAAAGCAGTGACATCCTGGCTTAGTTGTTCCTTTATCTGGAATCAATCCAAGTAGGCCAAGGACTGACATAGGCAAAACAGAGTCTGGGCACTAGACTGACCTTTCTGGAGCTCAGTTAACATCCACTTTCTAGGGAGAGAGGATTTCTGCTTACTGAGAGTCAAATAAAACAAATAGGCCTTTAGAAGTCCAGAATTTTAACAACTGAAAGTTTTTTTCTCAATTTTCTGTAGACCTTGAGGATCCTGAGATTTCTGCTTCACTCAAAATGTACTGTACATCCTTTCTTCCAAGCTTCAAGGTTTAGATAGATCAGATGGGACTCTGTCAAAAAAAAAAAGAGGAGGTCAAGGTCTACTGCTGATTCATCTTTGAATCTTCATCCTACCAGCACCAGGTCCTGTTCATAGTAATAACAATTATTAATATGTATATATTGCCTCCTGTGTCAGGCACTATTCTCTAAACATTTTATATCCTTCATTTAATCTTCATATCAGGTGTCATTTTGAGGTAGTTTTTATTATCATCTTCTTTTATGAGTAAGGAATTGAAAGTAATGAATTTACTTCCCCAAAGTCATGTAACTAGTTAAGTGGCAAACTACAATTCAAACCCAGGCAATCTAAATAGTGAAAAGTAAGCAATAGATGGCAGGTTAGGTAGGACATACTAGAAGGCAGAAGCAGAGAGCTACCTCAAAACTTCCTATTTTTAAATGGGTACTCAAAAAATTTTTCAACAAAAAAGATATTAAATTCCATTTGAAATCATTCATCTTCATCATATGAATTTCTCATTAGGCAAATGTAGAAATTTAGCTGCCTTGCATGTCCTATGATTGGAAGCAATTCCTGAAATAAGCATTTATTCTGATGTAAATTCTTAGTTTCCTCAAATACTTCATTAGAAATGTAATTTTCTTATTCATAAATTTTAAACAGATGAAAAATTTAATTGATTTACTCACTTTTTATTTTCCTCCTTGAGTTTACTAAACGAGAGCCAGAAGATACAAAAAGTGCAGATTCTGACCGAGATGTTTTTAATGAGAAACCTTCTAAAGAAGAAGTCATGGCAGCTACTCAAGCTGAGGGACCTAAACGAGTGTCAGATAGTGCCATTATCCACACAAGCATGGGAGACATTCACATCAAACTCTTCCCTGTTGAGTATGTACTGTTTCTGTTGTCATAAATAAATACCAGTGTAAATGTATATATTTGAAGAAACTGCAACTTCTTGTTATTTTGACTTAAGGTATTTTGAAAAATTGAACTGTTAGATAAAGCATCTTCCTAAGCTCTCTGATAACTGTTACATTAGAAAATGTGAAAATTTTTTACATAAACATATTTCACAGGTTTATTATTTTGAGGACAAAATATAGTAGATATGACAGTGCTGAATGTAAATTATAGATTGACATAAAAATATATTTTACTACTACCATCAACTACACATGCCAACTATAGGTTTTGTGGCTCACTTGTTATAACTGGCTTTCCTCTCAAATCTTTAAGGGGAGGATAATTATTTTTCCTTCCTGACATTTGAGTTTGCAGAATGAACATACAATACCAAATACAATGCAATACAACTGGTTATTCTTGATCCAAAAGAAGACATCTTGTACAGTGCCTTGATTTAAAAGTACTTTGTTATTTTGATATGAATATTTTATGTCCAACCAGACAAAACACCTGGAGTATCTCATTTTAAGTATTCAGAACCCATGCATCCACTAAGCCTACTCCCTGATGTGGTTGGTACAAGATTCTCTTGATTCTCTCTGCCATTCTCAGCATTGGGAGCTATTATATGATAATATAAAGTATTAAATCATTTCATGAGATTAGTTAATATTATTTAGAAAGTGTATCTGAGTGTGTGACTATCATTTAAAGTGTATTAAATGTAGTAGTTCCTGGAGAAGGGAATGGCACCCCACTCCAGTACTCTTGCCTGGAAAATCCCATGGTTGGAGGAGCCTGGTAAGCTACAGTCCATGGGGTCGCCTGGGCGACTTCACTTTTTCCTCTCATTGTTTTACTTAAGGACCAACCTGCAGCTAATGCCTCAGGCCTGCCCCTTCTCCACTCCCTTACCATTACCCTTTCCCCACATAAGCAAAAAAGCTATTCAGCTCACCCATCATGAATGCAGGACAGTACAAAAGGCCCACTCAAAACACAATGTGCATGTTTTAACAACTCCTTAGGCTGTCAGGTGATAACCTACTTTTTTTCAATAAAACTGGAGGACTATTAACTGACTAAAACTGTCAGTTAACAAAATTGGAATAGAATTCACAAATCCAGACTTAATTCATCCACAGAAACTTGGAAGGAAACACCTCCATGTCCAGTTACCAAAATGCATAGCTGATTTGTTTCACCTCCAGTTTTGCTGCTAAGAATGAAGAATACAAAAGCATACAGAGGATTCCAACTGTTAGGCATTTTACAAGGTGAATAGATCATTCCCCATAGATTCCACCGGGGAGTTTAATAGAAATTCTACCCTTTGCAATTATTTCAATATGATTAAAATAACTTTTTTATCTACTTAAAATTTGAGGAAGTTTAGGTGGGATGAAAGTTAAGTCTAATACATATAAGGGCTTCCCCAGTGGTGCAGTGGTAAAGAATCCACCTGCCAACCAGGAGACTGGGATTCAATCCCTGGGTTGGAAAGATTCCCTGGGAAAGCAAACGGTAACCCATTCCAGTTTTCTTGCCTGGAGAATCCCATGGACAGAGAGAGGAGCCTGGCAGACTACAGTCCATGGGGTCACAATGAGTTGGATGTGACTGAACAATACTATGCCTAGAGAACTGGGTTGAAATTCCTCAGCTTTAGTTGACTTAAATTCTGGTGACTTTAGTAGTAAACATGTGAATCAAATTATGTCATGCCTGGTGACCCCCATATTCAATTTGGACATAATTGTTACTAATCTTATCCTATTAGCAAAGTTTCAGTTCTCTACTTATATTCCATGATAACCAGTAACAGCCTTAGGTTTTTAACAATAAGTCCCAAGTGCTAAAAGTACCAAACCCATCACAGCATCTGATGTGAGTTCAACCAGTCAGATTCAACTCCTAATGAGTCAAGAATCCAAAACCATCAAGCATAAATAAGAGGATTTTATTGATGGCGTTTTTATTGTCTTCATAATAAAATATGAAGCTCAAAACTGGATCACTTGGCCCTGCAATAGAACAGGAAAAAAAAAGTGAGTTTTTATATTTTGTGAAGAATCTTTACTCCATCAATAATACTGTCTATTCCTAAAAGGATCACCATCCCTAATTAAAAACCAGTCTTTTCATTTCCCCCTTCTTACATCAGAACTCCAAAATTTATGGATCTTAGTTATGTTGAGAGGACTGACTGTCCCTGATCTTAATGAAGGGCCACAAAAAATGAGTAGGCAGAAATCTTCACCTCTCAACATCTTCCCTGGTAGCTCAGATGGTAAAGCATCTGCCTACGATGCAGGAGACCCAGGTTAAATCTCTGGGTTGGGAAGATCTCCTGGAAAAGGAAATGGCAACCCACTCCAGTATTCTTGCCTGGAAAATCCCATGGATGGAGGAGCCTGCTAGGCTACAGTCCATGGGGTTGCAAAGAGCTGGACACGACTGAGCAAGTTCACTTTCTTTTCTTTCAACATTACAAAACCACATAGAAAAGATTGCACCTTTCACCCCATAATTACATACCTTTCTCTTCTTATCACCTCCCAGCTCAAAATGCTTGCATCTCTTAATAGCCAGCATTCTCTTTGATCTACAGTTGGGCTCAACACATTCAAGCCTCAGTACAATCTTCTTTGTAGTTTTAGCCTGGAAAAATAAGTCAAAGCCTTCATAAATCACTGCAGAAAATCCTTCTTCAAAAATATGACTATGCTGGGTCAAGTATGTAAAGCAAAGCTCTGCAAATTTNGAGGGCTGTCTGGAGAAGGGAGGTGGCCCCTCTTTTCCAGAGAAACAAAGGCCCCTCCGGTGCAACCCCACCACCCCCATGCTGGGCTGCAGGGGCGGGGTCGCCAAGTCTCTGATCCTCACCACCCCTCCCCAGGTGGCGTGTGTTCAGCAGGAGTGGACCTACCCGACACCCCCCCACCACCCATCAGCAGCGTGGAGAATCGCTAGCCTTTGAACAGATCAGGCACCAGCTGCCCCCTACCCGCCCCTGGGCAGCCCGCCTCCTCTTGGGGCCAGCTCATGCCAGCCTGGGGCATCTCAGCTGTGTGCCCGCACAGAGACCCCCACATGCCAAATGAGAGGGGCGTGGGCCCTCCCTGAGAGCAGCACCATTGTCTCCAGGGTTAATGCAAGCGTTGACCAAAACCCAGTGGGAGCCATGCATTGAAAGGCTGCAGTGTACTGGTGAAACAGAGATGGGAGGAGAGGCAGTGTTTGCATCCGAGCTCACAAACCCTCCTGGCAACCTGTGAGGTAGCTACTAGAGTTGTCCTATTTTACAGATGGGAAAACTGAGGTTTGCGAGACCAGATCTGAACCCATGTCAGGCTGCTCGGCTCCCCACCTCCCAGGGGCCCAGGGGGTTATGACAGCCCACAGGAGGATGCCAGGGACATGGGTGGGCTCCCTAGAGGAAGTGCCCATTGAATAGTCCTGAAGGACAGAAAGCATTCAACTGACAGTCCTGGAGGGGCCCCGGGCAGGCCAAGAGGAAAAATGTGGGGAACACAGGCGGGAGTGAGGTGGACTGGTGGGGATTTCAGAGCGTGGAGTAGCTGTGAGAGTGAAGCAGATCAAGTGAGCGGGGCCAGATCAGGGAGAGCTTGCCTTTGTGCGGCTGGAGCCTCAGATCTGCTTCGAGGAAGAGAGAAGAGGGGGGAGAGAGGGCAGAAGGCTGAGGGCAAAGGAAGAAAGGGCAAAAGGACAGTTGGAAGTGGGAAAGAGAAGGTGCTGAAGTGGCCGCGATCTTGAGGACCTTAGCTCAGGCGTCTGGCCTTTCCTCTGAGCTGGCGCCACTCTGGGTGCCTCACGTAGTAAAAACATGAGCAGTGACTTTCCCGGTGGTGCAGGGGCTAGGACTCTGCAGACGGTGGGCCTGGGTTCGATCTCTTGTCGGGGAACTAGATCCCATGTGCTGCAACAAAAAATCAAGCGTGCCACAACTAAGACCCAGTGTAGCCAAATGAATAAATAAATATTAAAAAGGAAAACATGGCGGAGAGCTTGGGCTGGCCGAGGAGGACGTCAGCGGCGCCCTCAAACTGTGGGTTTCTGAGCATCATGACACGCTTTGACTTTCATTCCCAAAGAGCCAAGAGGAGGCAGAGAGGGCAGGAGGCCAGTGTAAGGCCCGGCAGGGAGGGTATATGGGGACAAGGGCCCCCAGCGGTGCCACAGGGGCAGAATAGGAAGAGGAGTGGACCCAGGGCCTGCAGTTCTGGACCTCAGCCCTGGGAACACAGTAGTCACCTCCAGGAGAGCTGGTCAGATGAACTGAGCTTTGGGGGAAAGACAAATGGAGTTGGAGCATTTCTTTTTCTTTTTTATATTATAAAAGTTTTTCTTGCTTGATCAATAAATCCCAGCCAAGCAGAGGTAAGCCAAGCAAAATGGGATGGTCCTCACCCCTTCCCCTCCTTCTCAGAGGAGGTCAGTGACTGATGGGAGACACGCCAGACCTTTCCTAAATGTGCGCGAGCATGTCCTGTGCACATGCGGCTGGCTTTCCTTTCTACGGGATCCATATTTCCTCCGCCCTGTTCCGCACTTTGCCGGCTCCACTCGGCAACACGCTGAGGACGTCTGCCCGTGTCGGTGCCTGTGGGTTTACCCCTGTCTTTGTAACCACGACTTAACAGTCCAGGGAATGGGCGCGCTTTGATTTATTAACCCGTTTCCCCCGCGACAGCCCCTTGGGCTGCAGCCAGTGCTTTGCTGTCACCCCCACAATACATCAGCAAACATCCTGGCTCATAGATCTTTGTGCACATGTGCCACATGACAGGCACTGGGGTGTAAACACACTGGGCAGTGCTGCCCTGGGGCACCTACTTGGAGCAGCCCAGGAAGCAGGTGGATGAAGGGGTCTGGACCCCAGGGGAGGAGGAGGGGGGCCTGAAAGAGGGGTCAGTGCTACAGAACTGGAGGTAGTGGCTTGGGGGCATTTGGCATCAGTGACAATCGAAGTCAGAAAAGGACAGAGCCCTGGGGGTCCTGGCGTTAGAAAGCAGGTGGAGAACCAGAAACCTGCAGATGCGGGGGGGGGGGGGGGGNAAAAAAAAGAGTGTCCTGAAACATTCAGAAGATTCTGAAAATACCATTGGGCAGCCTAACTACAAAGAAAACTTTCCTAAGGTGCTCCATTAAATTTTCATATTTTTAATATATGTCTCACTAGGTGCCCTAAGACCGTGGAAAATTTCTGTGTTCACAGCAGAAATGGTTATTATAATGGACACACATTTCACCGCATAATTAAGGTAAGTTATGCAAATTTTATATGATTTAAGGAAAAGTATGTCATTGTATAACAAGAGGTTTAGAACCTAAAGAATCTCATTCACACTTAGCACTTTATTAGGAATAGGAAAAATGGACTGTGGAAATCACAAGAATAATGGCAGATCATGAAAATCGGATATTAAATCAAGGATAGGAACAGTAGCAGGGTAGCCTTTTTAGAAACACTGCAGCAGTTTTTGTCAGCAGTTAAAGCAAAGGATCAGGTAATGAGTAAAGGGTCTTGCTGAGATAAAATCAGTAGCCAAGGTAACCAGTTTTTAGTGGCTAGATAAGGTCTAGATCTAGAAGATTAAGTATTAGAAGAGCCATGTTGCCACTTTATCTGTGAAAAACTAATACCTGATGAACAGAATGAATTCAGGCCAGGATTTTGTTGAGCAGCATTCCATGAAATGTATGGAGCAGTGAGGTAGTTGATTACTGGCAGGTCAGAAATGGCAGAAGAAATGTCAGAAGGAAAAGTTAGATTTCATTGCTTATCAAAGGAAAAACAAGTGGCAGGCTAGATTTGGCAATAAGGTCATAATTGACTGATGTCTGGCTGAGAGAAATGTGGAAAATAGAAAAGTTTGAAAGAGTCAATAGAAAAACTGTTAAAATTAATAAAGAGTTTTGACAAGCCTAAAAAAAAAAAAAGAAAAATTAGATTTCAGAGTTCTGAAGGAATTAGTAAAGTGACTGACTAGGACATTCAGAGTGTCTAGGGAAAGGGGAGAGAAAAGAATGGGCCAATTATGTAAGACCTAACACATTAAACAAGATCCTAAAACTTATCTACACTATTAATTGGCTTTAATTAGATTATTGAGATAGTGCCTATCTATAAATGCAAAGACCTTTACATTTTTGTCTCCATCATTGAGATAAGGTGGCAGTTATGCAATGAAAATACATAATCTAAGGTATAACCAAGGGTTTACTTTAAAATCAGTTTATAGAATGACTTAATATAAGATTTTATTGAATATAAAGCACTCTTGACAAACATACGACTCCAAAGCATACATATATGTAATGTGTGTATTACTACTTTGTCTACTTTCTGTTAAGGGCTTCATGATTCAGACAGGAGATCCAACAGGTACTGGTATGGGAGGAGAAAGTATATGGGGAGGAGAATTTGAAGATGAATTTCATTCAACATTACGACATGACAGACCATATACACTCAGCATGGCCAATGCTGGATCGAATACTAATGGATCCCAGTTTTTCATAACAGTAGTACCAACAGTAAGTAGAACATGCATGTGTGTGTGCTAAGTCGCTTCAGTCATGTTTGACTCTTTGCAGCTCAATGGACTGTAGCCTGCCAGGCTCCTTTGTCCATGGGATTCTCCAGAGTGCTGGAGTAGGTTCCCATGCTTCCTCCAGGAGATCGTCCCAACTCAAGGATCGAACCCATGTCTCTTATCTCTCCTGCATTGACAGGCGTTTCTTTTCTACTTGTGCCACCTGGGAGGCATTTTCCAGGTGAATTTAAGCCAAAGATTCATGGGCTTTGATCTAAGAGTGAATTCAGTGGAAAAGAGAGCTTTATTATTCTCTATTATTTATATATGCTAGGTTATAAAAATGAAAACAATTTAGAAGGAAAATGGAAAATTACCTAACAATTCAGACTTTATATAATCAGTACTTTTGTAATTCAGGCCAGTAAATAATAATAAATTATTAAATAATTTATTATTTATAATAAAGCTGAGTTTGTAATAAAGCTGAGTTTAAGTCAGCTTTGTACTATTTCTTGGACAATCCAAAACAAATTATTCTACCTCTGGGCTTGTTTCCTCATCTTTAGAATAGTAGGATGAGAGTATAAGAATTCCCAGTTTTAATATAGTTTTTCCCACATTTTTCTGTCTCTGAAATCAGAATGCATTTTCCAGCTCCCTTTCTTCTAAAAGATGCAGATATTAAACATTAAGCTTTTTTATTTTTTATTATAACATGGAACTACTCTTAAAAGCTTCTAAGTGAAAATATATCTTTTAAATTATATTTTAAAATTAAGCCAAAGTTTCTTTTTAATCATTGACACTGTAGCTTTGATGAAATACATGTAAGAATATCTAGCTCTGTTGCTATGCAGTTCTACAAAATTACAAAAACTCTTATTTTTTAGAATTAAAGAAAACAATTTATAACTACTGTCTGTCTGCCAGGTACATGATCTCATGTAATATTCACAGTACTTCTAGTATCATTATGAAAGTGTTAGTCCCTCAGTCATGTCTGACTGTTTGCAACCCCATGGACTTGTAGCTCATCAGGCTCCTCTATCCATGGGATTCTCCAGGCAGGAATACTGGAATGGGTTGCCATTTCCTTCTCCAGGAGATCTTCCCCATTCAGGGATCAAGCCTTGGTCTCCTGCATTGCAGGCAGATTCTTTACCTTCTGAGCCAGCAGGGAAGCAAGTTTTAAAAAAATAGATGAGGAAACAGTGAGACCTGATGAACTTGCCAAAGGTCAAGTAAGTAGCAGAGCCAGAGTCTGAACTCCTATCTCTGATGCCAGAACACATGCTGCCTAAAGTATTCCAGACTGCTTCTTGTGCAGGTAAGGTTACTGCAAAGAAACTTACCTTTAGCAAACATCTCCCAGCTCCCTTTGATCTAAAAGATGCAGATATTAAATATTTAACTATGCTTTATTTTTATTATAACATGGAAACTACTCTTAAAAGCTGCTAAATGAAAATAATCTTAATTACATTTTTAAATGAAGCCAAAGTTTAATTCTTTTTAATTTGCTCATCCAGAGGGTGTGATTTAAGAATTTAGGGTTTACCAAGATTTTCTGTTTGTCCTCCAACACAGCCTTGGCTTGATAATAAGCACACAGTGTTTGGACGAGTGACTAAAGGAATGGAAGTCGTACAAAGGATCTCCAACGTCAAAGTCAATCCCAAAACAGATAAGCCCTATGAGGATGTCAGCATCATAAATATTACTGTTAAGTAAAATAGATTTGTCTCATTGTCTATATAAATAAAAATACACATATATTAAACACAGGATTATTTTACATAAGGAAGCTCAAGATTTGCTGAATGTACAAATCATGTTTCAGGAATTCAGTATTATATTTGTGTGTTTTTCATTAAAGGCTATTTTTTAAAAGCTCTGCCTTTGAGTTTTCTTGCAGTATTTCTTATCCTAAGAGGTGATAAACTCAAATGGACTAAAACTCAGGCAAATAGCACTCTTTATACATAATTTCTCAAGAGTCTTAAAAACCATATTAAATAATGAGAATGGTATGCATTTGTTCCTCAGCTTTTTAAAGATATGCCAAATAGTCTGCCCTCAAATGTTTCTTTTAAGAAACATGTTTTCTTAGATCTTAATAAAGGGCATCTTTGGTGATGTAACATTTCCTTTTTTACAAGGTTTGTCTTTCAAGCCAAATAGTTTTGTCTTTTGAGCACTCACTCAGTTCAGTCGCTCAATTGTATCCAACTCTTTCTGACCCCATGGACTGGAGCACGCCAGGCTTCCCTGTCCATCACCAACTTCTGGAGATTGCTCAAACTCATGTCCATCAAGTTGGTGATACCATTCAACCATCTCATCCTCTGTCGTCCCCTTTTCCTCCTGCCTTCAATCTTTGCCGGCATCAGGGTCTTTTCCAGTGAGTCAGTTCTTCGCATCAGGTGGCCAAAGGACTGAAGCTTCAGCTTCAGCATCAGTCCTAATGAATATTCAGGACTGATTTCCTTTAGGACTAACAGATTTGATCTCCTTGCAGTCCAAGGGATTCTCAAGAATCTATGTAAGTGGTAAGCAAAACTTCAATAAATAGGGAGTTCCTCTGGTAAAAAGTGTTAAATTCCTGAATAGTAATGAAATATTCTTCAAATAAAAGAATCAGAATAAATGAATACCTGAGTCCATGGTTTTATATAATAGTTCATTTACTATTTTCACATCATTTTTCTAATGTAGCCAAATAATTTTTGTCTTCAGGTTATAGTATCTCATCTTACAAAATATCAAAAAAACTATGTACTGAGTAAAAATGTTAATATCTAACAAGGGAGAGATTAGTAGAAATTAGAGCAATATGAGTTTAACTCTTAAACTGATTTCTTCATTCACCCTCATAAATTACTTCATAACTATTCAGAATCACTGCTTCTACTTTCCAAATAAACTCTTTAAGAACTTAAGAGGAGGAACATGTTCAACAGACCTGTTTAGGAAATTCACATTCTCATGCTTTATATCTAAGCTTGTACTTTTCCTTCTACTGATCAGCAGGAATATTTCCATTACCCCTTTTGTACCACAAACTGATGGAAGAACATGCCTTAACTGTAATATTGTATCCTCCTTTTAAAAAGAACCAAAACCGGGACACAAAATGACACTTTTCACTATGACATTTACCTTTTTTCCCTAATTTTAGGTGTTTAGACTTATCAAGTCATTCATAAAAGCTTAATCCTAAATTTCGGGTAATAACTGCCAACAAGTGGTGGTGGTGATGCCTCATCCTCCCCAAAATACAATTAGTTTTGCTTTGAGAGGAAATCATGTTTGATTAATGAATTTTTCCATTCCATGTCACAAATTTACCATAATCAGTAGACCTAAAAAACATACATTGCCATATGTCTATTTTAAAGCATGTTTTAAACTATTAGCAAGATACTGATACTTACTCATTAGTCCTTTTCATTTATTACTCTTTATAGGGAAAAGTATAGCTATTTTCTTCCTTATTACCTCCTTGCAAATTGAGAAATATCTGTGTTACATAAAAAGTCTTTTAGCAATATTAGCTCAGGATATAACGAGGTTTTCCAAGGCCTTTTCTGAAAACAGCTATTTAAAATATGATATTCTGTGTGAAACATGTTAAATTTAAAATTTTAGTGCACAATTTTAGCTCTCCTTTAAAAAACACTACGGTTTTAATACACATTTAAATGTGACTTAAGTTGCAAATAATAACATTTCTAAATTTTTAATAAACTATCTCAATTTGACATTCAAGTCAATCCCTATCCCATTTTGTTTTGTTTCTGTTAACCACAGCACAAATACAACTTTAATTGGTTACTAGCAATACTACTATATAGATGATTCAGGATGATTCAAGAATTTTTAGAAAGATGATAGGATTTCTTTAAAGAGATCTTAACATTTTATTGCTATCCATACTGATGATTTGTATAATGCAAATAATGGCTTGTGGTGATTATAAAGCATTCCAGAATTACAGACCAAGACTATACACTTGAAAAACCTGCTTGACATACACTAAACAATAGTATTTAGCTTAATACAGAAATTCAGTGCCAGGAGGCAAATCCAAATAGACTGCATTTAAAACCTCTGAAGTTTGACATTTCCCAGAGGGAACTAGCGCAGTCTTGCTAATAATTAGTGAAAGTACAACCAGAGATAGAAAATTTAAGAGCCTGAAAAAAACTTGAAAAAATAATAAATACTACTACTAGATACATTATAATCTAAGGTCTAAGCACAATTTTCAAATTGTGTTGTAGAAATATGCTAGGAATGTGATTTAAAAGTCAAGCAAAACAGGTAAAATAAATTTACAGAAGAAAGCAAGTTTACACATTAGTGTTAAGACTGTTTTTGAATTACCTAGTAGACAAAACAGTTCAAGGGCTCACAGGCAAATTAACACCTTTTTTATTTTTCACAGTTACTGCAATCAAATATTAATTCAGAAGTATTATATGCACAAACTACACTTGTAACAGCATGACCTTTTACTTGAAAAATAAAGGATGAAATATTACATTTACTTATTTACACACTGCCCATAACTGACAGACTTTTTTTTAATGCTTTGTTTTCTAAAAGTTTTGTTGTTTTTAAACGAAATATATTTGAAGAGACTGAACCAAAACAGTGCCACCCAGAAGTCACACCTTGTCATCAGCCATCATAAGGATTTAACTTCATCCTAAAGTATGTGCTCAGTCATGCCTGACTCTTTGTGACCCCATGGACAGTAGCCCACCAGGCTCCTCTGTCCATGGGATTCTCCAGGTAAGAACACTGGAGTGGGCTGCCATTCCCATCTCCAGGGGATCTCCCCAACCCAGGGACTGAACCCGTGTCTCCTACGATGACATGTAGATTCTTTATCAAAGAGCCCCCTGGGAAGCACTTCATCTAAAGTATAAAGAGCATTAAAAAAAAAAAAAAAA